>OY992881.1:55403243-55610743 GCA_963921405.1 Cepaea hortensis
TGGTATTATATTTTCCTCTAATTTATTTATCCGTTTTAACTTATTAAGTGCCATAGTTGACAAATCGTCTTCTGCGACTTCACGTATCTGCCATGGGCTTATATATCGACTCAATATGTCAATGCATTATAACACAACATGTCTGCTACCATATTACCAACTTTAAAGTCACAACTGTGAGATATTCCTACTTCCCATTTTCCGTCATTCATTTTTGTTTGGTCTTTTTGTATGTCACAGAATCTGTTAAACGAGGCTGCTTTAAACTGGATGTTCTGTGGGGGATCTTCTTTGGAGGCGTCTGTTTTAACGGCATCCTCCCTATACAGGAACATGATCACCGTGGCTGTCTGCTCCTGGTCTAGTTGATCCTCCTTCTACACTGCTTCTGGACATATTTGGAAACACTATGTAGTTAATTCCATTGGGAACGTTCCCCGTGCTTTTCCATTACCATAATTTAAAAGAAGGTGTTTGAACCAGATTCTACCTATCATCTTAGCATGAGATTCTACACGTGCTATTAATCTGTCAATTAAACTATTTCTTTCATCTAGGCCACAACTAATATTCAAGCCGATGGTTTGTTCATTCTGTTGCACGGAAGACTCTAATATCAATGCTATGTTAAAATGTGTGTATTGGTCACAAGCCCTCAACATGCGTATAATAATAGAGAAGTGCAAAGAATTTAATGTAAACCTATTCTCATGTTTTGTGGATTATTCAAAAGCTGTGTACAACATTAGAAACTTTGGGATATCATGAGGACTAAGAGCTTTCCACCACATGTCATACAACTCATAAGAATGCTCTATCTAGACCAGAGGTTCCCAAACCACGGCCCGCGGGCCACTTGTGGCCCGCAAGCTGGCTGAAAGTGGCACACGAAGCCTCGAGTAGTCATTTTCCGCAATGAACGTTATAAAAAAAACAAGCAACGTTCCAGACTCACCGACAGTAACCTAGCTGCGTTTATGACTTTGGGCACGATGGATTTGTGCTCAGACATTGATAAACTGGCATCTGAGCTTAAGTAATTGGTTATGAAGAACAGATACAATTACATTAATAGCGATTTTCGAAACTGATTTAAAATTTAAGCTAAGAAAGGTAAGAATGATATTGCACGACTTTTATAATTTTATAACGCTGTAGCCAGATTAAGTACCGAAAATAGTAGATATTGCCTTCTGCTTGAAAATCTTGGGAACTACTGATCTAGACCAACAAACAGCGATGGTGAGACATCAAGTCGGGTTGACATCAAGCAAGGAGTCCGTCAGGGATGTGTGCTGTCCCCCTATTTGTTTAACCTGTACGCCGAAAATATAATGAGAAATGTAAGAGATGATATAAACAGCGAGCTATATGATGTCCTAAATATCGGTGGTCATGACATACCAGAGATTCGGTATGCTGATGCTACAGTATTGCTATTCACAACACAGTGTGGTATAGAAAACCTAATAGCCTCAACCCAACTGAATAATGAAAATCACAACTTATATCTTAACATAGCAAAAATAAAGATAATGTATACAGATAAAACTACTATGGAGAAAGAAATTTATGTTAATGAGGTAAAATTGGAGGTGGTGGACAATTTGGAATATTTTGGGTCATTGATTACCAACAACGGTGACACAATGAAAGATATTAAACGACGACTAACAATTGCTCTTCAAATACTAAAACAACTGAATAAATTATGGAGTGGGACATACAGAACTTAAAATTAGATTGTTAAGAGCATGCATCTTTCCCATTGCAACATACGCCTGTGAGACCTGGACACTTACTAAACAAGCTGATCAGCGCATAAATGCCTTTGAATATAAATGTTATAGATGAGTTCTAAGATTATCTTGGATAAAGAAAAGAATAAATGCACCCATACTTCAAGAGCTGAATATTGAAGAAGGTTGGCTATTAAAGATGATAAAACAAAGAAAATTGAAATATTTTGGTCACTTGAAACGTCACGAAAATTTGGAGAGAACAATAATGGAGGGGTATATGCCTGAGAAGAGAGGAAGAGGAAAGCCAAAGAGAAGATTTGTGCAGGACGTAGCAGATGATCTCCAGATGGGTGTATCGGACGCGGAACATCTTGCTCATGATCGAGAGGTTTTCCCGTAGGCTGTTATGGGAGCGAAGTTCTGCAAAGGACATGCTACTAAATGAATGAATGAATGAATGAATGAATGAATGAATGAATGAATGAATGAATGGTCACAAGCCATATTTATTTGGATTGAGAGCACATACAATCAGTAGGTATAGAACCCCTTTATACGCTTTAAGATACCAGCGCAGTGGCCAAGGCTTACGAACGCAATTAATAAACCCGCATACCGCGTTTGAAAGACAGGTGCGGGCAATTAGGCAGCAGACCGCCTTGTGTTGGATGTCAAACAATGGTATGGGTGCGTCGATCAGAAAGCAATGGCAAACTACTGAACGTAAAACTTGCCAAGAAATCACAAACAAACAGCAAACAAACAAAAAAATGCTGGAATTGACTGCGACGTCCTTTAAAGGATATGCAACTAAGGTGCGTAAGATATATAGTGCTAGATTATTATTTTATGGACCGATGCCCCACAATGCAAAGAACCGGGAATCCATATAACATAAATACGGAATATAATGCATAGTTTTAAAAACAATAATTACCATGCCTATGATTTTTTTTTCTTTTCAGAACTAAAACGCGCAAGATCTTTGTCGTCTTGTGTGATAATGGATAAACCACAGACTCATCAGCTTTTTTCTTTTAAAACCCGCACATTGTTTCTTCCCCTTCTTCTTCTACAGCAACAGCAACAACTACAACTGCAGCAAATGCCACTATTACTGCTGCTGCTACTACTACTACTACTACTACTACTTCTACTACCGACATCACAGCTACAACAACAACTACTACTGCCATCACCGCTGCTAGTACAAATACTACTACCACCATCGCTCCCAGTGCAACTAATACTGCTACTTCTGGTGCTGCTGCTACAAGAACGACACCAACAACAATAGCAACTACTACTACTACTACTACTACTACTACTACTACTACTACTACTACTACTACTACTACTACTACTACCGCTACTATAACTAAAACTGCTACTTTTGATACTACTACTACAGCCGCTAGTACAACTAATACTGCTACAACCGTGTCACAACTACTATTACTACCACTACTGCTGCTACTACAACCGCCACCGCATCCACCTCAATCACCACCAATAGTACGTAAATGTATCTTGGTGTCCGTGGAGTCATCGTGTAATAACACACAGTTTTGATCTGCCGGTCTGCTAAACCTCCCACAGTAATACACGGGTGTGTAAACATCCTAACACTGAGACGCCATCACTGATACCGCTCCAGCTAACGCCATTTAGGTTCAGTAGACATGTTTGTCCATTGATCCTGTAATGAACACTGAGAAGGACGATAGACGACAGTTTCGGCATTTGAACGACTTATGTAATAGACTTGCCAGGGCCGTAAGAACCCATGTTAACGGCTCTTTTGCAGAATGATTGATGGGGGACTTTCTACTCCACAGACGTAATACCACCGTTTTGACGTTCCATACTGCAATTTCAAAGAGAGTTATGGCAGCATACTGTTAACAAGGACGTTGCACTCAACCTCAACACTTATTGGCTGTCTGTGCTTTCAAGACAATGTGTTTCCTTGGTGAATTTACACACACATGACATAAATAAAATATTGCACGATTTCTTGCCTGGAATATTACGCTGCATCTCGTCAGATGTATATTGGAGAGTTATATATCATGTTATGTGAAAAAATATAATGATGCTTGGGCTGAAATATGATGTACATCGGAGCTGATATTCCGCGAAGTTGTAGAACGCTATACCCACGCAAGTCTAACACTTAGCAGGAAGTCCTTCTGTTATATATATATATATATATATATATATATATATATATATATATATATATATATATATATATATATATATATATATATATTCTGTTTATATAGTAAAAATAAGGGACAGTGAGGCGCGCAGTTTCATAATACTCCGACACAACAAGTCCAAGGTTCGAAATCAGCCGAGGGAGATTTGGAAGCAGAACGCTTGCGTTGATTTTCATGGTTTGAGACGTCAGACCTTCAGAAAGTAATGGTAGCAAAGTACTGAACTAAAATGGACTTGTAAATCACAAACAGCCAATAAATGCTGTGGCTGACTGCAACGTACCGTAAAAGACACGCAGCAGCCTTTTATTTTAATTTGCCATTGCTTTCTGAGCAACCGACACCTCATACCATCAAAATCAACGCAAAGCGCTTTGTTGGAGAATTGTGAAACTGCGTTTCTATAACCCCTAAGCCATAGACACCGATCAGCACACAGTAGCATGAAGAGAACACAAAGAAATTATGTGATAACATTAAAAATAATGTAATGTCGAACAGCGCACAGTAGCCTGAAGACAATTAATTTAATTCAAAACAGCGTTTTCCCATACTGAATTTGAATAACGAAGACACTAACTATAAATTACACGATTTATTGGCATATTTCTCTGTATCAAATTAATTACTTTAGTTTATATTGTGTGATGTCTACAGTGTGTACCTGACGATACGCAGCGAACTATGCCGGCAATAAATCGTGCAATCTATTGTTTGTATCTTCGTTATTCAAAATAATTTAATGTCGAAGTGAACAGTCAATTCCCATCTTGGAGGGCGGAGCTGCAAATATGTACTAGACTGAGATTGTCGCGACGGCCTCCGGTCCAGGAATAACAAGCACTGCCGTGTGGGTTGAATGTAGCGTAACTATAATCAGATCAACTGATTGTTCGCTCCTGAATCACTGGGTATTACACAATCACTAAAGAAGAAAATCGGATCTGGAGAACTTACATATTATAGAAGAGTTCTTAGAATATCGTGGCTCAAGAAGAAAATTTGTGATATTCTACCAAATCTAGTCTACGTAATCAAAAGATTAGTTGCATATCCTTTATTGGACGTTGCAGTCAACACCAGTATTTTTTTTTAGCTGTTTGTTATTTCTTGGCAAGCTTATGTTCAGTAGTCTGTCACTGCTTTCTGACTCATACGATTGTATGAAAACCAAAGAAAGACGGTCTGTTGCCAAATCGCCAGCAGCTACCTTTCGAACGCGGTGTGCGGGATTACGAAATGCGCCCGTAACCCCTTCGCCGGAGAGCCAGCGAACTAAGTAACAACTGGCTCATAAACAACGTGGCTCGGAAGTGACATACTTCGGCCATGTTAAAAAGCACAGTGGTTTGGGAAGAACAATGGTGGAAGGCATGGCGCCTGGGACAGGAAGCATGGCGAATGGGACAGGAGGCATGGCGCCTGGGACAGGAAGCAAGGGTTGATCAGTACGAAGATGGATACAGGACACTGCAGACACCTAGAGCATGAAGATGTAATAGGCAGGGGAACTGGGAACAGATTGAGAAATTGTTCGGCGGGCCATGCAAAAGATCTGCTATATGATCACGACGTTTGTTTGTTTAGTCTCACACGTAAGCCCATCGACAGTATTGTAAATACGGATATATATTGGCTAACATTTACCAAGTTAGTTAGTTGTATATCCTTTACAAGATGTCGCAGTCAACCCCAGCATTTTTAGTTGTTTGTGATTTCTCGGCAAGTTTACGCTCAGTAATTTCTCATTGCTTTGTGAACGACCGGAACTCATACCTGTTTATGAAACCCAACACAATGTGGTCTGCTGCCAAGTCGCCCACAGCTCAGCTTCGACGCGGTATGCGGGATTACGAATTGCGTCCGTAACCTGTTCGCCACAGTGCCGGTTTTAAACAAGGCCCTGGAAACATCATCTGTTTGAGAGACAGACATTCAGATAATATTTCTTCGCCATAGAGCCGGTTTTTAACAAGACCCTAAAAACTTCATATGTTTGAGAGACAAACATACCGATAATATTTCTTCGCTATAGAGCCGATTTTTAACAAGACCCTAAAAACATCATCTGTTTGAGAGACAGACATTCAGATAATATTTCTGCGCCACAGAGCCGGTTTTTAATAAGACCCTGAAAACATCATCTGTTTGAGAGACAGACATTCAGATAATATTTCTTCGCATAATCACATGGAAGGTTGGCCGCCAAAATGTTATGTCTTTGGTCACGATAGTAAAGTCTGTCATGCTCTATGATGTCAGGTCTTATTCAGATATGACTGAGCTACCGTATGACAGTAGACGGTACTACCTGCTTTCTGTCAGCGCCGAATGTTAGGCGGCGCTTACCAAACCCGACACCCCACATTGTGCCAACGGCTTCGGGCGGAATAGTGCAATTGGGAGGGTACAAGCGTTATCCTGGTGTGAGGAAATGCAACCTAAGAACAAAATGTCATGGCAGGGCAGACCAGGCCCTAAACCTTGGGTGGTAACTGGTTGTCGGATACGTCGAGATTGATGGCTCAACACCAAAGAGATAAAGGATGCAAAATCCTTTTTCCCAATGTGATCCTGCCCGTTTAATTAATTTAGCTGTACTGACTCAATTGGTTGAGACCAGAAATAGAGTTTTAGAGAACCAAGGAATACTTTCAGGAAATAACTGAGAAAGTTGTATTCCCTTTTAGACCCAAATTATCCTTTAAGTGGTTCCTTGCCTCTCCTCTACCAACTAATTAATTATATCTAGGGTAGTTTAAAACAGTTTGACTATGAAAAGTAAAATACAATCAATACACGACATGACCTCAGTTTTTATGATTTAATAAACACAAATATGGATTTAGTAAATTGCATTCAAAATTACAATTTCCTGTCATAAAATAAGGACATATACATATACAGTAAATATACAGAATTTATGTGCCAATGATAATGTATATATTAACAGCTATATTTTTTTCAGTGGCATGTAATGCTAATCTTTTACTGGCCTGGACGATCTGAAAAAAAAAAGAACTGTCTACACTTCGAATTCTCCACTTCCAGTTTTGGGAATCCCTCTGGCTATCAATTAATTGCTGTCTTAGTGTTCCAGGGCGTAGTAGAACATAAGTTGGCTCTTGGTTTTCCTTTCCATTGTTTGGCAGGTAAATGTTTAAATAAAGGTTACCTCTCCTATGAGACAAATGGAATGGTTGCAGGTAGATAAGTTTCTGCGCTACTCTATCAATGGTATCACTCAACAGGTGCTGCATTCAATCTTCACCAAGTCAGGTCTGGATTGACATGAATAAGACCACTACCTGAAATTCCATCAATAACATAATTCTAATGATATCATAAATATGACATTAGAAATGAAATGTAAAAGCCTAAGAACATAACCAGTGAAAAACAATAAAAGGAATCTTGTTTTTAGAGAAAATAAACATAGAAGAAAGATAGTCTTGGTGTTCTCAATTAGTTATCACCAACATAGTTGTTTGCTTTCACTCCAATTTTCCACTATCAGGTGTTCAAGGTTTAACTAGCAGATGTGCAGTTTCATCTTCACTTATGCCTGTCCTCAGATCTATAGGTTAAGTAATACCTTGAGTGATTTGGAATTTGACAATTATGTTGACCATTCTCTTCATCATCTTTTTCTATTCAGGAAAAGAGTCTCATACATTAAGGGCTTTTAAAAATCAGCCCCCATTGTAATGAGTGTTTGTTTATAAGCAATATAAGTACATTATGGTATCCATTCTTGTATAGTATTCAGGTGACTTCTCTTTTTAGTCCAACGTTTTACGGAGAGTATATTCCCCCTCTTCAACGTTTCTATACTAAGAGTGTACTTCAGCTATCCGCATCATCATGCTTATTATAATCATTCTCATCATCATCATCATTACATTATTATCATTACCATCATGCTTATGACATTAGAAATCAATACATCATTCTAATATTATCATCATAATCATTATTACATCATTTTCATTACATTACAGTCATCATCATCATCTTTGTAGTGCATTATTATCCTTACACTAGACCATATGTGTTAACAGTAGTGACATGAAATACAAAGTGGGATTTTGCTTAAATTACAACCACAGATGCTGGTACTATTCGTATGTATGATATGGTTTGTGTCGTGCTTAGCGCACAAAACTAGATGATAGTACCATGAATGATATTTTATACAAAGTGGTGTTATGCGCCGGAGTGTACTAAATTATTATTTAGTTTATGGGTTACGCCGAACTAGTTTCTGGTGATAGTCATGGCATTCCACTTCAAAGTTGCCGACTATCCTGAGATTGACTTTTGGCTTATACTCCCTCTCTCTCAGCATGTAACTTCACTCACTCACTCAATCTCCTCATGCATCAATCAACATATCCATCTTTGCATGTGGGGTCAATGCACTCATCTCTGACATCATTCATATGTATGGATGATAATTTCACTCAGTCCATAGACACATTCGTATTGGTATTGGTGATCATATAATAATCATTCATCACACATCCTTCATACTGGCATGTAAGGTGCGTACTTATGTGATTTCCCAATGATAACCTTAAATGTTAACACCATTGACATCACAATGAGATCTCACCCATTCATCAGAAACAATCATATCTGTATGGATGACAATTATGCATATGTAGGTGCTTTACACAGAATACATTCACAGATTCACAAGAATGACATTACAAGGGAATCTCATCCTTCAACCTAATTTATACTATTTCCTGGATATTTAGTCATGCATGCTGATGGGTTTTATCAAATGATACATTCACATCTGTCTAACAATGATGAACCACACATGACACTAGCATGCTCTTCAATGAAATAGGCATATGATCACTAGACACACTTATGAAATTCACCCAGGATTTAGCAACATGAAATCCAGGAATTATCACATGCTCTCATAAAATACATACAATTTAGGTGATATATCCAATTCACATTCAGACATTATAAATTAAAATACTTCTTGCATGGCGGTTAGTTACGCACTATTATGTGGCACAAATATTATTATTCCCCATGGTTAACAGCCATGTCTATCTATTTGCCTTACCCCATGTGTGCTGTACCATCACACAAATTATGATATCTGTAGAACTCTTTTTGGTTCTCATGTGTTCATGACCTACCAGAAAACTATTTGTTTGCCCATGTGCTCATGTCAAAATTTAATCTACTGACTAATTACACATTACACTAGTTTGACTTACCAGTGTTTACACATTTACAATAGTTTCCTTAAGTTTTAAGTTACTCTAATTCATTGTAGATTGAGTTGCTTAAGAAATAAAATTTACAACATGTGTCTAATGTTTATATATTAACTAAGTTGTTTAGCTGGGAGAAAATAAAACACTGTGGTTTTCTCCTAATGTACAGTTTATCTTATGACTCTGATAACTGAGTATAATATTATTTAGTTTGTACTAGATTAAATTCTTTAGGAACTCACCATTCCAAATCATTGTAGATTGAGTTGCTTAAGAAATAAATGTACAACTTGGACTAATGCTTATACATTACATCAGTTGTTTACTTTGGGAGAAATTAAAATTCACTATGGTGATTCTTAATGAATAGTTTATCTATAAACTATAACAATTAATTATAATTAACTACTTAAGAATTCACCATACGTGTTCACAAGTCGACTTACCAACTCTTCTTCTGGGAAACTGAACTCACAACTTATCTAAGATTTAAATGAATTAAATATGGTGTTTACCTTATTTATCAGAATGACCTCAACATGTCGACACGTTTCATGATCTGAATGAGATGCAATTTCTCACAGCGATTTCGTAGGCTGAGGTTTTTCTTTTCTCGTGAATTTTGAAACTCTCTCACTCCTTCCGCTGCTTCAGTTCTTTTGTCTCATGCTGACTATTGTACAAACAGGCCATGTCGCTCTGCGCGCTGCTATTTATACGGTCCTTTCCCGGTTAACGTTTTTCATTGCCAACGGGTATATTAAATCTTGGATCGTACAATTGTGGAACAAACCAATTCGGTTTCGGTGAACTCCGATTTTGTCGTCCTGGAAATATTTAATGCGATGTTACGTTTTGTGAAAATATATCACACTGGTCTAGGATCGAAGCTCCGACAGACGGACAGTTAGAGCATTGCTTTGCTGATCCGGCAGCTTCTGCAGCTTGTCTTGTTCCAGACGTATTGGTGTCACCTTTCCTCTGGAGTAAACTAGACAGGCCGAGAGAGGGATCATGCTGCATGGGCAACACATGGTCTCTAAACGCAGCCCAGGCTTTGTGATATGGAGAGATAACCCTATTTTACAAACTATCGCCTGTCAAGATGGCAAGGTGCCAGTCAGTCAGTCATGTTCTATATAGTTCATCAGTCTAAGCTAGCTTCCTACTGAATTATCTGATGCTAGCTCCCCACTGAAAGTGCTGTCTTCCTGTTCACTTCTGCCTCCCATTTCCCTTTAGAATTATTTTCTACGAGGTTAATCAAACAGATGACGTTCTCCATTGTGAAGGCTGGCTGCAATGGATCACAAGCTCTCTTCTCTCTCGTCATGATTGTACACTCGGGCAGACCACATGATTGTACACTCGGGCAGACCACTGCATATCTCAATGCTATCTTCCCACTTGTACAGACGTCTGCTTCATGCACGTTCTAATTCCCCGGTGTATACTTTTTATAAGAAAGTTATATTTTTTCTCATAAATGGCCGACAATTTTCACTTGCATCCCCCCCCCCCCCAGTTCTATACTAAATTTGACAGGTCCAATTTGTAATGTATTATCTACCTAGATAATAATATTGTTTTATGTTTCTGAATACAGAATTCCTATTTATGTTTTTAATTTCTGTTTTACTTCTGCCACATCTGTTATTTGATCTCCAAGACAGGAGAAACTTGTTATTTCTTCAAATCACTATCATGTGCCAGGTCCGTTGCAGTAGGTCGTTGTAGATTTGGAGAGAGCCTCGTCACGACTAATAAATTCACTGGCAGCGATGTGATCAAATATCACCAAGATAGGCACGAAGACGTAGAAATGCATCACTTGGTGGACTTTATGACATAAATCTCATTGTCTCGACATATTAATCGTCGGAGACTCAGCAGTTGGGACAACGGAATAGAATCATTACAATAGTTGGGATGGGAGATCCCTTTATAGAAAACACCAGATGCAAGACCCAAGAACCTACAGAGACTCGAGACTATTAAAGCCTAGAAACTGATCGCTGATATACACATGTGTGTACCTCAGAACGGTGACTTCCCGTTTATAGATCAATGGCAAACTACTGAACAAAAACTTGCCTAAAGATCAACCAGGGGTTGAGGTCGATCACAACGTCCTGCAAACGACATGCAACATATTTTTAATATTCCATAACTTCACCGCTAACATTAAAATATATATACATATATGAGCGCACACGAGACTTGAGAAACTAGAAACTAATAAAGACGGGAATAAAATTCGTTGGAGGAAGATGAGAACAAACAATCCTATCCAATAAGAACTCAATGTTGAAATAGATTGGTTATTTAGATAAATAAAATTGAAGGGACCGAGATTTTGGGCATATAAAGAGGCATGAATGTCAGGAAACGATACCTATAGAGAAGGATTACATGGGAAGCGGAGACAGGGAACATTACAACAGCCAATAATTGCTGGGGATAATACGACACCCTGTAAAGCAGTGTTTCCCAACCTTTTTTGTACCATGCCCCACTTAAGCCTTTCTAAAATTCATATTGCCCCCCTTCCCCGCCCCATGCCCCCCCCCCCCCTCAACATATACATTATTTTTAATATTCAAAAATTGAAATGTTCACTAAAGAAACTTGAATGATAGGTTTTAGGACGAAATCACTAGGTAATTATTGAGCAAACACGGTAAGTAAATTTTCAAAACATTTAATGGAGAACTGAAACTCAAGTACAAAATAATTTTAATGAAAGATTTTTCTATATTATTTTAATTATTAGTAATTATTTATTATTTAAATTTAGTGAGATCCTTGCGCTTGATGCTTGCTGCAAAGAGATCTTATGTCAGGTTCCAATTTAGTTAACTTCAGTCTCAAGTCTCCCCGTTTTGTTATATTCAGCCGATTTCTTCCATTTTCGAATTGCCCCCCTTAACAGTCAAATTGCCCCCCTGTGGGGCGTGGGCCCCACGTTGGGAAACACTGCTGTAAAGGATGTGAATATAACTTGTTTATTAGGGCAAAGTTCTGTCCTGTAATGGCAGTGACAAGCCCCTGGATTGTATATATATATATAATCAACAATTACACGCGCCTACATATTATGGTAACAAGCAATAAGAACATATAAACACATTACGCCGCTAGCTTCATGCATACCGTGCAACGGCTATATACGATTGTTAAAATAAAAATTAAAAATGAGAATTGTCAAATGCTACGTATATTCAACGCTACTGTATGGCTCGGAAGCCTGGACAATGAACAAGCAACTAGTAAGTCGCATAGAGGCCCTGGAGATGTGGATATACAGACGAATAGGTCGTATTTCATGGAAGCAAAAACAATCAAATGCAGAGGTCCTAGAAAAACAGGGAATGAAGAGAGAGTTGATGAAAGAAATAAAGAGGAGACAAGTGAAATATTTTGGCCACGTTAAAAGACATGATACTCTTATAAAAACCATACTGGAAGGCAAGGTTGAGGGCAAGCGAGCAAGAGGTAGACAACGATACAAGTGGGAGAATAACATCAAGAGATGGACGAACAGCAGCCTGACAGAATGTACAGTCAAGGCAAGAGACAGACAGTGTTGGAGATCCATTGCAGCCAACCTTCATTGCGGAGACGGCACCTTATTGATTGCTTGAAAATAAAAACACGGCTGTAAAGAGACGTCACTGCTGGCAACAGTTCAGACATCAACAGCTAAACATTTGAGAATACAGAGAAACAATCAAAAGAACGTCCAAGAAAAAAAATACACACACACACACAGGCGGGAAATTCGGCCTAAATTCCATTTCAGACTCGCTTTACAATCTGAATCAGTTTATACACGAACGTCTATCAGAAATGCAAGGACATGCAATTTACGTATCTTTTAGGAACACTCAAAGTCGATGTAAAATTTCGCTCTGAATGGACAGAGGTAATAACCAATACCTAACTGTAGTAAAAGGCAAATACAACAATCAATACACACATAAAGGCGATAAAGTACTGATGGATAGGGCACGCACTTAGATCAGAAATACAGCCAGACAATGTATCGCATCAAATCGACAAGGAATGAATAATAGGCAGGTTCAATACACAGATAAAACATGTTCTAGGCAAACTTTGAAAGATTACAGTTTTAATGTATGTCATCATCATATCATTATCAACATCACGTGCCTAGCCAACTGGCATGGGCGATCATACTTCTCCAAATCTTGCGATTGCCAACAGCATGTATCAACTCGTGTGCTGACCCCCTCCCATACGATGACACAAGAATTTGGCCACCTTGTTTTCCTTGTCTTCTCTTCCACACATGTTTCCAGCTGTCACAGTGGTTGCAGTTTTTGCTTTATTTTGCTTAAAGTGACCAATAAATGATGACTGACTATTTCTGATACATGTAATAGATTGTCTCTGTGTCCTAGCCTCTTTCAAATCGTCTAAATCACTCATCTTAGCAGTCCAAAGAATTTTTACTTCATTTACTTTAATTTTTCATTTATTCACGATCTGTGTCTTTGATATCATCATGATTTCTATCTTCCTATTATTTAAGATTAGGCTCATGTTTTTCACTGTATCTATCGCATTCTGTAGTTTCTTCAGAATTGTTGCAATCAAGACCGTGCCATCAGCATAACGTAAGTTCTTTGTATTATCTCCAACAACACAACCAGGAGGCCTGGCATATTTTCTGTAGATCACATTATATGATCAATGTGCAGTGAATAAAAATCAGGGAACTTTACACATCCTTGTCTTATGCCCTTCTTTATGCACTGAAATGTTTCTAAATGGTTGTTGATTCGTATGGCTTTTATTTGCCGCAAATATATGTTCTGTATTATTCACAGTTCTTTGCCATCAATGTCTAGCTGTTCTAATCATTTGATTTTTCCCTCATGTTTCACATTGTTCAGTGGAAACATATTCTTAAAAGTAAAGTATTACTTAAGGCGCATTAGGCATATGGTGCTAAACCCATAGTGCTACAGACTAATTGGCCAATGGTGGGTGATGTGGTCTCTACCAGTTTTATTTCACCAGACATTTCCAGGAATACTGACCACTGGTGTCGTCAGGCGAGCGTCTAGCCACGACGATACCAACACTCTACTGAAATATGAACCAGCCACGACGCTACCAACACTCTACTGAAATATGAACCAGCCACGACGCTACCAACACTCTACTGAAATATGAACCAGCCACGACGCTACCAACACTCTACTGAAATATGAACCGGCCACGACGCTACCAACACTCTACTGAAATATGAACCAGCCACGACGCTACCAACACTCTACTGAAATATGAACCAGCCACGACGCTACCAACACTCTACTGAAATATGAACCAGCCACGACGCTACCAACACTCTACTGAAATATGAACCAGCCACGACGCTACCAACACTCTACTGAAATATGAACCAGCCACGACGCTACCAACACTCTACTGAAATATGAACCAGCCACGACGCTACCAACACTCTACTGAAATATGAACCAGCCACGACGCTACCAACACTCTACTGAAATATGAACCAGCCACGACGCTACCAACACTCTACTGAAATATGAACCAGCCACGACGCTACCAACACTCTACTGAAATATGAACCAGCCACGACGCTACCAACACTCTACTGAAATATGAACCAGCCACGACGCTACCAACACTCTACTGAAATATGAACCAGCCACGACGCTACCAACACTCTACTGAAATATGAACCAGCCACGACGCTACCAACACTCTACTGAAATATGAACCAGCCACGACGCTACCAACACTCTACTGAAATATGAACCAGCCACGACGCTACCAACACTCTACTGAAATATGAACCAGCCACGACGCTACCAACACTCTACTGAAATATGAACCAGCCACGACGCTACCAACACTCTACTGAAATATGAAACAGCCACGACGCTACCAACACTCTACTGAAATATGAACCAGCCACGACGCTACCAACACTCTACTGAAATATGAACCAGACATAAATAACAGCAATCCAGCCGCGCGGTTAAGCACGTTTGCTGTCTCTACTTGCCTGTCACATCACTAAAGGCTTATCTGTCTGTTGATATGTTTGTTTTTCTTCTTTACAGATTTAGATGTTGATGTTTAAAGAAGTAAGCCACCTATTTTCTTTTACATTTAGACGCTGGTATTAAACTCATCCCTCTAATGCAGTGTATTGTTATTTACCAGACATAACACCCCCCCCCCCCCCCCACACAATCTTTCTTTCAAAACAGGGGCAGTGTTTATGTATATGTGTGTTTTATTATTATGGGCTGGGCTTTGCTGGCTAATAGGAAAAGCCCGATAATAAAAGTGCCATAAAACTGTCTAGAATGGAAATCTGGTTCACGTTCGATGGGCACTGGGTTAAGTTTGTGAGACGCCTGGCCAAAGATGACGTTTTATGCCCTCTTTGTTTGCACGGCTAGACAAAATCTGTACAAACCAGTGCTTTCACTCTCTACAGCAGGCCTGTTCAACCGTTAACAACTACTTTACACTCCAGTTTGATTAGTTGAAATGTGAGGTCAGGATGGCAGAATGGATAAGAACGCTCGTTCTTAAACATCCTGTGTGCTGATGCTGAGGTTAGGGGGGGGGATGTCCACCCCTACACTCATCAGTGGACTAAAATGTTGACTTCTTGTCCTTGATTTGTGGGCATAAATTACAAGTACCTCTGGAGTCTGAGTGGCTTCGCCTGATGTCTAGGGACACTGGTAATAGGGAGCTGGAGCTATAGAGTTCGTGCTTTGTGCGAAGCTTTCGGCAGCCCGTGATGCGGAAAGAGACTGAGCCATATGGGGTAAAACCCGGTGCAATGAAGTCGACCCTGTCGACTTTTAAGCTACTTTTTAAGTCTTGTAAAGATTTCCAGCCCCATGTTAGGATTCAAACCAGGTACAATCTGAGTTTTGCGTGAACACAGTAACCTCTCAGTCAGGCTTCTACATTTTTCATAACGATGAATTCGGAACACATACAGTAAGCGTACCTTTTATTTTGTCGTCAACTCTGAAACGACACTCTAGGAAACAACATTTTTAGACGAACATCATCTACTCACGGCTGGTTGCGACTAGGAAACTCTACTGACATGCAAAGCAATGCAATGGCATGCACAATGACTTTTCTTGCACCAGGTTCTTCCCAATATGGCACAGTCTTATTTAGGCAGAGTGGACTGTCGAACAAGGACGTAATAGAGCAACTTCGCAACTCCAGCGGCAAAACTCATGGATCATCGCAACAATTGCACTCGTGCAAGGAATGACGGAGAGCGAAAACGAACCAGCGACCATCGTGGCATGAGGCTAATTGACTAATTATCCACCTCCTTATTTCCACTATCTAGTGAGCACAGAAAACTAATCATTACTGAAGAAGAAGAAGAAGAAGAAGAAGAAGAAGAAGAAGAAGAAGAAGAAGAAGAAGAAGAAGAAGAAGAAGAAGAAGAAGAAGAAGAAGAAGAAGAAGCAGCTACCAAGACAGAAGACGGTTAACGACTGTTGTAATTGTGTGTGTGCGTGAGTTTGTATGTGCGTACCTGCGTACGTGAGTATATATATATATACTCACGTACTAGAAAGGAACAGTATGATATTAGATTTAATAATGAAGGACCGCCAATTTTGAAGATGGAGGTTCGAAATATTCTTAAGCATATGAAAGCTGGCAAGGCCCCCGGTGCAGATAACATCACAACAGAAATGATTAAAGCTTTAGAAGAATATGGACTAGATCAAGTCACCAGACTGCTGAACACATTATATGATACTGGAGATATACCCTCTGAATTATGTAACTCTGTATTTATTGCAATCCCAAAGAAATCAGGCGCCTTGGAATGTGATCAGCATAGAACAGTTAGTATAATGAGTCACATCACAAAGATTTTGCTAAGAATTATCATGCAAAGAGCGAGGAAGAAATTACAACCTGAAATAGGGAAAGAACAATGTGGGTTTATGGAAGGAAAGGGTACAGTAAATGCTGTGTATATGCTGCGAACAGTTATTGAACGTGCAACAGGAGTAAACAAGGATATACATCTTTGCTTTATTGACTACACAAAGACTTTTGATAGAGTTAGATATGTCAACACGGTAGATATGCTTGCAGATCTACAAATTGATGGGAAAGACATTAGACTTATGAAAAACATATTGGATACAACAAGGTGCCATAAGGATTGATAACAGAGTGGGACAATATCGGTCTATTAAGAGAGGTGTTAGGCAGGGATGTGTAACGTCTCCAGATCTTTTTTCCCTGTACAGTGAAAATATTTTCAGAAATGTAAAAGATATAAATGGAGTCAGCATTGGAGGAAGAAAAATTCAATAACATTAGATATGCAGATGATACAGTATTGATTGCAGTCAATGAGCAGGATCTGCAACAATTAGTAGATGCGGTTGTTGCACACAGTGAACAACGGGGGTTAGAATTAAATTGTAAAAAGACACAGGTTATGGTTGTCACTAGAAAGAACGAAGTACCACAATGTAATATACAAGTGATGGGAGATGCCTTGAAGAGATTAAAATAAGAATCGCCATGGCGAAAGTAGCCTTTAGCAAGATGAAAAACATTTTGACCAATGAAAAGATGTAAATTGAAACAAGAAAAGGAGTGTTGAGGGGATACATAGAGCCTGTTCTTTTGTATGGATGTGAAATTTGGACAATGTTCAGTCAAGCTGAAAAACATCTGATGGCTGAAGAAATGTGGTTTCTGAGGAAAATACAAAGAATACCATGGACAGATAGAAAAATCAATGACCAAGTACTACATGAGACAAATGAAAATCGTAAATTGATTAGAGAAATTAGACGTAGACAGTCAAAATGTTTTGGACATGTTATGAGAAGAAACGGATTAGAGAACTTAGTGACTACTGGCAAGATCGAAGGGAAGAGACCAAGAGGAAGACCGAGAGGAAAATACCTGGATGGCTTGGCCACATGGCATGGACGACACAGGAACACTGAGCTGATCCACGACACTGACGACCCGGTTAAATGGCGAGTCATGACCGCCTACGCTTTCCGGCATGGCACATGATATATATATATATATATTATAGGGGAAAATGAACAAAAGACATTGGAAATATTGACTCACTTAAAGGAAAAAGCCCAACAGATGTGGCTGGTTATCAACCAAGATAAGACAGAATATATAGTAATTTCAAGAGAAAGAATGGCTAAAAACTCTGGCCACATACAAATAGATAATATGACCATTAAAAGAACGGAAACATACCAATACCTGGGTACAATCTTCAACTGCTCCAACATCATAAGGGAAGAAATACAAACTAGAATTAATTCTGGAAATAAGATATACTATGCACTACAACATCTACTAAAATCAAATGCGCTATCTCGTAACACCAAAATCACAATATACAAAACACTGATCAGACCAGTTGTGCTGTATGGCTCTGAAGCCTGGTGTACAACGAAAGGAGACGAAGCCTTGTTACAAACCTTTGAGAACAAAGTTTTAAGACGCATCTTTGGACATCATTAGGGATACACAAAGTGGAGAGTGGAAAAGAAGAAGTAACAAAGACATTTATGATCTGTTTAAGTCCCCGCTAATCACTGGTATCATGAAGGCTAATAGACTACAATGGCTGGGGCATATAGAAAGAATGGAAGATAATAGGGAAACGAAACTCGCTTACACTCAGGAAATAAATGACCGTAGACCCCGAGGTAGACCAAGAAGACGGTGGAGCGATAATATATATACAGACCTACAAGCACTTGGAATCAACGACTGGCAAGAGAAGGTCAACCAGAGAGACGAATGGAGATGGATTGTATCTGCAGCAAAGAATCTCAATTGCTCGGAACGCTGAAGAAGAAGAAGAAGAAGAAGAAGATATATATATATATATATATATATATATATATATATATATATATATATATATATATATATATATATATATATAAAGTGGACACAATATTAATAATCAGTAACGTATTACAAGACCAGCCTGTTCATTCATCACATCTAAGTGGCAGTAACAATACTGACAATAAAAGACAATAAAAACGTCACATGAAAAGATGTCACACACACACATTGTGTGTGTGTGTGTAAGCAATAAATCTGAAGACGCCTATGCAGATTGCAACCTAGAAACGTAAAGACTGCACGTGGTTTGAATCCTTACATGGGGCTGAAAATCGTTACAATTAAAAATACAAACGTTACAAAATGACGTAGCAAAGAACAGTTAAAGAAATGCAACCAGAAACTAAATAATTAGCATTCTTATTATATGACAGAAGTAATAATGCAAAAAGGAGACAATTAGTGAAATGACCATCGTGATCAATATGTGAAGGCTTCATATAAAACTGGACAAGAATGGTCACGGCCAGGGTACCAATAAGTTCAAGAGAGAAACAGAGAGGTAAAGAGAGAAGGAGATAGAGGTGGGCAGAGGGATAGACAGTTTAGTGACAGACTGACAGACAGACAGACAGACAGACAGACAGACAGACAGACAGACAGACAGACGGGCAGAAAGAGAAAAAGATTACTGGCAAATAAAGAGAAAGAAAGGCAAAGACAGCGAGCGAGAGAAAGAGAGAGGGAGGCAAAGAGGGAGAGAAAGACAGACAGAGCAGAACAGAGGGAAAGATATTAGAGACAAAGAGAGAGAAATAGAGTCAGAGAAGACGAGAGAGAGAGAGAGAGAGAGAGAGAGAGAGAGAGAGAGAGAGAGAGAGAGAGAGAGAGAGAGAGAGAGAGAGAGAAACAAAGACAGGCAGATATCGAAAGAACGAACAAACGTTTTTAAAGGGTTAAGAATTGGGCTCACAAGTCCGTCTGGAGAGAGAGAGAGAGAGAGAGAGAGAGAGAGAGAGAGAGAGAGAGAGAGAGAGAAAGAGAGAGAAAGAGAGAGAGGAAAGAGAGGAGTGAGACAAACAATGACAGACACATAAACGGACGGACAAATATGCGGGTGGAAGGACACACAGGGACAAGAGAACAAAGAAAGCCGAGGAGAGCAATTAGGGAAAGCCAGACAGAGAAGCCGTTTCACCCTTAACGTATAATGAGACACCATCAAGATCGTTTATAGTGACCTCTACCAACCGGACCCACTTTGTGTGTTTTCTAAGATCAGGAAGAACGGACACAACGACTGTTGTTCTAACTTCCGGCACAGCTAACGGATACATACATCTGCTTTGTCCGAATTATTATTTCCTCATCTTTTTCTGTTCCAAATATCCGTTACCCCAGCGCACAAAATTGCAGGGTCAATTAAAGTCTTAACGGGTGGAAAACCTGCATTAAGTATCGACATTTCCAAAAGTTCATATTGGATGGAGAAGGTTCTGTGTCTGGTAGCTGTTCCCGATCATTGTATCTGCATCCTTTGAGAAAGTCCAGTGTCTGGTAGCTTTTCCCGATCATTGTATATGCATCCCTTAAGAAGGTTCTGTGTCTGGTAGCTTTTCCCGATCATTGTATATGCATCCTTTGAGAAGGTTCTGTGTCTGGTAGCTTTTCCCGATCATTGTATATGCATCCCTTAAGAAGGTTCTGTGTCTGGTAGCTTTTCCCGATCATTGTATATGCATCCTTTGAGAAGGATCTGTATCTGGTAGCTTTTCTCGATCATTGTGTATGCATCCTTTAAATACAAAGGCTACCCCGAATCAGGAATCTGCTACTGGTCTGTGATGTGCTAGGGCGATCACATATTATGTTTGAATGCACGGAGAGTGGCTAGTCTTTCCTTCTCTTAGCGGTCGACGAACGCAGGAGTCGAACCCTCGCCCTACCGCACTCATAACATTATTTTCTGTTTGCGCTCGCTCGCTTTGAACTCATCCGTAGTCCATACACGCTGCTTCCAGTAGTGTTGGACTAAATTTTGCGTGTGGATTTGTTTTCTTTTAGTTGCATGTCCGTTACACGACGTAGCAATCAACCCCAGCATTTTTTGGCTGTTTGTGATTCCTGGGCAAGTTTACTTTCAGCAGTTTGCCATTGCTTTCTGAACGACCGGCACCCATACCATTTCATCAAAAGCCAACGCGCAGCTGTGTTTCGAACGCGGGCATGCGGGATTACAAACTGCGTCCGTAACTCCCACGCCACGGAGCCAGTGTGGATTAGCTTTCCCTATTAACAGTGTCCATCGCAATCAGGCGAACCCACTCCGACTTTTAGGTACTTGTAATTTACGTCCCCAAGTCAAAGACGAGAAGTCAACATTTTAGTCCAACTGACCGGTGTAGGGGTTGAATCCTTTACCTCGGCATCAGTACATCGGATGTTTAAGAACACACGTTCTTATCCATAAGGTCATGCTGACTCTCATAACATTATCACTGCAGCTTCCTAGAGATAACACTAACTGGCCCGCTGTGTTTTCTTTCTTCGTGTAAATATTTATGTAGCCTTGCATAAAATCAAGATATGGGTATCGGGCTAAGGAGGTCCGTTTCTGATACGTGCAAATCTTGATAATTTGTCATGACTAAGTAGAATTGTACTTATAAAATAAGAAGAGAATTAGTAGTTCACACTTTTCATTCGATGCACTTCATGTACCCGATTTGGGAGAGAGCTGATGAATGCCAGAGGCTTTTCCACTTCGCTGTCTCTGGTCATTACTTCCCTAAAAGCCACCAACCCTGAGGTCCACTACCAGTTCGGCTCAGGCCATTTATCCATGGTATACGACGAGGACGTACAGCTGAAGGTTTACATAGGGCGCCTAAGATGATCTACAAGGTATCGTTGCATACATTATACAACAAATTAAAGGGGGTGCATAAGAAAACTACTGTATATAAGCCCATGTCAGATACCGGAAGTCGCGTAAGAAAATTAATCCCATGGCGCTTAATCTGTTAACTCTCTCTCTCTCTCTCTCTCTCTCTCTCTCTCTCTCTCTCTCTCTCTCTCTCTCTCTCCCCCCCCCCCCTCCTTCCTGCCTGTGACGGAAATAATTGACCCGTTAACTAATACTTTCCCACAGTTATTAAGTTAACCATTTCTGACGCGGTAATTGTGGCAGTGTAGGGCATGACACTCATCTACCGACTCGGACGTCATTGGTTTGAATCCGCACGTGTGGATTTTTAAACTGGCATGAGCACCCAGCTCGACCCAGGTTAAAATGAGTACCAGGAAATGTCTTGAAAAGCGAAGGCTGGCGGTGTCATGCTGACTACATAATCCACCGAATGCCGGCTGGTCCATACAAATATGGGTCTAGTAATATATGCCTATTGTTTCTTTTTTTGTTGTTGCTGTTCGCATATCCTATTATCAGGACATCGCTGTCAACACCAGCATTTTACCGCTGTTGTTGATGTTTTGGCAAGATTACGCTCAGTAGTTTGCCACCATTGTTTCTAAGGCCTGTAAATGGGTTCGATACTTGAAATGCTTTAACATTTGTGGCGTATGTAGGTATTACTTTAAGCTATCAAATGCAGTTGAGTGCGTGGAGCGACACTGTGAGCTGTGCATTTTGGGTGGAGTGCTTTTGCATCTGTCCACGGTTGTTTGTAGCGTGAACTACATGTTCAGAAACATGGCGATCGGCCGGTTGCTAAACTAATTGGGTTGCCGTATGCAGTAATGTGTGGCTGCTGGTTTTCTAATGATTGCCGCTCCCAACGACGATGAACTGTATTTTTCGTGGCAAACTTTTGTGTTGGCATTCTGGCAGCGGCATTATGCATAGTATACTTGTGCGCGCTGTTGGTTTTCCGAGATTCCTGTCTGTTCCACTTTTCACATAGGACAGTGAGGAGCATTTTGTGTGATATTCACTAGCACAGGAATGGAGCACAATGGGGCAACCCTTTGCCGTGAAGTTGGAATCGCGACTAACTAACTAACTATCAAATGCAGGAGATTAGGCTGGCAGCCTATGTGATAGTCTGCACATTTTTTTATTTCACGGCTACCCCTCATTTGTTGAACGTTGAAGAGCAGGACCTCCCAAAATGTACGGTGACATCCGCATACGAGCGTCAGGACACTGAATTAGAAAGCAGTTTGTAGTATTTTTTTTTTAAAACTAAGAGTGTACGTGGGAGCTATGGATGTGAAGTAGAATGCAATAGTCAGTTTTAGTTTGGAAACCACTGGTGTAAAGTACAATATTGCCTCTTTGTTTATTCAGCGGGAAATTGCCATATGCATGATAGATGTGGTGCACATATGTCGCTAAGCATTAGGAAACTATGATTCTCCGCTCTCTCTCTCTCTCTCTCTCTCTCTCTCTCTCTCTCTCTCTCTCTCTCTTCTCTCTCTCTCCTGGGTAGACCGAAAGGATCGCACAGAAGACAATTCTTACCCTTTTAAAATAAAGTTCTCTCTCTCATTCTTCCCCACCCCACCCTTTTTGTCTCCAGTGCAGACTGAAAGGATCGACAGGAGGACAATTCTTAACCCCTGTAACATAAAGTTAGCTCTCTCTCTCTCTCTCTCTCTCTCTCTCTCTCTCCCAAAAAAAGCTAAGTTATAGATGAACACCCTGTCTAAAGTAGTGCACTACCAAGATTGTCTGTACCCCGTCTGACTTCCGTGGTCACGTTTGGTTCCGTGACGTTGCGTGACTGCCAACAAACTTCCCTATATTGGGGGATAAAACACTAATCTGCAGTGAACACCCTCCGGCTAAGCTTTGGACGTTGTGCCAACACAATTAGGAACACCGGAAGGGTGTCTGCTTGATGAAAACCCCCACACATTCCTACCACACAACGACGGCTAACGACTGACTAGTGGTCTTGGAAAAAGTCCACCCTGAACGTCCTATATACATCTCATATTTAATCACAATAATCAATTTCCTGGCGTTTCGAAAAGGGTTTATGCCAGCTAGAAGTTGCATTACGCTCCCCAAATAAAACTCGTTAGTATTCAACGTAAGAAACTGATTAGATATTAATTAGATATTAGCATACTGTCGTTGTATTCTTCTTCTCTTTTCTAAATCTTCCGGACAAGGATGTTTGTTGTATCCGTTTACAGCAAGACTATATATACTATCTACGCCTTTGGCCGACACACCCGACTTCAGTACGATCTTTTTTCGACACAATGTTTGTCTTTCTTCTTCTGTTCCTACTCTCTTCATTAGGTTTTTCTTCTTCTGTTCCTACTCTCTTCATTAGATTGAAGTGTGGTTGTTTGTTTACAGCAGCACTGCTGTTTTGTATTCTGAAATGTTCTCATATTATGAGCCCCATAGCTAATAACATCTGTCAATAAATGATTAATATTAGTGAGTCATGCATTATTGGTTTTTGCATATCTTTTATATTGTTGTTGTTCTCTGTTAGAGTCAAGTGATGTATGGATGAAATACTGTATGAAAGAGAGAGACAGAAGAGAGATTGGTAGACGGACCTGCGCGCCCAATTCTTAGCCCTTTAAAAATAGAGCATGTTCGTTAGCTCGTTCACTTGACAAAGAACCAAACAACACTAGGAAATCCCTGAAATAATCATAGGCAGCATTCCATAAGATGAAAACCACTGTGTAACTGACACCAGCCCATGGAAGTCAAAGACGAGATTTATGATGTTCTATACTGCCTATGCTGGCTCCGTGACGAAGGTATTTCGGACACAGTTTGCATTCCTGAATACCCACTCTCGAAACACAGCTGCGGGCGATTTGGCAGCAGACCGCCTTACGTTGTTTTTTTTTAACGAAATGGTATGGTCGCCGGTTGTTTAGAAAGCAATGGCAAACTATTGATTGTAAACTTGTCCAGGAATCACGAACAGCAAAAAAAAAAAAAAAAAAAAAAAAATGCTGATGTTGATTGTTACGTCCTGTAAAGGATATGCAACTAACTTTTATTTTATACTGCCGATTTGAGAACAAAATTTTAAGACGCATCTTTGGACCCATTAGGGATACACAAAGTGGAGAGTGGAAAAGAAGAAGTAACAAAGACATTTATGATCTGTTTAAGTCCCCGCTAATCACTGGTATCATGAAGGCTAATAGACTACAATGGCTGGGGCATATAGAAAGAATGGAAGATAATAGGGAAACAAAACTCGCTTACACTCAGGAAATAAATGACCGTAGACCCCGAGGTAGACCAAGAAGGCGGTGGAGAGATAATACATGTACAGACCTACAAGCACTTGGAATCAACGACTGGCAAGAGAAGGTCCACCAGAGAGACGAATGGAGACGGATTGTATTTGCAGCAAAGAACCTCAATGGCTCGGAACGCTGAAGAAGAAGAAGAAGAAGATATCACTGTATGCCTGTGAATCACGAACACTGAATGAAAAGAGTTGGAAACAAAACTGAAGGCGGCAGAGATGCGGTTTCTCCGTAGAATACTATCCCCCCCCCCCCCCCCATAGACGACAAGAAGACCAATGTCCCAGTACTGTCAGCGGCTAACTCACACAAACATTTGACTACCCATACCAGGAGCATCGGCTGGTTCTGTGGAGATAGGGTTTACGGACGCAATTCATAAAACCGCATACAGCATTCGAAGCACAGCTGCAGGTATGCTTTTTGTAAAATGGTATGAATGCCAGTTGTTCAGAAAGCAATGGCAAACTACTAAACATATCCTGGCCAAGATATATCCTTCGTCATCGTGTTACTGACAGAAGCTGTATTAATCGTGATACTATAATTCATTTGCTTACCAAAACTGTTTAGGGGTTCAGTTCTTAGTTGTTACATGATTATTTTTCTTGTTGTTGACCACTACAGTTATGGGGTCGACCCAGAAATGGATGTACTGTATAGACATCTACATTGTATAGATGAAACATCTAGAAAAACATCCAGAGTTCTAATGTGTCCTACAATCCTTACATCTACGGATGTAGAGAATAATAAACGATCATTTCAGTGCGAACTTTGTGACATCTGCACTCCTATATGTAAAGAAACCAGCCAAGCAGAGACAGCAAGGGGGCATGAGAATTTTAGAAAGGCTTAGGTGGGGCATAGCACAAAAAAGGTTGGGAAACACTGGTCTAAACGAAATGTGTAGGGAACATAACATGACTCTATGCTACCAATGCCAAATCTGGACAATAACAGAAAAAGAGATAAGAAAAATCACAACAACAGAAATGCAATTCCTGAGAAGAATACTCAACGTATCAAAAAGAGTTAAGATCAGAAATGCAGAAATCAGGATTAAAGTGGGGGTTAAAGCAGCACTAGATTTTATTAGAAAGCAGCACGTCAAATGGTTTGGCCATGCAAGTAGGTTACCAGTCACTAGCATACCACAACAAGCAATGATGTACAGACCAGATGTAAACAGAGGAAGAGGCCGACCACGTAAACGTTGGACGGAGGGAATAGCAGAGTCCATGGGAATATCGATACATGAAGCCCATAATCGGGCACTCTCACGATGTTTATACTTCACCTCGACACAGCAAGGTACAAGAGGAACATGATGAGAAGAGATGAGATGAGATGATGGGCAGTCCTATAACATATTGCGAACATTAAGGGATGTGGCGGCTCGCCACTTTCCCTCCTAGACAAAGTTTCTGCTGAAACTACCCAGCCACAAATTGGACACATTATGATTTTAACTACAGGGCAATTGACGCCAGCTGGTTAATATTTGTACAATTTGTTGCCAGCAGATGTGCAGCATTCTATAAATTTTACTTATATTAAAATAGTTTTAATTTAATTTATAATCGTAGGTTTGGACAAATCAAGATATTTCTAACACAAAATAGTTGCTTTGAAACTGAAATTTTCCGACCCTATAGAATCTCATCTCATCATGTTCCTCTTGTACCTTGCGGTGTCGAGGCCTATAGAATCAAACATCAATAAAAAAGAAGGTTATCTCCCTTTGATTAAACAAAATAGAAGTGAGTACAACTTCCCAATAAAGATAGTGGCCCGTTTCATATCATCATCATGTGCCCTGCCAATTGGCGTGGGCGTCCATGGCTCTTCACAGATCTCGGTCCTTGGTGTTCTGGATCAACTCTGCTGATGATATTACTCACTGCCACAGTCTCAATCCATGCAGCATCACTTCTCTTGGCTTGCCTCTCCTCCAGGGTTGCCACTTTTATTTGACAGAAAACATCTAGAAATGGATGTACTGTCTAGACTCTACATTGTATAGATGAAACATCTAGAAAAACATCCATATTGAAAAAAAGTAAGAAATTGCATAGATATCGATGTGACTTATCCTATAGAATCATGTCCTCATCTTCACTGATGTCTGTCTCACAAGATCCACAGGATAAACTTAGCTTTGATGATGAAGTTGAAGCTTCAGATTAATAAAAGACTGGTATGTTTTAACTGTTCCAATTTCTTTTAATACAAGATCAGGGAGCTGATAAGTTGAACAGCATTTCCCTACTCTCATCAGGCCAAATATGATTGTCAAGATAGCATTTAAGAGGTCAAATTTAATCCTAATTCTTAGCTTAGATTTTATATAATTCATAGCACTGAAAACGCTTTCTACATCAGCATTTGAAACGGTAGTATCATGGCAGACATTGCACACTCAAAGATCTTACGGAATGGACTGTTTTTTGAGGCATCTTTAAATTCTCTTACTTCACTCCAAAAAGCTTCAGTTTTTGTTTTGTTTGTCCAGTCAACCAAATTTAGTTTGATTAACTGATATTCTGTTTCCGCCACACTATTATCAGTAGCCCCTAAAATTTTCATAACTTGACAATATTTAGGTATGTCCTTTACTGCTGAAGTATGTTGTTAACAAAAAAGATAAATTTAAATATTTCTCATTACATCTAAATTTTCAGGAAGTCTTTGCTTCAATTGCTTGAATAATAAGACAAGGATATCTTGACAGCGCTTTCTTACGTTGTTCTCTTCATTTTCTGTTAACAGTCCTTTTGTTTGTAAATCATCAATTTTTGATTCGATTTGATATCCCAGGTATGGCTTAGGAGCCAAATAGCTCTCTATAGTGCACGTGACCAAATCAGCTTTAGAAGTTGGCAATATAAGTCCTTCACCAACTGAGTGAAATTGCAAAGTGAGATCGTCAAGTAATTTAACTTTATCAACATTTTTAGATTCAAACAGTTTATTAATTTTTTGCACTTCACTTAGAATGGGTTGTAAATAGAGAATTAATGCCAATGTTTTTTCATCACTGTACATTCCATATAGTATTTCAGCTATGTAGCACTTTTCACTTTGTCTTGTTATTTCGAAATGTGTCTTCAACTCCGACCATTGGTTCACAATTATTTAAACAGCTGGTTGAATTGATAACCATCTAGTTTTGCAATATGACAGAAGTTTCAGTGGTAAGGAACTATCATTTAATGCTTTATATAAATTGTTGTATTCCTGTTGTCTGACAAATGATTTGGAGAACCAATTATGTTTTAAGCAATAAGGAATTCCAAATTCCTTGGTAAACATTCTAATGTGGCATAATGCTAGCTGCAAGGAATGACACGCACATTTTATAAAGATTAAAGATGGGATATCTTTCTTCAATCTGGCATAAACCCCATGGTTGATACCAACCATTACCAAGGCATTATCGGTACCAATTGCAGCGGAATTCTCCAAGTCTAAATTTTTACTGACCAAAAATCTAAAATATCTAACTCCAAATGAAAAACATCTAGAATTACATCTACTATATAAGCGTCAAAAAACGACATCTAGACGCAGAAAGAAAATAAAAACTAGATCTATATTAAAACATCTAGAATGGCAACTCTGCTCTCTTCCCCTCGATCCTTCCAGTTGTCACGATGTTCTCCAATTCCTCTCTTCTCATCAAATGACTAAAGAAAGCTGCTTGTCTCTTTCTTACTGTTGTATATAATTTTTCTAGTTTCATTAGCCTCTTTCAGGCAATTGTTGTTAGTTACTCTAGCAGTCCAAGGAATTTGCAACATTCGTCTCAGGAACCACATCTATGTTGCTTCTAATTTCCAAATTTGTTCATTTACATTCATAGATTCACTGACTTACAGCAAAACTGGTTCTATATAGAATTTCAGCACACTCCTTTTTGCATTCAGTAATAGTGACTTATTGCATAAGATACTCTTCATTTTCTGAAGTGCGGCTTTTGCTTGCCCTATTCTGCTCTTAATCTCTGCGTGCCCAATTCTTAACCCTTTCAAAATAAAGTTTTGTTGTTGTTGTTGTTGTTGTTGTTGTTGTAAATCTTCCATCTGATGTTATAAATGCCCACTAGGTATTTAAAATTATCCATTTGGTTAAGAATTTTCCCTTCTATTTCAGTGCCACATTTTAGTGTCACAATTCTCTTTTATGTCACTTTTATGTTACTTTGAATAACGAAGAAAGAAACCATATATAGTACGATTTATTTCCTGGCACATTTCATTGCATCTCGTCAGATACTTACTGCAGATGTCACACAACGTAGAGTAAAATAATTAGATTCATCGTTCAAGCTGAAATACTGTTCACACAGTAATATCAGTTGTTTACTATGGTAATTTTAAATTGACTATCATGCCTTTCTGTTTGCACAAAATAGGCTTGTGCAGATGGATCATTATCGCTTCTGCAAACTTTAACAAACGACTATTTTTTGTATGAAACAACACGCGAAAAGCGCTGTCTCCATCAATGGCATGACCGGTTTCCAAGACATGACGTGCAATGGACGACGCCGGAAGTTTATAATTGTGGTGTGTCACACTTCCCATTATCCAATCGCTTGTGTGTAGTCTCTTGTTAACCCAGTTTGGTATCTGTTCAACAATCCTGGTGTGTAACTGTCTCTCTGTTCTGGCAATATAGGTAGACTCGCACCTGCATGTGAATTGGTAAATGCAATTAGATGTGGCGTACGGAGGGGTAGATTCTTTTATTGCTGGGGTGGGAATAGGTGTGGTTCTGTACCTAATAATTGGAGTTGCAGCACAGAATGTTCGGCCAAATGTTGTAACGATCCGGCCCTGTTACTGTTTTCTTGATATTCGAGGAGAATCCTTTCTTATATATATATATATATATATATATATATATATATATATATATATATATATATATATATGTGTGTGTGTGTGTGTGTGTGTGTGTGTGTGTGTGTGTGTGTGTGTGTGTGTGTATTAGGGCTGGGGAAGTTGATGATTAATTAATCGATTAATCGTTAATTTTTATTAACGATTAATTATTTTTTTTTAAACAATTAATAGAAAACTTTTATCCCATCACTTATACAAATGAACTGGAAGTCTACAAGTAACAACATGGCAGTGGAGAAATATAAACAAATGTCCGGACGATTACATGAACATTTCGGTTTTAAAGTACTGACTAGTGGTAATATTCAAAATGCTGAAAAGGTTTATTGCGTTCATTGTGATAAATCGTTTGCCTACCATGGTTCTAACACTTCGCTTACTTACCACCTTCAATACAAACATCCACTATAGTATCAGAAACTCCGATGAGACGGTCTATTGCAGCATCGTCTTTGATTCCATATTGTTTTGAGTATTCTCATCTTTCATATTAACAGTTTGTATGCCACTTGATATAATCATTTATAATGCGAACACATGCACATTACTGTAGAGCAGTGTTTCCCAACGTGGGGCCCACGCCCCACAGGGGGGCAATTCGAAAATGGAAGAAATCGGCTGGATATAACAAAACGGGGAGACTTGAGACTAAAGTTACTAAATTGAACCGACATAAAATCTCTTTGCAGCAAGCATCAAGCGCAAGGATCTCACTAAATTTAAATAATTAATAATAATTAAAATAATATAGAAAAATCTTTCATTAAAATTATTTTGTACTTGAATTTCAGTTCTCCATTATATGTTTTGAAAATTTACTTACTGTGTTTGCTCAATAATGTCCTAGTGATTTCTTCCTAAAACCTATCGGCCATTTGGCTAGGATCGGGTGCATTTGCTGCTCTACCCCCAGTAGTGCGCCTGGTCTGGTCGGGGGCGGGGATGATCAAATAAAAACCCATCACATATCTTCACCTTAGATATGGGCCTGGTGGACCACTGTGGGCAATAGCTCACAGTAAGACTAAGGATCCACACAAGAAAAGGGGGAGGCGGAGGAAACAGCTTGTCTGGGGTAACCGCCAAACCAAAAAAAATTAAAAAAAATTCACCCAACACAACCGACACACAGGGACGCGGGGGGGGGGGGGGGGGGGGAGGGGGAGGGGTGGACGGCTCTGACCCCTCTGGGAACAATGAGCCCTTCTAACAAAAATATTCAAGTTTCTTTAGTGAACATTTCAATTTTTTAATATTAAAAATGATGCATATGTTGAGGGGAAAGGGGGGAGGGGGGTATTAGAATTTTAGAAAGGCTTAGGTGGGGCATAGCTCAAAAAAGGTTGGGAAACACTGCTGTAGAGTGATTGAGAGAGAGAGAGAGAGAGAGAGAGAGAGAGAGAGAGAGAGAGAGAGAGAGAGAGAGAGAGAGAGAGAGAGAGAGAGAGAGAGAGAGAGAGAGAGAGAGAGAGTAAGAAAAAAGTGAGAGTTGAATTGCATCACTAATTTCTACGTTACACAATGTATATGTACAATTTTTATCCATTTTTTTTTTACAATTCTTGCGAGAATGCTGACGACAATTGTCAGTGTATGTGTGTGTAAAGTGCGGGAGTTTGTTCATACTAGTTTCAGTGAAAATGTGAGGCATCATGTAAGTGTCTAGATCTGACGATGTGTTTGTGAGTATGTGGGGGGTGTATGTGTGGAGGGGTTGTGAGTGGGAGATGTGTGGTGGGTGAGGGATGTGTTTGTGGGTGGAGGATAATGGGGTGAAAGTGTGTGGGTGTTGGTGGGTGGGGCTTGTGTTGCTGGGGCATGTGTATGTGGGTGGGTGAGGGGTGTGTGAGTGAATGGGTGTGTGGCGGTGTGAAGATGTGTGTAGGCTGAGGGATGGGTGTGTGATGGGTGTGGTGATGTGTTTGTGGGTGGGGGATATGTCTGTGTAGGTTGGGAGTCTGTGTGTGTGTGGGGGGGGGGTGGAGGATGTATGTTTGGGTGGTGAGCGTGTTTGTAGGTGGGGGATGTGTGCGTGGGCTGTGGATGGTGGGTGGGGATGTGCATGTGTGGGTGGGGATGTGCATATGTGTGGGATGGGGATGTGTATAAGGGGGGGGGGTGTTGTGTGGGAGGGGAGATGGGTGAGGATGTGTGGGTGGATGGGGGATGTGGGATGTGCAGGTAGGTAAAGGATGTATTTAAGGGTGGGGGTGTGTGTTTGGCTGGGTGGTTTGCTGTTTGAGTGTGGGTGGGTAGATGGGAGATGTATGTGTTGATGGGCGGGTGGGGGATGTGTAGGTGTGAGTGGTTGTGGGATGAGTATGTGAAGATATGTGTGGAGGATGAGTGTATGGTGGGGATGTATGTGTTTGTGGGAAGATGTGTGTAGGTGGGGTATGTGTGTGGGGGTTGTGACAAAATGACCCAGTGCACATGCCTTCACACTGGGAATTTCCTATCGGCCGGCGCTAGGCGAGTGGTCTCCCGTCACTGCTAATAATATCCTGGGGAATCCCGTCTAAATTTGTTTGAGGGTACGACTGTTGTCTTGTTCGAGCCCCCTATGGGTGGGTATCCATAGGTGGGTAGGGAAGAGCAGGTGTCCCGGCTCGTAGGGGGCCTAGTAGACGGAAAGTCCTCGGGAGGTGGTCGGTGCAAGTGCAGTGGATATAACTGCGTGTACATTACCTTCCAAGCCCCGGGGGTCTTGTTACAGGGGTATATGTGGGTGATGGGGTATGTGTGGGTGGGGGGTGTGTGTTTGGCTGGGGGGTTGGAGGTGTGTGGATTGGTGGTGGAGGATATGTGAGTGGGTGTGTGTTGGTGGATGGAGGATAGGTGTGTGGGTGGGGGATGAGACAACGAGAGAGTTAGTGTGTGTGAAAGAAACGACAAAAAAAAAAAAAAAAAGAAAGAAAAAGAGATAGAGAGGGTTGAGCGCATGTATATCATGTGACGTGCTATTCCATATTTTTTCAGTATACTCATCATACATATCATATTTACTGCCACTTGATTTTCTAACACATACTGACAAAAATGTGTGTCCTGCTTATTCCATCATGTTTATGTCAATTTTAGGAATCAACTTATTGTATCGCATCACTATTTTTTTTTTTTTTTACGCCACACAATGTATGTGCATAATTTGCTCTCCATTTTATTTTACATTTTCGTGAGAATGCTCACGATAATCGTCAGTGTAGGTGTGTGCAAAGCGTGGTAGTTTGTTCACAATAGCTTCAGTGATTATTTGAGGCATTATGTGTGTGTCTAGATGTGAGGATTGTGTGTGTATTGGGGGATGAGTTTGTGGGTGGGGGTATGTGTGTGTGGATGGGGGAATTGTCTGTGGCTTGGTGGGTGGAGAGATGTGTTGGTGGGTGAGGGAATATATGTGTGGATGAGGGATGTTTCTGGGTGGAAATGTGAGTGGGTCGGTGGGGGTGTCAGTGTGGGCGAGGGATGTGTGTGAGTGGGTGGGTATTGGTTGGTGGGGGTGTGGATGTGTGGGTGGGGTATGTGGATGGGTTTGTGGGGATGTGTAGGGGGTGTGGGGATGGGTGTATGGGTTGGGGGATGGGTGTGGCTTATGTGCATGTGGATGGAAGAGGTGTGTGGGCTGGGGATGTTTGTATGTGGGTCGGTGTTTGTGTGTGGGTGAGGGAATGTGTGGATATGGAGTGTATGTGTGGATTGTGGAGGTGAGTGGGACAGGTGTGTTGGAGTATGGGAAAAGTGTGTGGGTGGGAGATGTGTGCGTGTGGGGATGTGAGTGGGTGGGTGGGGAGGTGTGGGATGTGTGGGTTTGTGGGGGATGTGTAGGTAGGTGCGGAGATGAGTGGGTTGGCGGGTGGAGGGATGTTAGTATGGATGGGGCGTGTGGGTGGGTGAGTGATGTGTGGGAGGATGTGTGTTTGGGTTGGTGTGTTTGCGTGGGTGTTGGTTGATAATCGGATGTGTGGGTGTTGGCGGGTGGGGGATATGTGGGTGTTGGTAGGTGGGGGATGTGGGTGTTGGTAGGTGGGGGATGTGTGTGTGGGGGATGTGTGTGTGGGGGTGTGTGTTTGCATGGGAGATGTGTGTATTGGTGGGGGAATGTGTGTCGGTGGGGGTGTGTGTGTGGTTGTTGGGGTGTGTGGGTGGTTGTGAAATGTGTGGGTGGGCGGGGAAATGTGTTTGCGGGTGGAAAGATATGTGGGTATGGGTAGTTGATGTGTGAGTGGGTGAGGGATGTGTGTGTGTGCGTGGGAGAGGGATATGTGTGTGTTGGTGTGGGATGTGCGTGTGTGAGTGTGGTTGGAGGGTGTGTGGGAGGGGGATGTGTCACATAACATGAGAATATGCATTGTTTATGCTTACAACATTAATTTGACAATGTTTTTTCCTATGTGAATGCATCATGCACTGTTGATGAACGAAAAATGAGTGATTGGAAGGGCCGAATGTAAGACGGGCCTACGCGCCCAATTTGTTACCCTTTGAAATTTAGGGTTCTACGTGGTCTTGAAGTATGGTATCCGCCTCGAGTTCTGGAGGTCCCGGGTTCAGGCCCCGGTGGGGACCAGGATTTATTTAAAGAATCCACCGGGACTTCCAGTAATTTCCCCTTCGCCCGTGTGTATTGTTGCGCACGTAAAAAATCCCTTGGCAGTTGGAAATCGAAAAAGAGTAGCCTAACGGCGCTGCCAGAGGCAAAATTTCGAGTTAAAAATCTACCCAAGGTATTTCAGGATCCTCGGCGGTGCTACGGAGTTCGTGCACTGAGCTGAGTTTCTCCAGACTCAGGTGTGAGTTAGGAGGAGAAAGGAGCACTTATGGGTTGCACCCGTGTGCCGTGATGGTGATCCATAAACTAAACTAAACTAAACTAAACTAATAAAGATAAATTCAATTCAATTCAATACATCAAACCAACCAACCAACCATATATTCAACTAGCCAACAACCAACCATACATCCAACCAACCAACAATACATCCATCCAATCAACCAACCATATATTCAACTAACCATCAAACCATACAATCAACCAACCAATCACATATTCAACTAACCAACCAACCAACAATACATCCATCCAACCAACCAACCAACCAACCATATATTCAACTAACCAACCAATGATACATCCAACCATATATTCAACTAACCAACCATACATCACACTCATCAATAATACATCCATCCAACCAACCAACCATCCAACCAACCAACCAACCAAGCATTAAACCAACCAAACTATTCAATGCTTAAGTTTCATTTTACACATTGCTCCGTATATTCATTAAGTCTCTAGCAACAAGCACAGTATAAAGCCGCGGTAGCACAGTGGTCAGACGTTTACTTACCGGCCTGGTAAATGGGTTGGAATCCGCGAAGGGGCGGATTTATAAAATTGACTTGGGCTTCCAGATCAACCCAGCCTAAAATAGGTACCAGGAAATGTCTTAAGAAGTAAATACGACCGGCGTTATATACTGACTATATCACCCACCGAGTGTCGCTTGGTCTATACAAAAATACGCACCAAGGGCATGTAACAGGGTCCTTTGACACGGATAGCGCAATCAGCAGTAGCAGAAGGGGCGATATCTAGGATATTAATTGGCCATGTCCTTGTGTACACATACAAATGTGAGTTTACACCCCTTTATGTATGTAGATAGAATAGTGTGTTAGTGCACTACCAACTAGATCAATCAATCATGTGCCATGCCGGAAAGCGTGGGCGGTCATGACTCGCCATTTCACTCGATCACCAGAGTCGTGGATCAGCTCAGTGTTCCTGTCTCGACCATGCCATGTGGCTAAGCCATCCAGGTATTTACTTTTCGGTCTTCCCCTTGGTTTGTTCTCTTCGATCTTGCCAGTTGTCACTAAGTTCTCTAATCCATTTCTTCTCATAACATGTCCAAATAATTTTGACTGTCTACGTCTAATTTCTCTAATCAATTTACGATTTTCATTTGTCTCATGTAGTACTTGGTCATTGGCTTTTCTGTTTGTCCATGGTACTCTTTGCATTTTCTTCAGAAACCACATTTCCGCAGCAATCAGATGTTTTTCAGCTTGACTGCTCATTGTCCAAGTTTCACATCCATACAAAAGAACAGGCTCTATGTAGCACCTAAACACTCTTTTCCTCGTTTTAATTGACATCTTTTTATTGGTCAGTATGTTTTTCATCTTGCTAAAGGCTACTTTCACCATGATGATTCTTGTTCTAATCTCTACAAGGCATCTCCCATCAGGTGTTATGACTGTTCCGAGATAACTGTACCAATTCACTTGTTGAAGAATATTCCAATTTACTTGTATATTGCATTGTGGTATTCCGTTCTTCCTAGTGACGACCATAATCTGTGTCGTTTTATAATTTAATTCTAATCCCAGTTGTTCACTGAGTGCAACAACTGCATCTACTAATTGTTGCAGATACACCAACTGGATTGATTGATTGATTAATTGACTATAACGTGTTTAATAGATTTTAAAAATATCAAATAGATGCAATGTTTCAACTATCTCTAAACAGTCGTGACATCGGATGGAAGGTGTCTGGTGTGATTCGAACAAGAATAGTCATAGCAAACACCCTCAAAAATGCTTGTCGAAGCCGATTGTACTGAGCAGCAGGCCTGGTGAAACAGTTTTTTGTTTTAAATGTTGCATATCCCTTACAGGATGTTGCAGTCAACACCAGTATTTTTCAGGTGCTGTTGATGTACTATAGTCTGTCCAGAAATGAATGCTGTCATTCACGATCAATTATTTTAAAAACTGTCTGTTGCATCGTTATGAAATTTTTCCTGCCGTCTTATATTTACCGCTACCCAAGGAATATGTCTTTGACAGGTCCAAAAGCAACTTAAAGCATGGAAAGCGGCGACATTTCTTTGAAGTTTTGGTGAAAAATTAGTGATTTCTCGCTAACAAACTTGTTTTACAGTAATGAATACCCCGTCATTCAGATGACGATACAAGGCGTACCCAAATTAGTATGGGAGTGGGTGCAATGTCTACTCTGCTGAGACAGAACATGATTACCTGTTTTGCATGGCAAATATAGCTGTGAATGTCTCTGTAGTGGGCTTCATTCATAACGGTCAAGATGTTGGTCCTCTTTTTATTGACGTTTATAGAATTATTCGTATGTTCGTGTGTTGTCTCCTCATTTGACAACGTGTTTCTTCTCACGTTCCTTGTTATGCCACAATATGTCAGTCCCCCACCACAATATTACTCTTCGGTTGGTATTCAATGCGTCTAGAGCTTTTTTGTTTTCAATGCCAGTTATTTGTCACCGTTGAGGGCCTACGGAATTGAAAATTCATCACTGTGGAATACAAACTGTTGCTACTGACAAGTTGTATTGTTTGTGCCGATGCTGTCATGTTAAGGGTCTGCAATTCTTCTTCTAAAAGTTGGAGCAAAAATATCCAAGTAGGTGTGCATGTGGATTAATGTCAGCGATCTGCCCAGACCTTAATCTGTGTCGCACGATTCCAGTATGTTGATGACTGCTCTCGGTTGCATAAAATTCAATCCATCCTTTCTCCAATAGTCATCCTCCTCTTTCAACACATGGTCCTCACATTTTCCCACTAACTTTTATCGATATTTAATTGCGCGGACTGGGTTAATATCTTGACGTCAGACAATTTGAATATAGTATTGTCAGCTGCCACCTGTCCTTTAATTTTAGACCACACAAGTTCTATGGGGTTAAAATGAGAATGGTACGGCGGAAGTCTCAAGCACCCATAACGATGCTCTTCTATCAACTTGTCGATTTGATATTTCTTGCTTTTTGGCGTCTGTTTTACAAGGGACAACAATTCTAGCTAGAAATACGTTTCTGGAAATGGTATATTTTCCATTTGGAGCAATATCTTTATTGCCCCCTTTGTGCTCGATGCCGTAGGTATTTTGTCTTCTTGGGCAACAACATTGATATCATGCATTGTCCATAATTGGACACGACGGTCTATTTAGGGATGGAAGCACTGTATTCTCGAGCCAATCTCTAAATACATTACCATTGATCTTATCATGATAATCCCTATTGTCTGTATGCTTTGATACGAACAAGAGTCCAGCATTCTGTAGTAAGCCATTATGCGTATTACCAGGATGGGCCATGACCAAATGTTGTCCTTTAATATTGGGCACATATCGCTTTATCTTTCCATCCACTGATTGCCATTCTTTATCACTTGTGTGGTGCGAATTGATCCCCGTTTCATTCAAATACACTATGCCATAATTTTCTTTGCGCATTTCCCTTATTTCACGTAGGTATCTGCTTCTCATGGCCCCTAAATGCGGTTGATCGCAAATGATATTTTTACCTCCCTTGTACTTTCTAAAAGTGAAGCCTAATGTCCTCATAATTTTCCACAAAGTTGTTTGGATAGCTCTATGTTATTGTTTTTTTTTTCTCAACCAAACCCTAAGCTTTCTTCCAGTCACTGTTTCTTTGGCATATAGCATTTTTGTAATAGCTCGCCTTATGACATCCTTGTCACAGCTGTCAATATAGCCTTTCTACCTGCCGTTTGGTTATTGCGTGGTGGTTTAATTACAGAATCTAGCACCCATCGACGAAATGACCGTTTCCTCAAACCCAGTGCATGCATTGTTCTTTTTTCGAAATTTGTAATAGTATGAAACAGTTTCCTGCGATTATCTTCTTGACAAAAACATGTGTACAACTTCATAGCGATGCTTTGAAGTGTACAAAATTTCACATTCAATCCCACTGAACAGTATTCACACATTCCAATGTTAGCGATATGTGGTAAGATTAAAAAAAAAAATAATAATAATCAGGTTTCATTCCACATTGACGACACCTCTGAACATTCCCAGTTTAAACAGCGCGGGGTTCTTGCCAATCCCGTGAACCACAGAGAATATTTAACATTGAACGCTGATTTTCTGGCTGACGGTGTAATACTTTTAAAATTATGGACTTAATCTCTGACCCGTAAATTGTATACCGCATATAAACAAACATTGAAATCTGCTGTACAATCTCCAGAACAAATAATGTTTTGTTGGGTGGACATAATGATAAGGTTATATGCTAAATCTCATCATTTTCCCTCAGTTGGTTACTGAGATATGGATTTTTATATGGAGGCAACCAAATGTAAATGCACTATAGGCGAGTTTTACGGTCAGTAGTTTGCCATTGCTTTCTGAACGACCGGCTCAGATACTCCCGTAAGTTACCAGCGCGGCGCGAACCGTTGCCGATTCTCGCAGCTGCTGTTGTCCCCACGTGGGTATACGGGATTACGAACAATGTCATTAACCCCTTGGCCACCGAACACCAATTTCAGAAATTATATGTAGACGTCAAAATTTGTTGAGCTCGTTGTGAAGAAGAAAAAAATAGTCTAGAAATTTAGCGATAACTGCCAACCTTGATGGGAAAAGAGTAAGATAACACATAGACAATAATCGGGATAATAAGACAGACCTGGCACAACAAGCCTCTGGTGATAGTTTGATATGGTGAAATATGATAGCATCGCTAATCAGTGCATTATTATTATTAGTACTATTATTATAAAATGGTGGCGGTTAGTTAGTTAGTCGAGGTTCCAACTTCACGGCAACGGGTCGTCCCCATTATGCTCCGTTCCTGTGTCAGTGAATACCACACAAAATGCTGCTCATTGTCCAGTGTGGAAAGTGGAACAGACAGGAGTCTCGGCAATCCAACAGCCCGCACAGGTACACTGCATAATGCCGCCGCCAGAATGCCAACACAAAAGTGATCCACGAAAACCACAGTTCATCGTCGATAGAATCGGCAGTCACCAGAAAGACCTCATTGACCCGGGTTTTCTCACATGGCTCTGTCTCTATCCACAGGGCGACCCGCCGAAAGCGTCGCATTAAGCACGAACTTCGTAGCTCCAGCGCCGAATCCCAGGAGTCTCCTGAAAAATGCACTCGTGAACCAAAAAGGTAAATCACTCAATTCAGCAACAGCCGGTAGCCATTGTTCCGAACATGCAGGTCACTGTACAAACAAAAGCGGACATGTAAAAGCATTCCACGTGAATATCACAGCTCACAGAGTCGCGCCACGCACTCACTCAGTAGCAGGGCGACGGAACCATATACTACCAGTCCAACATGAGGAAAATGCGAAATACAAACCGCAGAAACAAAGATAAATAGTCCAGAGGCCGTAGCGGTTCAATGCCTAACCGCCATGCTGGGGACCGGAAGTCATCAAAAAATGGTCGTGGTAGTGGTAGTAATGATTATGATGATGATGGTGGTGGTGATGAAGATGATGGTAGTGACGATTATGATGCTGCTGCTGCTGCTGCTGCTGCTGCTGCTACTACTACTACTACTACTGTTGGTGCTGTTATATATCGGTCAGAAATGCGTTAGTGTAGTTGATAAGGTGCTACGTTTATCACGCGCGCGGTCGGACCAGGGTTCGACACCCGCGTTGGTCGCCCGCTAATAGAGACTGGCCACCTATTCTGCCGTGCACCCAGGCCTGCAGACTATGATGGCCCTGCCACACCACAGATCCACAGCATGTTCCTGCTTCAGGACAATCTTATTATTATTCACGCAGAGAACTTCACAGGAATTAAACATTGAAACACAGCGAAGATCACGGAACGCGCAGGTATAGTAATAGAAACAAACGGACAGAGTGAGATATACCAGCGATGGCAGAACGGCTTATCATCCAGACATATTGGTAAACGCCGAGAACCTAGTGTCAGACTGACAGACACATAAGCACACCAACGTACAGAGGGACAGTGGAAAGGATGGCTATTGTTGCCCAAAGACTTAGGAGCAAGTACACACGCACGCGCACTCCCACACGAATGGGTAGTAGAATGCACAGATATAATACTGAATTCATACACAGACATGGACGAAAGACAAAATACAAACAAACAAACAATTAAACATGCACGCACACGCACACACACTCCTTCACACACATAATTCACTCATACACACCCACACACTTACGAATGCAGAGTGTGTGTGTGTGTGTGTGTGTGAGCGGGGGGGGGGGGGGAACAGACCGACAGACAGAGAAAGAAAACTGTGGGTTCAGGCATAATCCTAGAAATCAATAATAATAATAATAATAATCAAAACAGCTTAAATATCCGCTTTGACGTACGATGACACTCTGTCATTTCCTGGCTTTCAGATATGAACTGACCTGAAACCCAGGAGGGACAAAAGCAATTCCCAGGCGAGACAGCAAAGTCGGAACCTGCCAGTAACGCTAACAATACACCATTGACACGTCCGTACGCCCGCGGCCACAGGTCTACCCGTACAACGAGCACTGCTTCAACTAGACGTACATTACGCAAAAAATGTACTCACGTTTTTATTTCGTCGTGATATAATCATATGAAGATGTGTTACAAATGTGGCACTGCACTAAAATTCTAGCGGTGACCAGAGAAATTCAAACGCGAGCGCACTAAATCTTGCGGTCACGTCGGCCTTTTCCCATAAATGTATTCGTAGTAAATTAATGCATTAGTTTCCCTTTGATATCCTCACCCAAAGAACACTCACGCACTATAGATTCTATTGGTGGACAGCGTTTCCAGTTGTTAGAAATGTGTCCGGGCGGTGGCAAAATTACGGCCTACTCGTAATGACTTCCACATGCGGAGGGAATTTTGACAAGACTGCCCACATTTTCCTGTTTATTTGAGAAGGCTGTGCATTTGATATACAGAAAGTAGATGATATTGACAGCTTATCTGGTACAAGTTTGGCGTAACTGTAGTCTAACCCGGAACATGTTGAGTGGGGATGAACGTTGTACCTCCACGTTATACCATATCTATATTAATATTAATATATTCTCTCTCTCTCTCTCTCTCTCTCTCTCTCTCTCTCTCTCTCTCTCTCTCTCTCCCTCACACACACACACACGTGTATATATATATATATATATATATATATATATACACACACACACATATACACACACACACACATATATATATATATATATATATATATATATATATATATATATATATATATATATATATATATATATATATACTCTCTAGCTGACCCGGCCCGGCTTCGCCCAGTCCCTGGTGGGGAGCATCTCATTTAATTCATATAAGTAGTCATATAAGCTCCCGTTCCCGTTCCCGACTATTTGTCTGTCTGTCTGTCTGTCTGTCTGTCTGTGTGACCCGGCCCGGCTTCGCCCAGTCCCTGGTGGGGAGCATCTCATTCAAATCATATAAGTAGTCATATAAGCTCCCGTTCCTGTTCCCGACTATCTGTCTGTCTGAATTATCAAATGTTATATTCAATACTATTATATGGCTCGGAAACCTGGACATTGAACAAGCAATTAGAGAGTCGAATAGAGGCCCTGAAGATGTGAACATACAGAAGCATATGTCGTATTTCATGGAACCAAAAAACAACCAAATACAGAGGTTCTAGAAAAACTGGGAATGAAAAGAGAGTTGATGAAAGAAATTAAAAAGAGGCACGTGAAATATGTCTGCCTCGTTAAAAGTCATAATACTCTACTAAAAGCCAGACTGGAGGGTAAGGTTGAAGGGAATCTAGCATGAGGTAGACAACGATACAAGTGAGAAGATAGCATCAAGACATGGACGAGCATCAATCTGACACAATTTACAGTCAGGGTGAGAGACAGGCAATGTTGGAGATCCATTGCAGCCATCTTTCATTGCAGAGATGGCACCTGATATATAGAATTACACACAGCAGACACACACAGACACACCAGACACACACACATGCACACATACACGCAAACGGGAGTAAATTTAAGAAAATGATCTTCTGAGTAATGCGCCATGCATCCGCAATGTATCCGCTTTCAAGATTTCTATAGGTATTCCATCTACTCTTGCTGACAGTCCATTTTACGGCGCCGTGTGGAGATAGGGTTTAGCGGTTGAGAATACGAAGCAGTCTACGTGTCTGTTTACTAGACCCATGAAAAAGGCTGTCGTCTGTGCTGTTTACATTTTAAATCTTACAACACTACCCATAATTCGGGATCTATTTTTCTCCTCATCGCAATCTTGTAGCATATTATGATTTTCCAAAAGATTAGTTCTAGAGGTACTGTAGTGTTTCAAAACGATTTATTTATTGTGTATCTTGACAACAACTTGGACAGAACTTCATATACAGAGATATCATTACATCCCATGGACAACAATTCTTTTCAAATTAATTTCCTAAGATCAATGTGTGGTATCTGCACTTGATCTTGCCGGGAGTCACAAACAGAGGCGATCAACCGAATGACACACAGGTATGTGGGGACATGATGGGGAGGCTCTGGCCACTGAACCGCCAGCCCTTCAAAAAAAAACAACACACACACACACACAAACACACACACGCGCGTCTTAAAAATCGTGAGAATCGACTTCATTGCCCCAGGTTTTATCCCACATGGCACGGTCTCTTTCCGCTGGGCGGCCTGCTTAAAACGTCACACGAAGCACGAACTCCGTAGCTCCAGCGATAACCCCTAGGAGTCTCCGAGAAAAAAAGCATTCGTGAACCGAAAGACGTTGCCCGGAATCGAACCCACAACCTTCCGAGCGCGACACACACACACGCGCGCGCGCGCGCACGCACGCACGCGCGCACACACACACACACACATGTATTCTTAATTACATCCCTTCCATCCGCGTTATTTGTTTAGCAATTCTTAGAGATTTATTTGCGTTTGCAAAAGATAATTTGCATTTTTATATCACGTTGTGTTTCAGCATGTCAATATTAAACAGGACGTAGCAGTCAACCCCATCATTTTTCGGCTGTTCGTGATTCCTGGGTAAGTTTACGCTGAGTAGTCTTCCATTGCTTTCTGAACGACCGGCACCCATACCATTCATTAAAAAAAAACATACACACACAGCTGTGTTTCGAACGTGGGAATACGGGATTGCGAACTGCGTTCGTAACCTCTTCGCCTGGGAGCATAGCACATCTATAAACTTCAATATATCAACCAAGCGAAATTTCATGTTTTTAAAAATCATAACAGATTTTAAATAAAACTATAAAAAACCAACAAAAAAACAAACAAACAAACAAACAAACAAACAAACATAACACAAGCTGGCTTTAGAAGGAATAGAGGTCCGCGAGACAACCAATAACCTGAGGGAAATTAAAGAAAGAAAAACAAGAGTACAATGCAGAGATGTACTCTAATTTGATAGACTGCTCAACGACTCTGCAAAGCATGAATAATTATGGAACACAGTGACAAAAAATGGCTTCAAAGTACACGCAATACAGATCATTAAAAACACTATATCGGACAAAAGGCAACCATGAGAATATGTGATGTTACAACTCGAATCATATTTCTTCTGTAGACCCCCTCCTCCCCTCTCTCTCTCTCAGTGTGTGTGTGTGTGTGTGTGTGTGTGTGTGTGTGTGTGTATGTATGTGTGGGACACAGAAAGCAGGAGGAAGCGAAGGAGGAGAAGAAGAGGCATATTGATATTTGGCGCTTATTCAACCGAAAGTATACCCTATCTATTTCTGAATTGTGGGACTGTAGAGGCAAACATTTTCATAAATAACATAAACTAATCGAAAAATCATTGAGCCATGGTAATCAAGTCACGTGTACTATTTCACCCATGTTTCCTCTCTGTCTTCACTGTACCCAGCACAAGCGAGATTAGATGACTACTTATTTAATTACCAGGTCTTTTGTGGCGACTGCCAGATATTCTCGCACTCGTTGCCACCAGACAACCACGAAAGTCCACGACGAGGCCGTTCGGGTACTCAGACTGTCTAATCAACCCATAGGAACACGAGACTACAAAATAAATTACAGATTGTAACCAAATCATTGCAATATCTTTCAGGGACATAATTACTGTTAATAAAATAAACTTTAAAGAAAAAAAATACAATGACACACCAAATAGACAGAAAACAGAGCTGATGGAAATGATGAAAAGACAAGTCAAATATGTTGGCCAAATTAAAGGACGTGACAATCATTTAAGAATTGCACTGCAAGTGAAAGGTCCAGAGTTGACGAATACGACGTAGCGAATGATACACCAGGGACATAGGACACTAGGAAACGGGCAACATGAGTCTCCAGTCTAGTGTGTTAACTTTCTGGTCTCAGCACACTGACAAGGGCCTGCAACTATCGTTAAGTGAGGTTAGTGTACAGACGTTATTCCCACATCGGTACCCAAGTGCCGCTTTAACAGGGATTGTGCTGCAGAGATATCCTTTCCTTCTCCGAGCCCAGAAACCGGCGAGATGTGCAAACATCTTGTACTGCAACTTCATGCATGCAGAGAAGCATGGTGATTCTGGGAACGTTAGTCTTACAGGGTATCCAATCTATAGGTAAGCCACACCACACAGACATGCTTCAAGGACTTGGCTAGCGCAAGACTTGATCCTGCCACCGCAGCGGCCCGGCCAGGGCTTCACTGGAAATAGTGTAAATGATGTCTCCACCTACAGGGCACTATGAAACTGGGACTAGACAGTTATTTCGCAAACAGCTAAGCCTCTTGTACTTGGCGACTATTGAATAACACGGGGCATAATAACAGACAGACAGACAGACAGACAGACAGACAGACAGACAGACAGACAGACAGACAGACAGACAGACGACACATATTGACAGACAGACATACAGACAGACAGACAGTCTGGGGGATATGTGTGTGATGTGTGGGTGGGGGATATTGTGTGGTATGTGGGTGGGTGATATGTGTGTGATGTGTAGGTGGGGGTGGGGGATATGTGGTGGTGTGCGGGTATTGGATGTGTTGGCGTGGGTGGGGGATATGTGTGTGTGGTGTGTGGGTGGGGAATATGTGTCAGTGGGGGATGTGTGTGGTGGGGGTGTGGGTTAGGGCATGTGTGGGTGGGTGGGGATGCATGTGTGGGTGGTGGGGGTGTGTGAGTTGATTGGGGATGTACAGGTGGGTAGGGAGATGTGTGTGTGTGGGTAGTGTCATGTGTGTTGATGGTGATGTGTGTGTATGGGTTGAGGATGTGTGAGTGGATGGTGGATGTGGGGTGGATGTGGGGCGAATGCGAGACGTGTGGGTTGGTGGGGGTATGTGTGTGTGTGTGTGGGTGGGGAATGTGTGGTCGAGGGAGGTGTGGTTAGGGGATGGGTGGTTGTGGGGTGTGGGTGGGTGGGTAGAGGATGTGTGGGTGGGAGATGGGTGTGTGGGTTAAGATGTGTATGTGGGTGGCGCAGGATGTGTGGGTTGGTGGGGGATGTTGTGTGGGTGGATGAGTGTGTGTGGGTTGGGGGAACGGGTGGGGGAAGTGTGTGTGGGTCGGAGAATGTGTGTGGGAGGGGGATGGGTCGGATAATGTGTGTGGGATGGGGATGGGTCGGTTGGTGGGGTATGTATGTGTCTCTGAGTGTGTGTGTCGGTGGGGGTATGTATGTGGGTGGGATGATGTGTGGATGGGTGGGAGATGTGCCTCATAACATGGTAACTTGCATTGTTTATGTTTACAACATTCGTTTGACAATGTTCCCCCCCCCCCCCCCCCTACCTATGTGAATGTGTAATGAACGAAAGATGAGTGATTGGAAGGGCTGAATGTAAGATGAGCCTGGGTGCACAATTTGTGACCCTTCTAAAATAAAGTTGAATTGAATTGAATTGATAGATAGATTATTAGAGGGCGCGTTGGTGTAATGGCTAGGACTTTACGCTGACAATGGCATGAGTGCCGTCGGACGAGATTCGTTGCCTGCACTCGCCGTTCACTACACGAGGGAAAGACCAATCCCTCCCTGTACTCAAGGCTTAACAATCGGATGGCCCTAGCATAGTACATACCCTCAGCATGTTCCTGCTATGGCAATTGTGTGTGTGTGTGTGTGTGTGTTTTTTTTTTTTTTTTTATAAATAATATAAAAGCAACACGCCTGAACTCTTTCAATGCCGGCACCACAGCATGTGTGATCCTGCTATTGCCCGTGTGTTTCAAACAAAGCATGGTGTGTTGTTATATCTTTATACCAGGACGAGTCAATAAGTAAGTCACACAGTTCTGTGGTATGGCAGGTAAATGTAGTTGGTGTTTTCTACAGGAATCAGTGGGTGACAGGAACGTCGAACTTTACATTCCCGTTCGTCAGGTGGCGCTAGGTGTCTCATGTGAATGCGCAGCGCATAAACAAAATGACGACTGTACTTACGGAGTGTACAACCATAGAGCAACGTGCTTTTGTGACATTCTTAAGGAAATGCTTCCTATTTATGTTTGTGTCCCGTAAAGCGGTGCATAGCTGGGTAGACAATTTTTCTCAAGGGCACGAATGACGTCGAAGTTGAATGTGAAGTGAAAACGTGGTTTAGAAAACAGAGCACGCAGTTCTATGCAGCGGGTTTGGAAGGACTGATAAAACGATGAGATAAGTGCATCAATGTCGGTGGAAATTATATCGAGAAATAAAGGGACAATGTATGGATAAAAATAAACTGGTTTCAAATTTATTATCATATGTAGTTATTTTTCTACAGCCATTTGTGACTTACTTATTGACTTCCCCCATCCACACACACCCCCCCCCCTCCCCCGCAGTTTGGTCTAAACTCACTAAAGATAACTGGCTAGATATTTCAACATGCAGCACTGTGTCTGTTGCATCTTTGGAAGTAATACAATGGTGCTTTGCTGACTGTGATCGGTGTCCCCCGTTGTGCATCATCATGTAGCAGTGCGTTTGCAGAACGTCGCTCTCATCACAGCCGACGATAAGATTAATGATCCTGTTAGTTAGTTAGTTTAGTTAGTTAGTTAGTTAGTTATTTGGTAGGTTGGTTAGTTGATTGGTTGGTTGGTTGGTCAGTTAGTCTTTCCTCTAGAGCCCAAGGCGGGGCATAGGGCAGAAGTCACGGCTCTCCATGTCTGGCGGTTCGCTGCCACCTGTTGCAGATCTTGGATGTTTGTTTGGCCGTTGAATGAGCCCTCTCTGATGATGGTTCTACGCAGGGTCTCTCTTGGTCTTCCCTGTTTTCTTGTCCCTACTGGTGTCCATATGAGGGCTTGGTAGGGGAGTCCTTATCCATTGAGTACATGGCAAATGTATCCTACGCCAGGTGTCTTATTGTTCCGTGTCCACGTTCACCCGCTTGTCCCAGGAACCATGCTGTTCATTTGTTGCATTTTTTTCTCTTCGTCTTCTTCTTCTTCTTCTTCTTCTTCTTCTTCTTCTTCTTCTTCTTCTTCTTCTTCTTCTTCTTCTTCCTCTTCTTCACAACACTGGCATGTTTCATGTGGCCAAATATTTCTGATCCGGAGCATGATACTATTTGACAACCTTGTATTCTCAGATCTTATAGAATGTCAGCATTTTATTCTTCTTGGAACACGATATTTGTTTCTTTGTTTTGTTGTTGTTCTTGTTGTTGATGTTTTTTTTTTTTTGCACTCGCTCGCTTTGAACTCGAGCGTAGTATACACACACAACTTTCAGTAGCACTGGACTGAATTTTGCGTGTGGATTAACTTTCCCTATTACCTATGTCCCGCGACATCAGATGAACCCACCCAGACTTCAGAGGTTTTTAAAATTTATGTCCTCAAGTCAAGGACGAGAAGTCAACATATTAAACGAATCCCTTGCCTGGGCATCAGCACACCAGATGTTTAAGAAAGCGCTTTCTTAACCATTCGGCCATGCCGACCTCATGGCACACGATATTATAAGAATCTTTCTGTAACACTTAATTCACAATCTCCCATTTTCTTCTTTAGTGCTTGCGAAATTCAACATGACTAATATACGTATTTTGTCACAAGAAAGATGCATGATCTCGCTGGTGTCGTGCCACAGGCTCTTAATAGTGTATAGCATTTGCATTCATATTGGGAGTCTAAGCCTGACTTCCTTTGAGCAGTCCGCAACGATGTCGATTTGGCGACAAGATAGTTAATGGTTGTGACATTTACAGCGTCTTCATCGTTGACTGTGATATATGCTTACCCCCTCCCCCGCTTTGAACTCAAGCGTCGTCCATAAACGTGCTACTATTCGTATTGCACTGCACTGAGTTTTGTGAGTGGATTAGCTTTCCCTACTACCAGTGTACCTCGCCATCAGGCGAACCCTCTCCGACTTATAAGGTTGACACTTGGTTGAAGTGCAGTTTTGTATGTGGACATGTTTATTTTTATTTTGCAGTTCGGAAAATGATGCTGATCTTCACTGTGTCTTTGGACATATTTACTTTTCCATTCCCTCAGGATTATTTGACACGAGTCCCGCGTAATCTTCATATCATTGTTGAATTGAATTCACATCAGTTCATCTCATCTCAGTTCCTCTTGTACCTTGCGGTGTCGAGATGAAGCATAAATAGCGGGAGAGTGCCCGTTTAAGAGCTTCATTTATCGTGATTCCCATGTATTCTGTTATTCATTCTGTGTATCGTTTACATAGTCGGCCTCTATTTCTGGATCCGTTTGGTCTGCACATCATTGCTTGTTGTGGTATATTGTTAGTTGGTAGTCTAGTTATATAGCCAAACCACATAACCTGCTGTTTTCTGCTGAAATATAGCGCTGTTATAACCCTATAACCCCCACTTTAGTCCTGATTTCTTCATTTCTGATTTTCTCTCTTCTTGTTACACTGACTATTCTTCTCAGGAATCTCATTTCCGTTGTTGAAATTTTTCTTTTCTCTTTTTCTGTTGTTGTCTAGGTTTGGCATTGGTAGCATAGAGTTGGTAGGAAGACTGTGTTGTAAAAAAAAATGATTTGCATATCCTTTACAGGACATCGCTGTCAACATCAGCATCTTTCAGCTGATTATTGATTTCTTGGCAAGATTACGCTCAGTAGTTTGCCGCTGCTTTCTGAGCGGCCGGCTCACATACCCTGTAAGTTACCGACGCGATTCAAATCACTGCTGATTCTCACCGTCGTCACGTTACCTACGAGAGTATACGAGATTACGGAGAAAAGTCGCTAACCTCTAGGCCAGAAGACTGTGTTGTAAGGTTGTTTTTTTTTTTTTAAACAAAAATATCTATTGATATGTGTTTGTTCTTTAGTATTGTGCCATTTGTCCACAGATTTGGTTTGCTCTATTGCATCTATTTTCGATTTTGTCTTCTGATATTGCATTTGATGATATTATACGAAGGGACGGCAATAAGTAAGTCACAAATGGATGTAGAAAAATAACTAAATAAGATAACAATTTGAAACCAGTTTATTTTTATACATGCATTGTCCCTTTATTTCTCAACATAAATTTCCACCAACATTGATGCACTTATTCCATCGTTTTATAGGTCCTTCAAACCGGCTGCATAGAACTGCGTGCTCTGTTTTCTAAACAATGTTTTCACTTCACACTCAACTTCGGCGTCATTCGAGAAATTTCTCCCGCCAAGGTGGGTTTTCAGTAGACCAAAAATGTGGAAATCGCTATGGGCTATTTCGGGACTGTAAGGTGAATGTTCCAGAACTTCCCACCTTAGTTGGTTATTTTCTCCTGAGTATGTGGTCTGGCATTGTCATGAAGAAGTAACATTCCTCTAGTCAGCAGTCCTGGACGTTTTCTTCGCATTGCATCATGAAGCATCGATGTAACTTCACAGTACGATTCAGAATTCACATTGTTACCTTTCTTCTTGAAATTGGTTAAAAGCACTCCTTGACAATCCCAGAACACTGTCAGTATAACCCTCCCACTGATGGCGTAACCTTGAATGTTTGGACACAAAGCGAAGAATGATGTTTCCATTGCATTGAACCATGCTTTGATTCGGGCTGCTAGTCAGCATACACAGGAAGCATTTCCTTATGAATGTCCTTTGCAGGCAGTCCTTTTGCCCACAAAAAAAAAAAAAAAACAACAACTGGACAACAGCACGTTGCACTCCGTAAGTACAGTCGCCATTTTGTTTATGCGCTGCGCATGCGCATGAGACACCTAGCGCCACCTGACGAACGGGAATAAGTTCGATGTTGCTGTCACCTAATGACACCTGCAGAAAACACCAAATATATTTACCTGCCATCCCACATAACTGTGTGACTTACTTATTGGCTCGCCCTCGTACTTCCTAAATACTTGAAGCTCTTTACTTGTTTCATGCGGTGTTCTTTTAGATGAGTTTTTGTTGTTAGTTCTTCTTTGGTTATAATCATTACCTCTTTTACTGGTGCTAATTTTCACACTATGCTCCTTACACACTTCGTTTAGGCTATTTATGTGGACTTGTAATTCTACTTCTGATTTTGCTGTTAATGCTTGATCGTCACCAAATAGGAGTTCTTTAATGGTGTAATTCGCCGCTGGTTTTTCTTCTATGTTCTGTTCGTCATGCAGTGCTGTTACGGTCTCTGTTTAGATGGTTCCTTTACATATTCTATATATAGGTTATGAACAAGACACAACCTTGAAGTACTCTGGATCTTATGGTGAAGGGTTCTGAATGTCCTCCGTTAGTTCTTATCGTACATTCACTGCTGTTGTATAAACCATTATATAAGTTTGTTAGGTGTGAACTTAGTCCATATCGTTTAAGGATTCCCTACAGCTTATTTCTATCAGCCCGCTCTGTGGCGAATGGGTTACGGACGCAATTCGTAATCCAGCATACCGCGTTCGAACACACAGTTGCGGGCGATTCGGCAGCAGACCGCTTGCGTTGGTTTTATAAATTCGTATGAGTGCTGGTCGTTCTGAATGCAATGGCAAACTACTGAACGTAAAACTTGCCAAGAAATCACAAACAGCCAAAAATTCGGGGGATGACTGCGACGTCCTGTAAAGGATATGCAACCAACTTAAGTTATTTCTATCAACTCTATCAAATGATTTTTCTTAGTCGACAAAAGCTAAGTAGAGTATTTAATTAAATTCGATAAATTGTTCTAAAAGTTGGCTGAAAGCAAAGATGTCATCTGTGCATCCTCTGTGTTTTCCTAAATCCAAGTTGTGTTTCACTTACCTGGAGTTCTATTCTAGGTCGTAGTCTTTTCTCTAGAATTTTGCAGAATATTTTCCAGTATGACTCAAAAGGGAAATGCCGCTAGATTGTGTGCTCTTACTGTTTTTTTTTTTGTTTTTTTTCCAAAGTGGGATAATTATGGCGCTTCCCCAGTCTCGAGGTGCCTGTTGTTCTACTCAAACATGGTTAAACAATCTATGTAGCCATAGTCTTTGAGATTTTTTAAAGTTTACCATTTCGCATGGTGTATTTGTCCCCCAGGTCTTTGCTTTAATTTTCTAGTGGTTCTTAATGTGGTAATAACTGTTTTGTGGTCTGTGCTTATACTTAAGTTGGGTACTGCCCTTGCATCTAATATATTTAACTTTCTGTTGTGTCTTATTAATATGAAATCAATTTGGCTTTTAGTGTCTAGATCCTTCTAATTGTACCAGGTGTATATTTGTGAGTCTTTGTGGTTAAAAAAATCTGTTTGTTATATAAAGAAGTCGTGTTAAGGGCATAGATCTATCAATCTACTTCTATTATCATTTCTTTGTTTGTGTTGGTCTCAAAATGATTACATTTGTTTCTCTATGGCCGTTCTGTTATGTTCTATTCTTTTGTTGAAGTCTTCCATAACTATTATGTTGTCTTGTTTCTCTATTTTATTAAATATATCACGGATACCTTCGAAGACCTCCTCACATTATTGCTCATTATTGTTTGTGTTGCATGGTGCGTATATCTGTACATATGTAGCAATTGGTTGTTTTTTTTTTTTTTTAAATTCTCACTGTTATCATTTCCGAATATTCTTCTTTCTAGCCGTGGTTCAATGACTATTCCTACACCGTGCCTTGCCTTTCTTGTTGTTCCACCCCAGAGTAGACAAATGTATAACTAGTGGATCTCTACGAAACAAGCATGAATATTTACATTGCACTCTATATTTTTCAAAGATGGTTGTCAAGCTGAAGGTGTAGTTCCTGGTTCCTCTGGTTCTGATAAATTATTGCCAGTCCCATAATTCATTACATGTAATTAAGGTCCGAATTCCCGCACAATGTTCTGATTTTCGTTTTTACACATGTAGTTACGTATAGTTCTATTTGTAATTTTGCGCTTAACAACACAAAATTCTGGTGGCCTTGTTAACGCGGTTATTGTCCTTTGATATAGACAGAGTTCAAATGTTAAGTGTCTGTACGTGGTTCCCCCCCCCCCCCCCCCCCTCATATCCTTTTTACAGGACCTTGCAGTCAACGCCTGTATTTTTCAGCTGCTGTTGATGTCTTGGGAAGATGTTACGTTCAGTAGTTTGCCATTGAATTTTGAACGATCGGCTCACATACCTCCGTAAGTAACAAGCGCAACGCGATCTGCTGCCATATCTCGCACAGCTGTGTTTCGTACGTGGGTATACGGGAATACGAACAATATCCTTATCCCCTTCGCCAGGAAGAAGTGTCTGTGTACTGAATCCTTTTCTGTTTATTTATATACCTGATATTGCGTACTTCCCCTGAGTGATTGTTTTCATTCAACAGTTATTTTATCAACCTACATGATCAATATTTATGTGCCCTGTTTTCGCAACCTTGTTTCTGCTCAGGAATCTTGTCTGCGAAAGAAAATAAACATGGCAACCTTAAAACGGTTGTACAATGTTTGGAGTACTCTGCTAACTGACTTCTCAGGGTCTTAGTCCTGATTACTTGTAGCTTGAGGATGCTAGACTTCAGACAGTCTGTTACGTATAATCCAGAGACGAGTGATTTTACTTTCCCGGTGTAAGAGTCTCCATTCAGATGAGAATTATTCATTATTACAACAGTTAATATCCCCCGCCCCCTCCCAATAGAATGAGAAATGTAAAACGATAGGAAAGCTCTCTCTCTCTCTCTCTCTCTCTCTCTCTCTCTCTCTCTCTCTCTCTCTCTCGGTCGGTCGCTCGGTCGGGTGGGTTGGCGGCAGGGCAGGCGGCCGGGTGGGCAGGCAGGCAGGCAGGCAGGTAGGTAGGTAGGTATCCACAAAACTACACTTATCCCGCTGCGTGTGGTAACTTCGGAAATTGGACTCATAACACAAAGACGGAAGTTCAAATAATATATTATAACTAGCTGGCCCGGCTCCGCCCAGACCCTGGTGGGGAGCATCTCATTTAATTCATAAAAGTAGTCATATAAGCTCCCGTTCCCGTTCCCGACTATCTATCTGTCTGTCTGTCTGTCTGTCTGTCTGTCTGTCTGACCCGGCCCGGCTTCGCCAAGCCCATGGTGGAGAGCATCTCATTTAAATCATATAAGTAGTCATATAAGCTCCCGTTCCCGACTATCTGTCTGTCTGTCTGTCTGCCTGTTTGTCTGTCTATCTATCTGTCTGTCTGTCTGTCTGTCTGTCTGACCCGGCCCGGCATAGACCAGCTCCTGGTGTGGAGCATCTCATGTAATTCATATAAGTAGTCATATAAGTTCCCGTTCCCGACTATCTGTCTATCTGTCTGTCTGTCTGTCTGTCTGTCTGTCTGTCTGTCTGTCTGTCCGTCGTCCCTCCCTCTCTGTCTGTCTGTCTGCCCTTCTGTCTAATCATTTATTGGTTGCAGTTAACAACCCTTAGATAAACGAAGACCAACTTTCAAAAAGTATTAGAAAGAGCACTTGAAAGATCTTTACATCTTCCCCAAACAATTAACTTGGGTAAATGGAGCGGCGGCAGCAGCAGCAGCAGAAGAAGAAAAAGGAGTAGGAGGAGGGAGGAGGAAGAGGGAGGTGGAGGAGGGGAGGAGGGAGGAGGGGAAGAGATAGGCGGAGAGAGGAGGAGGGAAGAGGAGGGAGGAGGAGAAGTTAGGGGGAGGAGGGATTAGGAGGAGGAGGGAGGAGAAGGAGGGAGGAGTAGGAGGGAGGAGGAGGTAGGAAGATGGAGGAGGAGGGAGGAGGAGGGAGGAGGAAGAAGAAAGGAGAAGAAGGAGGTAGGAGGAGGAGGGGAGGAGGAGGGAGGAGGAGGAAGAGGGAGGAGAGCGAGGAGGAGGGGGGAGGAGGAAGGAGGAGGAGGGAGGAGGAAGAGGGAGGAGGAAGAGGGAGGAGGAGGGAGAAGGAGGAGGAGGGAGAAGGAGGGAGGAGGAGGAGAAGGAGGGAGGAGGAGGGAGAGGAGGAGGGAGGAGGAGGGAGGGGGAGAAGGAGGAGGGAGGAGGAGGAGGGGGAGGAGGAGGGAGGAGGAGGAAGAGGGAGGAGGAGGAGGATGTGGAGGGAGGAGGAGGAGGATGAGGGAGGAGGTAGAGGAGGAGGAGGAGGAGGAGAGAGAGAAGAGGAGGGAGGAGGAGAGAGAAATGAGGTGGGAGGAGGAGGGAGGAGGAGGGCGGAGGAGAGAGGAGGAGGGGGGAGGAGGGAGGAGGAGGAAGGAAGAAGGAGGAGGAGGAGGAAGGAGGAGGGATGAGGGGAGGAGGGAAGGAGGGAAGGAGGAGGGAGGGAGGAGGAGGAGGGAGGAGGAGAGAGGAGGAGAAAGGAGGAAGAGGGCGGAGGAGGAAGGAAGAGGAGTGATTAGGAGGAGGAGGGAGGAGGAGGTGGAAGGAGGAGCGCGAGGAGGAGGGAGAGGAGGGAGGATGTGGGAGGAGGGAGGAAGAGGGAGGAGGAAGAGGGAGGAGGAAGAGGGAGGAGGAAGAGGGAGGAGGAAGAGGGAGGAGGAGGAAGAGGGAGGAGGAGGAGGAAGAGGGAGGAGGAGGATGGAGGAGGAAGAGGAAGGAGAGGGTGGAGGGGGAGGGGAGGAGGAGAGGGTAGGAGGAGGAGGGGAGAGGAGGGAGGATTATAACGCATATGCCTGTAGATAACTGCAGCGAAAAGGTGGGAGCATCTCATTTAATTCATATAAGTAGTCATATAAGCTCCCGTTCCGACTGTCTGTCTATCTATCTGACCCGGCGTGGCTTCGCCCAGCTCCTGGCATTGAGCGTCTCATTAAATTCATACAACAAACAAAAAAGTTACTTAAAAGAATGTCCTTCCACACACCATCCATTATTTTTAATGAAAACTGTTTTTAATCACCAACATGACTGTAGATAACGTCTTTAAGCATAAAAAGATGAGTTACAATGTTATGCATTATTTTTATGAAAACTTTGAAAATGTCTTAAAGATTATATCATTATTTATTATAACTCATATGCCGTAAATAACTATAGACAAAGAGTTTATAAGTCTTTGAAAACCATGCAACAATATGACTATAAAGTATATAGCAATGTTATTAAAAGTTATGCCCCTTGAAATAACTTTTACAGAGTCAAGTCCCCTTGCTATATTGAAATTATAATGAAAAATTAAATATTAAATAATATTAGGTAAGTAGCCGATTTCACACTAAAAAATGTGACAGTTGGCAGCGCGGGAATGAGAGGAAGACGTGTAGAAAATTTCATCTCAATCGGATGGACCGTTCGCGAACGCATAAAGGACATACAGACAGAGATTGCCTTTTATATATAAGAGATGTATGATGGTCGTTCTCCGCGGCAAAGAATTTACGGACGCGGTTCGTAATCCCGTATACTTGCGTTCAAAAGACAGCTGTGCGCGATTTGGCAGCAGACCGCGTTGCATTGGTTTTAGTTGATATCGGTGTCGGTCGTTCAGAAAGCAATGAGAAACTCGTGAACGTAAACTTGCCAAGAGATCACAGCCGCAGAAATGCTGGCGTTGACTGCGATGCCCTGTAAAAAAGGATATGCACAACAAATAAATATGCCTGATAACATAAGACAGTACGAAACGTCTTTACAAGTTAGGGTGCTATGAAACCTTGCAAAACTGCAGGTAGTACCAGCGCCTGTATAACTTCAAATCATATATACTCCTCCGATGTGTCTCCACCTTGCCGTGGTGGGGGAGCTTGCGTGTCCATCGACCCCATGTGCTTGCCGATGGGTGAAAACTACATATCGGACGGCTCGTGGGATAGGGACCAGACTAAGAGAGACACAACCTGCTGCTCTGCAGGTAAGACTGAGGATAGCAGTCAAAATCAGGCAAACGATCCCTAAATCTCAGTCCGGGCATAACCTCTAAGGCTCCCATCCGAGGTGTATGGCTGAACGTCTCTAAGCCGTAAACTCTCGGAAGTGAGAGCCTGGCCGACACAAACCTACATCAAAATTGTGATGATGTGCTGAGAACGCTACATGCTCGGCGCAGATTCGTTCGATGGCTCTTAGCTGGGGGATATGAGGTATCCCCGGATGAAAGGGCCTGACCGTTACTCGCCCACAGACGCACGGAGGTAAGGTGCTGAGCCGGCAGCACATGTAGCCTACCTCGTGAGTGAGTACAAAAGGTGGGAAAACACCTCGGTCGCACGTCTCGCAGACGTCCGATAGTCTGTAAACACACTCATGGAGTGAGTGTAGTCAAAGGTGGAAAATTGTCTCGTTGACACGAAATGGAACGCCTGTCTTGCGAATCCATTACGTGGCAGCCCGAAGCGAAAGCTTGCTGTGTGGAAGACGAAACAAGAGTCTCGAAACCCGAGGAAGGCTAATCTCATTAAAAAATGCCCGCCGGAAGCCGGAAGTGTCGTCCTACGGGTGGCAAACTAAAAATTGACACTACGCATTTACGTCCGAGTGAAATGTCTCGTCCGAATGTCTCTCGTGCTAGGAACAGCTCTGACTACCTAGTTTCCGAATGCCGCTCTTGTTCGGAACAGCTCTGACTAGGTAGTTTTCCGAATGTCTGTCGTGCCTGGAACAGCTCTGACGGGCGCAACGACAAGCACATGTCCGAAAACTCGCTGAGTGGATGCCGTCTGCAAACCTGTCTGGTTTGTGCGGGAATGGCCCGGGGCAAACGAAATGACCAATATATTGAAGTGAGGAATTAAAGCAGCCATGAGCAGGACGTGACGATTCCCTCGGCTAGCCCAGAACCAGGGCGTTATGTGTCGGCCCTGCAACTATGGAAGCAAATTTGGATGGCGGAAAATGCTATGGACTGTCCCTGCCTTCCTTTGAGGGATGACCGTTGTCTTCGACCGTTCTAACTTGGCCAGCATGGATGTAGACGGCACCACAAAAGTGAGAGTCTCCCAGGAATGCTACCTGGTCAAAAAAAGCACGCTAAAGTCGATGTGTTGGCCTACGGGTTTCGGCCCAAGGGCGCATAACAGACACACCGCAATCACATCTGAAAAAACACTCCGGATGAACGAAAAAGAAGAAATCATATATAACAACATATACTTCTAAAAGCTTATATAACGTCAGGCACCTGTAAACGCCTATATATCAACAGACATTTCTAAACGCCTATTTAACCGCAGCCATTTCTAAATGCCTATATAACATAAGATATTTATAAACGCCTATGTAACAACATTTGTATCAGGTCTTAGTCAGATATGACTGAGCTACCGTATAACAGTAGACGGTACTACCTGCTTTCTGTTAGCGCCGAACGTTGGACGGCGCTTACCAAACCCGACACCCCACACTGTGCCAACGGCTTCGGGCGGAAGAGCGCAATTGGGAGGGTACAAGCCTTACCCTGGTGTGAGGAAATGCAACCTAAAGACAAAGTGTCATGGCAGGGCAGACCAGGCCCTAAGCCTTGGTTGGCGGCTGCTCTAGGATCGAAGCTCCGACAGGCGGACAATTAGAGCATTGCTTTGCTGATCCGGCAGCTTCTGCAGCTTGTCTTGTTCCAGGTGTAGAGGTGTTACCTTTCCTCTGGAGTGAACTAGGCAGGCCGAGAGAGGGATCATGCTGCATGGGCAACACATGACCTCTATATTTTAGCCCAGGCTCTGTGCTATGGAGAGGCAATAACTCCATCCCTTACAAACTATCGTCTGTCAAGACGGCAAGGTGCCAATGATATAACAACATACGTGTCTAAACGCCTATATAACATCAGACATTTATAAACGCCTAAATAACAACAGACAATTTAAACACCCATATAGCAACATACATGTATAAACGCCTATATAAAAACATACATTTTAAACGCCTATATAACAACATGTGTGTATAAACGCCTACATAACAACATGCATGTATAAACGCCTACATAACAACATACATGTATGAACTCCTATATAAAAACATACATGAATAAACGACTATAAAACAATATATTTGTATAAACGCTTATATAATAACATATATTGATAAACGCCTATATAACAATATATATTGATAAACGCCTGTATAACAACATACATGTATAAACGCCTATATAACAACAAACATGTTTAGTTTAGTTTAGTCGATGGATCAACATCACGGGTGCAACCCATAAGTGCTCCGTTCTCCACCTAACTCAAACCTGAGTCTCGAGAAGCTCAGCTCAGTGCACGAACTCCGTAGCACCGGCGAGGATCCTTAAATACTTTGGGTAGATTTTTAACTCAAAATTTTGCCCGGGCAGCGCCGTTAGGCTACTCTTTTTCGATTTCCATCTGCCAAGGGATCTTTTACATGCGCAATAATATATACGGTTGTCCGATCTCACTACCCAGAGACCAGGGGAAATTTTATTACTAGAAGTCCACGTGAAAAAGTCCCGGTCCATACCGGGGCCTGAACCCGGGACCTCCAGCACTCGAGGCGGACATCATACCACAAGACCACGCAGCCCCCCCCCCCCCCCCCCACAACAAACATGTATAAACGCCCATATAACAATAGACAATTTAAACGCTTATATAATAACAGAAATAGCAATCAAAAAGAGAATAGGAATGGCCAAAAATGCTTTCAACGGCATGAAATCAGTATTAACATCTAGAGAGATTAACAACGCATTAAACACGAGAATTGTCAAATGCTACGTATATTCAACGCTACTGTATGGCGCGGAAGCCTGGACACTGAACAAGCAGCTAGAAAGTCAAATAAATGCCCTGGGGATGTGGATATGCAGACGAATATGTCGTACTTCGTGGACACAAAAGCAATCAAATGCAGAGGTTTTATAAAAACTGGGAATGAAGAGAGAGTTGAAAGAAATGAAGGAGGCAAATGAAATATTTCGGCCACGTTAAAAGGCATGCTACTCTTATAAAAACCATACTGGAGGGCAAGGTTGGGGGCAAGCGAGCAAAAGGTCTACAACGATACAAGTGGGAAGATAACATCAATAGATGGATGAACATCAGCCTGACAGAATGCACAGTCATCGCGAGAGACGAGAGTGTTGGAGATCAATTGCAGCCAACTTTCACTGTGGAGAACGCACCTGATTTATTAATAACAATAGACATTTGTACATGCCTATATAACAACAAACACTTCGAAACACCTATATAACACCAGGCACTTCGAAACGTCTATATACAAACATACATTTTGAAACGTATCTATAACAGATACTTCTTAACACCTGTATAACTTCAGACACTGTAATATGATATTACTTTTGCTCCTTATATGAGAGGTGAACATAGTATAATGAGGTGTAACTATATATACAGAAAAGGGGTATCACAAGTACTTTATATGCCTTCATTACCTAGATGAGCCCAGTAAACTAGGTGACTGGACCTCTGAATATTATGGATGGTTGAGAATCATACTGCGTGGATATGGTGATGCCTGATATAATTGAAGTCACCAGTGAAGGCTGATGAATCTCACCTTTCTACTGGAGTGAAGAGTGAAGACCTGACATCAGCCCTGGCTGCTCAGAGAGCAACTGTAACGCCAAGGCCCCCCAAAAGCTGAGCACCAAACAACTTAAATCCAAACCACCAATGGCCAAAATAAATGCCAAGTGAACAGCCTAACTTTACCAAACTTAAACACGCAAGAGATTATATAGTGCTGCAGACCATTTTAGATGGCGGACATTATTAACATTCGGTGTCCTAGTATCAGTTGAGTTACTTCAAGATATAACCATTATTCATATCATCCCAATCATCCATTATAAAGTGTTAAACTTACCAAGAAAGAATTAGTTAATAGTGGGTGTACTGGATTACACAGTAGTATGATAATGCTATCTGGGAGGCTACACCACTTAACAGAGCAGTAGAGCTGTGTGGCAGAAATACTACTAGTCTTCACTTTTTACTTCTGTGAAGAGTGAGCTTCTTCTTCTCTAACGACAGTGCCTTTCTTGTGCTCTCTTGGCCTTCTACCTGAACACCTGACCGGATCTCTTAGTGCACTTCTGCCAGATTGTCTGATCCAGTTCACTGAAGTGTCTTGTGAGTTATTTCTGGTCTTCTTTTAGTAGTCGGCAACAACTAGATAGGGATATGTATCTCCTAACTCAACTTATACACCACGCTGTCTCATCTAGAGACATGCGCAGCATCATCGCGAGTCTGGCTTTCCCGACTTTGAATTCCTCCATATGGGACACGAATGGGAAGACACGCTTTGCCTTCTTACAGTATAGCGCAATCTTCGCGAGACCTGGTTGCGCTCCAATCCACTTTCCTTTTACTTGCTTTTCTTCATCTCATTGGCACCTATTGCACTCGTACCTACAGCCAAGGCCAGAGGAGTTTCGGAATCAGCATGAATCGGAGGCACAAGATCTTGAATGTGCCTATCAGCCTGCTTTTCGTGATGGCACGCAGACCGTTTACCGCTGTTTCGTATATATCTATTACCGCGCTCTTGTCCGCCAGGGTGATATCGTACACACGGCCGAGACTCTTTATGGGTTCTTCTATCACAGTGGGAATTGCCTGCCCGGCAACCCTGACCGACATTGCCGCCACTCTGCCCTTCATGATCGACAAGCTTCTTGACTTTCTCGGTTTGAAGCTTACCCTGCACCAGCGAATATATTCATCTAGCCTGAGGAGGATGCTCTCCATCGGTTTCAGCATCTTCGTGTCGTCCATGAAGGCCTTCAGTGGCGGCACGTATCGTTCCTCGCTGAGTCTCGACCCGCGTAGCCGGGCGCCGCATCAAGGACCACCCGTACGGCTAACATGAATAATATCGTCGAAATCGTACATCCCATTGCAATACCCACCTGCAGGTCGATCCATCTAGTCGTGAAAGTCGCGGTTGAGAAACGGAGAGATACTGCTATAGACTTGTCACCCGGTCGACGACATCTGATACGAAATAGACAATTTCGGGAGATCATGGACGGGTTTAAAAGTCAAGGGGATCGACTTAATTGCACCGGGTATTATCCCATATGGCTCGGTAATATTTCCACAGGGCGGCTTGCAGAAAGCATCGCAAAATTTACAAACTCCGTAGCTCTAGCGACGACCCCCAGGAATCTCCGAGAATAATGCACTCGTTAACCGAACGTCATTGCACGGACTCGAACCCACAACATTCGGAGCGGCAGGCAAGCAGCTTAACTTCTTCGACACGGAGAGTCCCTCGGGGAATCATGGAAAGGACCACCTGCCAAATCGATCAAATTCAAGGCTAAGAGAGCACGCAGTGCGTTCAAACACGAGCAGACCTACTACACTCTTATTGGACGCCTCAGACAGAAGACATGGATTAGACCAGTGTTTCCCAACGTGGGGCCCACGCCCTACAGGGGGGCAATTTGACTGTTAAGGGGGGCAATTCGAAAATGGAAGAAATCGGCTGAATATAACAAAACGGGGAGACTTGAGACTGAAGTTAACTAAATTGGAACCTGACATAAGATCTCTTTGCAGCAAGCATCAAGCGCAAGGATCTCACTAAATTTAAATAATAAATAATTACTAATAATTAAAATAATATAGAAAAATCTTTCATTAAAATTATTTTGTACTTGAATTTCAGTTCTCCATTATATGTTTTGAAAATTTACTTACTGTGTTTGCTCAATAATTACCTAGTGATTTCTTCCTAAAACCTATCATTCAAGTTTCTTTAGTGAACATTTCAATTTTTGAATATTAAAAATAATGTATATGTTGAGAGGGGGGGGGGGGGCATGAGGCGGGGGGGGGGGGCAATATGAATTTTAGAAAGGCTTAGGTGGGGCATGGTACAAAAAAGGTTGGGAAACACTGGATTAGACGGAGCAGACTTACGATTATGCAATCCCTATGGTGGACCCCGAAGTTGAAGAGAGCGGCAACTAAGCAATTGCAGAAATTACAATGACACCCCCAATGCACACAAGACTAACTGGAGAAGGCGGACATTGACGAAAAAGGATAAAGCTGGGGAGTTCAAGTTACGTGCAGCAGAGGCCAAAATATCTAAATGAGATAACTTCATGAGTGAGCTGGGTTGTAGATTCTGCACACTACACAGACAAATACGTTGAATAGCCTACCACAACGAGAAAAACATATAGGGATAACGGCAAGCCCATGAAAACATACAAGGAGATAGGAGAAGCTTTACACAGATAGATTACAATGATGGAGACAACAAAGGAGCTGTTAGAGAACAGCTAGCAGTTGTCATAAATGACGACGGCTATGAGGATGTCATACAGGTCTACGATATAAAATATATAGTGAAAACAGCCAAGGACACTGTGAACGGTATGAGTGATGGGAATGTGGAGGAGATGGCTACTTGTTGGTGCACTGTTATTTAATTCCACTCCCAAGGCTAGACAAAGACTATTCAAGACTTAATGGCCATAGAAGCAGATGAACCAGATGATACCACAATGTCTAGTCTGAGAATGGAGATGGAGGAAGTCACAGCAGCGTTCGGCTGGATGGAGGACAATAGCACACGCATGTCGTGACCGTAACGGACTTGAATGTCGTGACCGCAACGGACATGCAAAAATATGCTTCTTCTTCTTCTTCTTCTTTCGTTCGCCTGAAACATGTCTACAACTGCAATGTCGTCTCTTGTATGAATCTACCAGTCTTTTTTAGTTCATTCAGCGGTCCATAGAGTTTATCTTCCACTGTTGTCTCTCTAGGCCAGAAGGTTCGCCTGGATATGTTGTAGTTTGGACAATCCTGGAGTATGTGCTCTGCTGTCTGCGACGCCAAACCACATGTGCACATGGCTGAGTCACCAATCTTGAATTTTGTATACAAGTGGTTGCGTAATCTATTGTGTCCTGTTCTGAGGCGCAGAAGAATGACCTGTTCTGGTCTGTCCATAATGTGGTAGTCGTCTTGAGTAAGGTTTGGTGGCTTTCTGATTTATTTGATCATTCTTTTCTTTTGGTGGTATGTAATAGGCACATCAGGTTGTTCTTCTGTTGCTCCTTCCTTAGCCAATCGATCAGCTCTGTCGTTTCCGGGGACTCCACAGTGGGATGGTATCCACTGTATGGTGATCTTACGCTGACTGCTAAGTTCAGAAAGTAGTGTCATCAGAACTGGCAATTTCCCAGACAGGAGCGCCTCTATTACGGATTTTGCATCTGTCAATATCACTGCAGGTTGTGTACCATGGCTGGTATTTTGTAATTTTTCTGTGGCTATCTTGATTGCCTCAATTTCAGCATCATAGTTATGGCAGTACTTTCCTGTTGAAATTCTGGCCGTGTCTCTAGTATTATTTGGGTATTCTATGTACACTCCCGCTCCTCCATTTCGAACAGCATTTTGTGCTGACCCATCTGTGTAGACTCAGATCCAGAGGTCATGTGGGTATTCATCATCAAGGAAGCTGAGAGTGGCTGTTCTGCGCTGTACACTGTTCTGTTCTTCCTTGTCAAATATTCCTCTCACTTTTGTCTGGATTTGTAGCGATATTCTATGTTCATCTTTCCACGTGGTTCGCTCTGGAATAGTTGTCAGGGGGAAACCAACTGTGGGAAGATCGATGGATTCTCTGCAGAGTTGTTTTGCCTGGTGGATGAAACTACTTCTTTTCAACCGCCCCATAGCTAAGTTTTCAAATCGGTTCTTCATAGGGTGGCCTGGCAAGCTGAGAAACTTTTCTGCTTGTATTAATAATGTTTTTGTATCTCTGCGTTCTCTTAAAGCTTGTGTCCTCCCCATTTTCTCCATTGCTACTATAGGGGTTGATCTCAAAAATATGCTGAGAAAAAAGGCGCATGCTTAGGGAGGAGTGGCAGGCAACAACAAAAAATGTGACGCATCTGTTAGATTCACCCCCCCCCCCCCCCGCGACATTCTAGTGTGGTGGGAAACGAGCAGGCAGACAGATCAGCAGGGTCTGCGCGGCTGGGTGTAGTACTGGTGCATTATAAGGTAGGCGTGGTCGAGGCCCCTTGGGATCGTGATGTACAGTGCGGAAGAATAGACAGATCATCACGGCCTTGAGGGAATGGTGCTGCAGGGAGTGCCCAGAGGATCTGACCCACACTCAGGACTCCGAGGACAGGCCAGGCACCCATATAATCAGACGGTTACTGGTACATCTGCCAGCTTCGTGGCGAAAGAGTTACGGACGCAGTTCGTAATCCCACATACCCGTGTTTGAAACACAACTGCGGGCGATTTGGCAGCAGACCGCCTTGCGTTGTTTCTTTTTTACGAAATTGTATGGGTGATGGTCGTTCAGAAAGCAAAGGCAAACTACTGAATGTAAACTTGCCAAGAGATCGTAACAGCAAAAATGCTGGTGTTGACTGCAACTTTTTTTAAAAACTGGTACCTTTAGTAATGGGACTCTTCGCTGATTGTTGAAGATGAGGACAGAACACATACGTCTCGGTTCTTGACTCAACTCAAGTAGATTGAAAGATTTTGTGTAGTTAATTTTACAAGTCTAAGTATTTTTCCACCAACTTTGAGAACTAGCATTTGTATCATGTCGGCATGTTTTACTCAATCGAAATCCTTTGTGTAGTTAATAAAGCGGGACATGTAAATCTGTGTTTACTTCTGTTACAATTCTTAGCAAATACACAGCCTCCATTGCACTCTTGCCACATACAAACTAACATTGTTCTTCCATATTTCTTGTCATACTTTTTTTTCCTACCACTTTGCATGATGATTCTTAAAAATATCTGTGTGATGTGCCCCATTATGTTAATTGCTAATATTGATCATATTCTAAAGCTCCATTCGCCATTGCAATAAACACAGATTTGCATAAGTCATTGGGTATGCCTTTTGTATCATACATTGTGTTCAGAAGTCTGGTGACCTGGTCTATTCCATAAGCTTCTGCGGCATTGATCAATTCAGTTGTGATCGCGGGGGTCTTGTCGGATTTCATGTTGCTTGAATTCATAATTTCCATCTTAAAAATGGGTGAACGTTCGTGTTATTGGAACTTCAAACATGTGCTCATGTGTGTTCTCGCAAAGGTCTATCACATATTCTCGTCGAGTATCTCGGATTATGATCCTTGGCCATTATTATTTTGTCTTCTTTGCTTTTCAGGTAATGTGTTGATGTGATTGTTCTTTTGTCAGGGCGGATATTAATTCATTTGTTCATAAATTGTGTTTATTGTGTATTGAATTATTGGTCAATTTCCCTTACATTTTATTTGAACCTTGCTTCTTTACATGATTTTAAAGTTTTGTCTTCGAAAATCGTCATGTGTGTCATACTAGTGTTGTTGTTTCTTCTTTATATATCTCTTTTATGTTAATACGTCTTCAGTCGTATATTTCTTACACCCTATCTTCAGTTTAAGAATTGCTATTTCTGCAGCCTGTCTGACTGAGTTCTTAACCATTTTCCTTTGATATAATATACAAGTAAGACAATTACACAATCAAATAGAATATTCCGATAAGACATCATTTCTTTGTTGCACTGTTAAATTGTTCTTTTATCTCATTCTCATTCTTCACTGCACACAGATAGAATTTAATGTCACTTGGTTTGTCAAGTATGCGAATTTTCCATTGGCACTCTCATTGCAAACACATGCTAATTTTCAAGTGGCAGACTGGTTCCAAACACACATGTTTATTTTCCATTGGCAGATTACTTGTACTTGTATGTTAATTTTCCATTGCACTCTGGTTGCAAACAGATATGCTAATTTTCCATAGTCATACTGATTCAAACACACATGCTAATTTTCCATAGTCATACTGATTCAAACACATATGCTAATTTCCCACTGGCACTCTGATTGCAAAACACGTCCTCTCATACGTCCCTCCCAACCAGACCCCTAATTCGAACTTCTTTCGATATGGTGTTTCATCTGTTATTGTGCCTTTAATTAGTGCTCGTGCACAGGTAGTTTTAGCATGTCTGCCTTGTTCTTGATGTTAGCAAACGAAGTCAAGGCCCCTTTAGACGCCTTAAGGCGGTTAGCCATATAGTACTGGACCCATGTTTTTCATAGACCAATCTACACTCGGTGGATGATGAGTTCAATATAATACGTTCCGCCTTTACTTCCCAAGACATTTTCTGACACCCATGTAAGGCTGGGTTAAGCTGGGAGGTGTTACATTTTTTTAAAATTCGCCTTAATGCAGATTCGAACTCATGAACGCCGGGCTTCCAGGAGAGCAGCTTGCCACTATGCCGCCGCTGATCTCTGCCCACAATGAATTTCAATAATTATGTATATATTAAAGTTTTAAAAAAACGGAGACTGCAGCAATTGAATCTCTTTCATGTGAAATGTCGCTGCCACTTTCAGAAGTGTAAAGCCAAACAAACTCTTGTCGACTCAACTGCTGCATTACAGGGGCATCTAGATAGCTCTAATGGAAAGCCGGGGAAGCAGATCCCATTAATGTTAGCTGAAGTCGTATGTATGTCTGGGTCATAAGCCGCATAAAGTACTATGCAACACACATACTTAACGAGATTAACACAACATCGAGGTGAAGACAGTTGCACATTGTACACAGCCGATTAGAAGACTTTCCGAACTGTTGAGAATTTACAAGCACAGAAATGTAATTATTATCGGTGAATATAGAAACAACAACTTGTCATTGTGGACTTTAGTAATCATTCAGAAAGTTGGGACGCAGAGGTGTTTCCAAGGCACCAGGGCCGGGTTATATACTGGCCAAGACCTATTGACGCGACCTCGTCGAGCGTCTTGGGCAACAGGTCCCTTCGGGGTCCTGGCTAAAGTCAGTAGGATCGCCGATTCCTCCGAAGTCGGAGAGTGTCTGCCTGTACGGCGAGGAACCACCAGTCTGCACACCAATAAGCCAGACATGGGACAACGGATACTCACGCAAACCTCAGGTCCTGTATGACACCACACTGATGTTGGACAACAGGATGTCTTCATCCGACATACAGGACTTCGCGTTGGAGCTCAAGCCAACGAACAGAAGCAAGCAAGCAAGCATTCAGAAAGTTGTTATAGAGAGAACAATACACGCGACATTGAATTAGAGAACTGAGACATTGACACCAGTCGACATTTAATACATGAAGTATACGGGACGCCAACTTCCTGTTTCAACATATGACAGTTTACCTCGACTCCAGATCTTGCATTTTCAACAACCGATGTCAACCAAAATATTGAGCAAATTGTGCTATAGCAAATATCCAGTAGTGATCACAGGCAAGTGAAACTTGCATTACATATAAGACACATTCCCTATATCCCGAGGTAGTAGATGGGCTGTCTAGACTTCCCGAGCTAGAATGAAAAACTCCGAGGATCAATGTGCGGGTTGCGCACGTTAAAAATTCATCGGCAGCAGGAAATTAAAAACAGCAGGCCGAATAGGCCGCTGCCCGGGCCAAATATTAAAATTAAAACACTCCTCCAAGATATAGCAGTTATAGCGTGTGTGATTCTGCACAGCAAGGAAGTGGTTCATAACAGCTAAGTAACCTTGATATATATTATTATTATGAACATTTGTATGTAGTTGTATCAGTGTGTGAATGTGAGTCATAGACAATTTCGCAACCACTAAAGTAGACAATTTGGGTTTTTGAGTTCAAATGCCACATAAAAGTTCTTAGAATATCGTGGACCAAGAAAAAAGAATTGCTGAAATTCTACAAGATCTGAACATCGAATAAAACCGACTCATAAACAGTATCTCGGAAACACTTTGGCAATATGACACGTCTCAGTGACTTGGAAAGAACAGCCATTGAAGGCATGATTCCTGGTAGAAGAGGCTGGGTCCACCAGACCGAAGAGGACACAGGACCCTGCAGACAACTTTGGCATGAGGGTGCACGAGGCAGGAGAAGTGGCCAGACGTCGAGGGGCTTTTCTACGGGCCATGATGAAAGCGACGTTCTGTAAAAGGTCTGCTACACGATGATCAGTGTATGTTTATGATCAGTGTATGTTTATGGTCAGTGTGCTAATGAGGGCTGCAGCCGTAATGTCCGTTATGTCACTGGTAACTTTGTTATAATAAAACTTAATGATTCTACTTCTCGTTTTCGCTGATTCCACTCACTGTACAGAGTTCGTGAACTGTGCCGAGATTATCCTTGTGTTATTTACGGAAGCAGACTGAAGCACTTATGAACAAATCCGTGTACAATAAAACTGATCTTTAACCAAACAAAACCAGAACATTATAGTACGAGATGTGCGTCTATACCCGACACCCCCCCCCCCCCCCAAAAAAAAGAGTTAATTGCGACGAGGTGACTAAGACCCTGCAATCAATCGCAGCTGTGATGGATTACCGCTGGAATTTTCTAGCTAACGATATGAATTCATTATTCATCTTTCATTAGTCTAATATTAGTTATATCGACCAGATATTTAGCAGCCTGTCTCCCGCTTGCTATTATCCCATCAGTTTTACCAAATGTCACACAGTTTTCTAGTATATTTCTGTCCATTACGTGCCCTAAATATTTATCAGGTACCATAAGCATTATTTGCCCGCTCCCTGGCCTAGAGGTTGGCGACTTTCTCCGTAATCTCGTATACTCTCGTGAGTAACGTGACAACGGCTAGAATCGGTAGCGGTTCGACCCGCGTCGGTAACTTAGGGGTATGTGAGCCGGTCGCTCAGAAAGCAATGGCAAACTACTGAGCGTAAACTTGCCCAAAAAATCAACAATCAGCTGAAAGATGCTGATGTTGACAGCGATGTCCTGTAAAAGGATATGCAAAACATTTAATAAGCCTTATTTAACTTGCATGGATCACAAGTGTATGCCTTAGCCAAGTGTGCTGGCTTAAATACACTCTGGTCCATCAAAGAGGATATGTGTGGTAGGGAAGTGGTTAATGGCCTGGCCTAGAATAATACACCGGTCCCTCGGTATGTGTGCTGCCCAAATAGCTAGTAAGCAACCAACAAGTTGGTTGCAATATCGCTTTACAGGACGTAGCAATCAACTCCAACATTTTGGCTGTTTGTGATTCCTGGGCAAGTTTACGTTCAGTAGTTTGCCATTGCCTTCTGAACGACCTGAACTCATTGTATGGAAACCAACGCAAGGCGGTCTGTTTCCAAATCTCCGGTAGCTGTGTTACGAACGCGGTATGCGGGATTACGAAATGCATTCCTAGCCCCTTCACCACAGAACCTGCGAAGTAAAGGACATTTTAGTCAGTAAAGGGCCCCATTAAAGGCGTAGAGGATTGCCGGATACATGGTGCTGGTCCCATATATGTATATAACAATCAATACTCAATGGCTGACCTGGTTGATAAAATGCTAGCCGCCTTAATTTTCCAGGACATTTCCTGGTACCGATGTCAGGCAGGATCGACTATCGCGGCTTAAAGGTGAGCGCGCAGATGTAATCGCACGGTGGTCCCTGGAAAATGTATTGGTGGTACGCAAATGGTTAGAACGCTTTCTTAAAAATACAGCGGGCATAGGTTCAATTTTCGAGTTTTTGTTTTAAATTTGTTTTTAAACATTTTCAATTTTGAGGTCCACCAGCCTCATAAAATGGAGTAGAAGATGTTTCTCTGGAAAATCAGCGGAGACCAACGTGATACTGGCCATATTAAACATAGTGTATCATATAATTACTGAACGTATGAGCCTAACATATACCCTCATCTCATCGCATGCTGTTCTTCTTGTACCTTGCGGTGTCGAGGTGAAGCATAAACAAAGGGAGTACCCGTTTATGCGCTTCATTATGTCGAGATTCCCATGGACTCTTGTTATTCCCTTTGTCCATTGTTTACGTGGTCGGCGTCTTCTTCTGGTTCAATTTGGTCTGTACATCATTGCGTGTTGCGGTATACTGTTAGTTGACTGAACCATTTTACTTGCTGTTTTCTAATAACATCTAACGCTGCTATAACCTCCACTTTAGTCCTGATTTCTTCACTTCTGATTTTCTATCTTCTTGATTCATTGAGTATTCTTCTCAGGAATCTAATTTCCGTTGTTGTAATTAATTTTTCTCTTTTTTCCCCCCACCCTCAATATGGCTAATAACATAGACACGCGGTAACTTTTCTTTAAAACAAATCTAATATAATATACCCCACTGTGTTGCTGACTGACGTAAATTGTACATATTTGTACTTAACTCTTTCAGTCCCAGGCAGCGTGTGATTTCTCTCCCTTGTGAACTCCAGCACTGGCATAATGCGTTCTCTTAATGTTTACATTTGTTCAGAGTATTAGTCACTCTCTCTTGCCTTTTTGAAAGTAATGCACTCATAATGTTTTGCGCTTGTTAAATCCCCCCTTCCTTTGATGTGGAACCTGCTGGGATTGAAAGACGTCAGTGATATAACATACCAACTTAATGTGTGCAAAGACTGAAATAGACGTTTTTCAATAAGTAGCTAAACAACATCTCCAGACCGTTTTACCTCTATGTAGTGAACATATTATGTGACATTTAGAGTATGACAGAAAATGCCAACCGAGGACATAGAAATAATATAAGATGTGATACAGTAGTGATTCAGACAATGAACAGGATCTGCAGCGTTTGGTAGATGTGGTTACTGTAAAAAGTGAGTACTTGGGGATAGAATTAAAGTGTAAGAAACCAGCGATTATGTGCGTCCCCAAGAAGAAAGAAAGAACACAATGTAACATACAGTAATCTGTACAACTATCGAGGAGTAATCATAACATCTGAAGAAAAGTGTCATATAGATATTAAAACAAGAATCATTATTTTTGCAAGAAAAAAATAAACATAGTAATCAATAAAAAGCTGACAATTGCAACAAGGAACAGAATGTGAATAGCTGTATAGAACCTATACTGCTGTATGCATATGAAACATGACAATAAACAGACAAGTTGAAAAACATCAAATGGCAGTGGAACAAGTGGTAGTGTTCTCGGAGAAAAATACAAAGTATACATGGACGGGCAGATAAACGAATAAGACAGTTCTACAAGCAACAAATTAAAACTTTAAATTGATTTGAGAAATAAGACATAGATAGTCAATGTGTTTAGACACGCTATGGGGAGAAATAAATTAGACAAATAAATTACCACTGGCAGAATTGATGGGAAAGGGACAAGTGGAAATAGATACCCCAATGGCCGGGCCACATGGCATAATTGGGGGCAAGAACACCGACCTAATCCACGACTCTGATGATAGTGTAAGATTGCGAACCAATGCCGCCCTCGCCTATCAGCATGACTCATGATGATGAACTACACACGAAATCAAGATATGGACTTTTTTAACATACAAAAGAAGGAGCGCAATAATGTTATGCTTCCTTCATTCTAATTCTGGGGGTAGTGCTTCGAGATCTAGCTTTCTTTGATAATCATGCAAAAGGAACGAGGGTCATTCTGAGAGTAATACACTATAATGTGCTTTTGTTTTCAACGAATATTAAAGACAGAAGCATGTAATTTTGCACACTTCAGATTTGCAATATATCTACTGTTTGTATGACATTTAACCACATTTGGATAATTAGAAAGGTAATCCGTTAAAATTGCGTGTGTGAACAACTTGGGTTATAAACAGTGGACTGTAATCAAATTTCTGATTGAGGGAAAAGAAACTGTGGTAAACATTCTTAAATATGTGTATACTATGTATGGAAGTTGTGCTGTCGCTAGAAGTAACGTCAGTCGCCGGGTTCAGAGACTTCAAGCTTCAGAAAGTGAAGAGACGGAGCTGCATGATTGTCCACGCTCTGGACGTCCTGACAGGGCTACATGACCAGAGTCTGAACCATGCGCTTACTCGTGACGATAGGCGCATTGAAAGTCAACAACTGACCTGGCAGCTTTCACTCGGCAAGGGACGTGCGATTAAAATTTTCAGAACTTTCGCATATTAAAAGGTTTGTCGCAAGATGGGTACGCAAAGTCTTGCAAACTAGCAAAGGTTTCAAAGAGGAAAATCTGTCTTCTGAAATGGCGCGTTTCGATGCTTAAAGAGATAACTTTTTTTGTCAAAGATCATTACAGGTGACGATATTAAAAGGTTTGCGCAAAATGGGTACGCAAAGTCTTGCAAACTAGCAAAGGTTTCAAAGGAGAAAAACAGTCTTCTGAAATGGCGCGTTTCGATGCTGAGAGAGATAACTTTGTTTGTCATATATCATTACAGGTGACGATATTAAAAGGTTTGCGCAAGATGGGTACGCAAAGTCTTGCAAACTAGCAAAGGTTTCAAAAGGGAAAAACTGTTTTCTGAAAATGGCGCGTTTCGATGCTAAGAGAGATAACTCCTTTGTCAAAGATCATTACAGGTGACGATATTAAAAGGTTTGCGCGAGATGGGTACGCAAAGTCTTGCAAACTAGCAAAGGGGGAAAACTGTCTTCTGAAATGGCGCGTTTCGATGCTGAGAGAGATAACTTTCTTTTGTCAAAGAACGTTACAGGTGACGAAATCTGGGCGCATCATTTTGAGCCTGAGGCCAAAATGCAGTCAATCGAGTGGCATCCTCTAACATCACAAAAAAAATAAAGACACTCATGACAACTCCGTAAGCAGAAAAGGTTATGATCACAGTCTGTTGGGACATTGATGGTGTGATTCTTGTGGAAGTGAAGCCAGGAGGCGAGAAAATCAATTATGAAGATTACCTCAAAACAATAACAAAACTCGATGAGCGGTTCAGCAGAGTTCCGCATAATAAGAATCCAACAGACCTGTTGCTCCAGCACGAAAAATGTACGCCTTCAGACAAGCCTGAAACACAAATGCTAAATTGGACTGAACTTCACTACGTCAACCGTGACCTGAGTCCCTCTGATGTTCATCTTGTTTGTACACTTATAAATGCGCACAGTGGGGTGCGGTTTAATGATAATGTGGGTATGATACGTTAGCAGGATCTGGTACAGGCAATGTACGCATGCCTTCCGCGCGGGCGTAAGGTCGTTCAAGTTGATAGGGATATTGTAGCACAATAGTGTGTGTAGAGTAAATGTCCATGTTTGTAAATTTCATTTATTTTAACTAACAGTTTAAGAAATTAAAAAAGAAATCATTATGGTACATTAATTTCTGGCCATTGCACGTATTTTGTAGAACGCTCTTCACATCATAACTGGCTGGAAAGACTCCATTCTACACCAGCTCTCCAGCCTAATGCATTGCCATTTCCATGGCGTCTTTAATGACCCGTGTCAACCGCGAAAACCATGGCATCCATTATGGTTGTTTCTAAACCGCCGTGGACGTTTAATCTTGCCAAACTAGTTCAGTTTCCCAGACACGATACTGTGTATGAACCAGTTGTCTTGGCTGTTTAGATCTTGGAGAAAGTCAGTGTTTTTCATCTAACAGATCCACACTAGTTAAAGAGTTGTTCCGTAACATTTAAGTTCAAACGGTCAAATTTTCTTCTTTAGTAATTGTGACATAATTCTTTTTTAGATAAGAGTGAAAAATAAAACAACGTGTGTACATGTAGGGCACACTCAATATCCAACGGTAGATAAAAATCCAAAAGGTTAGGCTGAACAGCCACGGCCCTGAGAGGTTTAATGCACTTACTGCCTCTGCTCACCGCGACGTCGTGGGGTAATTTCACACAGCAGTTGTTGGACTTCAATGTGGACTTTTTGTCCTTGACTTGGGACGTAAATTACAAGTACCTCAGAAATCGTCTCCCAGCCCGTCCAATTTCCTTCATGTTATACAGACGTCTGTGTGAAGGAGGAAGCGAACGAGATACGCAACGAACGCATTCATTGGCACCTTGCCGCCTTGACAGACGATAGTTTGTGCTTTAAAAAGGCATAATAACTTTTACCTATGGCGGTAGCGAATGTGACTGATATCGCCAACTCGCGCCGTAAATGGTCGTTCACAGTGGGTGTATGCGAACACGTGGTCACCCCCACCATCACGCACACCGCGTTCGAAATCAGTACAACATTTGAAAGCAGACCGTCTTGTGTTGATTTTTTTATCACTGGCTTCAAGTTTCCCATCAGCCCACTACATTTGTTTAATCCCCCCGACGTGGATTAGACTCCATGACCACCGAACCGACAGGCGAGCGTTATGCTACCGCGGCTTCCGTTAATATCCGTGCAGAAGAGTAAGGTGGAAGAAAGCATAGACGAATAAGACGCATTTCAACTGCTGAGGAACCTTTCAGGCCACTGCAGTCGTGCGCTAGCTGCATTCACAGATATTGACTGGCCCTCAGAGTGAGGGAATTAAAGGAGTAGAATTGAGAGGACAACAGAGACAATTTAAAAACGGAAGCCTACATGCAAACCTATATCGCCGTATGACTATAGCATTCACTGTTTAATTTGTCTAACTTATTTTTTTTTAAATTCTATTACTTTCCTCTCCTCACTATGAGTGCCTATCAAAGATGACCACCGCGTTGCATTTGGGTGGAAAACATAAAGAGATGAGGTGGAGAAGTCTGCACGAGTGCCCTGTGAGAACGCAAGACAATGTCCGAGACTCACTGCATCATAGCAGCAGTGCGGAGATGGCAATTGATGAGACAGAATCGATACAGAGAGAGAGAGAGAGAGAGAGAGAGAGAGAGAGAGAGAGAGAGAGAGAGAGAGAGAGAGAGAGAGAGAGTTTAAATAAGCTTTAGAACGGACATAATTCTAAATACAGACACTCATTCGGACGCAAGTCTTACGTAAACAACACACAGCCACTCGAAAAATGAGCAACTGAAATATTATTATAGAAACTCATAGATATTCGATATGTGCGTCTTCGGTGACACTCTATATATCAATGCGGCAGACAAATCATGTCAAGAAACGAGTGCAGAAAGGTGCTGTGAGACTGCTTTGAAGATACCCTATACAACTGTCCATCACCCATGATTAGTATGAGTGTCTGACATAGCTATGGTTTCATAACATGTTGAAACTGTCCGTAACAGCTGTGCAGCATATATATATATATATATATATATATATATATATATATATATATATATATATATATATATATATATATATATATATATATATATATATAATCCTGTAACCCGGGTGTGGGAGGTGGCGGTGTCACAATTGAAATATCAGAAACCACATACTTCCAATAATCGATGTCCTCAGCAAAGGAAACAAGTGTGGAAACACGACTCCACTCGTTCATGCTCTCAGTCTTATGAATTTCTCTGCTTTCCTCTTCTCCGTTTGCCCTAAACGGTTCCCTTAAGGAATACATTTGAAAGGGGTCACGACTTGTGAAATGCCCAAACCAGAAAAGCGCCACACGTTTCGCTATTGACAAAAGTGATTCTTAATGGTTTGCATACATTTTCACTTTCTGTCCACTGTAGGAATATATGTTGTGCTACTTTTACTATATGCTCAGACTCTTCCTAAAGCAGTTTTATTCAAAAGTCTGGGGCTTTTCACCAATATTGTGCTTTCTTCTCTCTCTATACTGACTTTAACTCCAGATGATCTTGAAATGTTCTCTAATCTCGACAAGAGGCCTTAGAATTCTAATTCAGATGAAACCAAAAGATTAGTGTCATCATCAAATCACAGAAGACGTCCACCAAAAGATGTAACTGCCTTTAAATCGTTAAGAGACTCCAGCCTAATGCGACTTAGACATTAAAAAGCACTGGATACAAGATGCATCCTTGTGGAACTCTTAATGTTGTTTTAAACAATTATCTTAAATCGTATTTTATAAGGACATCACTGCTGGATCCTTAGATAATGCTTCAATGATTTCTATGATGTTGGTATTAAAACTCAATTTTCTATGCAATCAGACTCGACCAAAGCCATTTGTGAAATAAAAGAAGTTATATAATTTGCAGTCTATATCTGAAGTACATTTTTGGGTCTAAAACCGTCTGTTCTTAGAAAAAAAAAAAAGCTATCTTCTCATATCCTATGCATTCTGTTGAAAAGTACTCTTAATATTATTTTACTTGGATGACTGATAGGGCTGATGGTTATTCGGTATTCGTATAGCCTTCAATTGTTCTACTTGTGAAACTACTACAAGTCAACACACGCACGCACGCACGCACGTACACACACAGAGGAAAAAAAAAGAAAAAACCACACACACACACGCACACCCCCCCCCCCCCCCCCCGTGAGTTTGATTCGGGCTTGCCCAAGCAGTTTCCACTTATTGTACAGTCTAGGAATGGTTTTCTTCTTTTTTTTCCCCCTTACCTAGGATCCAACTCACGTTCGGGGGAAAGCAGACCCCAAAAATGCTAGATGTAGTCAGATTCCCAGGCTGACAGGCACATAACTCACAACAGTGAACTGCAAGAACCTAAAAGTAACTACTGTTATGGGACGCAGAGGTGTTTCCAAGGCACGAGGGCTGGGTTCTATACTGGCCAAGACCTATTGACACGTCCTCGCCGAGCGTCCTGGGCAACAGGTCCCTTCGGGGTCCTGACTAAAGTCAGTAGGATCGTTGATGCCTCCGATGTCGGAGAGTGTCTGCCTGCACGGCGAAGAACCACGAGTCTGCACACCAATAAGGCAGACATGGGACAACGGATACTCACGCAAACATCACACTGATGTTGGACAACATGATGTCTTAATCCGACATACAGGACTTTGTGCTGGAGATCACAGCCAGCGAACACAAGCAAAGCAACGCAGCAACTACTATTATCACTAGAGACATTCACATGGACCTATAAATGAGGTAGAGGTGGGAAAACAGCAGCAGCATAAGAAGAAGAAGAAGAAGAAGAAGAAGAAGAAGAAGAAGAAGAAGAAGAAGAAGAAGAAGAAGAAGAAGAAGAAGAAGAAGAAGAAGAAGAAGAAGAAGAAGAAGAAGAAGAAGAAGAAGAAGTAGAAGAAGCAGCAGGAGGAGGAGGAGAATGTAGAGGTGAAGGAGGAAGAAGGAGAAGAAGAAAGAAGAAGAAGAGGAAAATTTCAAGGAGACGGGAGGAAGAAGGTGGAAAGAGAAGAAGAAAGAAGAAGAAGAAGAAGAAGAAGAAAAAGAAGAAGAAGAAGAAGAAAAAGAAGAAGAAGAAGAAGAAGAAGAAGAAGAAGAAGAAGAAGAAGAAGAAGAAGAAGAAGAAGAAGAAGAAGAAGAAGAAGACACACGTCTCACGATGTCAACTGGACAATCTAACCCCGCTACCACACGCGCTACTCCGCTGATACGTAAACTAAACCAGTTTAAACTGCCATCAGTGTAGCAGGCAATGTTTGGTGCATCGGTGATCGTATGATGAGTTATCTGGTGGAGAATTAGGCAAGGAAACTACAAATCTCTGGTTGTGTTTAGTGGTTTTTGACTATGTACTAAGTTGCTTATCACATCTAGAACCATGACTACATAACTGTGAAATTTCTGGTCTCTTGGCTATAACAAGTAAATTACAACACGTTCTTTTGCTACTTCATAAACCACATATTATTATTTTTCAGTAAACTGAAGGTGTATTTTACGTGTAGTGAGTCACACTACAAACGACGACTTTGCATAGTTTTCTTTTAATGTGTCATGTTCTTTACAAGATGTTACAACCAACCTGATGTTAATTTTCTAAGCAATTTTACATTCAGTAGTTTGCCACTCCTTTCTGAAAGAGAAGTCAACATTTAAGTCCAAATGATCGGTGTGTGGAATGATCTCACTACCCAGCAGTCAGCGCAAGGAATCTTAAGGTTAAACCTTTTGGTCACGCTGAACTATGGTACATAGCTAGTTTCAGTAATAACCACATGGGAAATAAAGAGCTCACGCGTAATTTATTGCTTTCAGGAAATAAGGGAAGTAAAGGACTATTTTACACATCTTAAGCTGCACTGGACATGTAGTGCTAGATCAGTGGTTCTCAACCTTTTTTTCCATGCACCTTTTCACCATACGTTCAGAATGCCATTTCCTTCTTTCCAAAATGTCAATCCCCTCCCCCCTTTGCACACATCCATATATATATATATATATATATATATATATATATATATATATATATATATATATATATATATATATATATATATATCCAAACACAAGTATATATTTACACACACGCTCACACAGAATTCAAGAAAGGGGGACGATCGCGTTCAATATTGTCCTGAAACCTGTTTGAATCTGCCAATCTGTAGTCTTAAATCCCCCCCCCCCCTCGGAACCCTACAAATTCTCCCCTGGGGTGGGTGGGGGGATTCCACCACCAGTTGAGAACCACTGTGCTAGATCCTTATTTCTATAAGGCCCATCGGCACTCGGTGGATAACGTTGCCAGTATCACACACTGGCCGCCTTGGCATCCCAACTTAGGGTGGATCGAACCCATGACCACCGGGGCCGGAAGGCAGCATGTCTCCACCACGCTACCGCGGCTTCGTTTTGCTTGATATACGAATAGTTAATTATGTTTCTTTGTTTGCGCGCTCGCACTTCCTCCCCTGCACACCCCACCCCCACCCTTTTTTTAACCCCTTTACGCACAGACCTAAAGGAGACCTCTAATAACGGCCAAGATCATTGGTCATACCTGTCTGACGATGCACACATCAAAGCTGCAATCACAAGAAGAAGACGGCGGCAAACGAATTATCCCAGACTTAAGTTACGGTCACAGAAAGACAGAGGTAGATGTTTTCATACACAAACATTATATACCGAAGGGGGGTAAAATTATAGACGCTCGCACATTATGGGTCACGGCATTACGGTATGAGATGACTATTATCTTCCTCAGATATCCTACCAAGAACTACTTCTGGCATCCTGTTTTGAAAGACACGATACTGTTCAGAAATACTCTTGTCACTACTGGGAACATAACCTAAAACCATACATTGGTACGTCTGTGTCCTAAACACTTTGCAATTTAGTATAATGTTCATAAATACTTACACTATTGGGAAGTGAACATGAAACCATACATTGGTATGTCTTAACCACTATGCAATCATATTAATCTGCTTAGAAACACTGACATTACAGGCAAGTGAACATAAAACCATACGTTAGTACGTCTGTGCCCTAAACACTATGCAATCATATTAATCTGTTTAGAAATACTGACACTACTAGCAACTCAACATAAAAACATACATTGATACGCATGTGCGCTAACCAAAATGCAATCATAATAATCTGTTTAGAAATACTGGCACTACTGGCAACTGAACATAAACCATATATTGGTACGCACGTGCCCTAATCACTATGCAATCATAATATAATAATAAATGTTTGCATATCCTTTACAGGACTTCGCTGTCAACATCAGCATCTTTCAGATGATTGTTGATTTCTTGGCAAGATTACGCTCAGTAGTTTGCCATTGCTTTCTGAGCGGCCTGCTCACATACCCCGTAAGTTACCGACGCGATTCGAACCACTGCTGACTCTCACCGTCGTCACGTTACTTACGAGAGTATACGAGATTACGGAGAAAAGTCGCTAACCTCTAGGCCAGTAAGCCGGCAATCATAATATAATGTTTATAAATATTAACTCTACCGGGAATCGAACTTAAAACCATGCATTGGTAAGTCTGTGTGCTAAACATTATGCAATCATATTATTTTCTTCAGAAATAATGATACTACAAGGAATTTAATATAACACCATGCATTGGTACGTCTGTGACCTACCAAATATTTCAACTGTATTCTGCTACCACCGATCTAAATACACAAGGTATGCTTTTCAGTCTCAACAAAAAATGCCTTACGTGGAATTAAAGACCACCTTAACAAATTAGCTAGCGTAATCCTTTTTTTTCTTTTTCACTTGCGAAATAGCCCAGACAATAAGCAAACAGGGGTTAATGCCCAAGTTAAACTGCGGGCATGGACACAACTGTTGCTATATACGGGCGCTGCTCACGCGGGCTGCTGGGTTTCCCGACGGCTGGCAAATTTACTGTAGCGACAGTTAACACGGAACACCAGTCGCGGTCTCGGCGAGTTAGACACCAGAGTGTGAGCGCAACCGGAGTGATGGATGAAGTGTACCCGCGCACCAGGGGACGGGTATAGAAGACGTCTTGTATGTTTTTGTAGTTACAGTGAGCAGGTTGTTTGAGGACGAGAAAGCAAACAGAAAAAGATACAAATATTGTCGGTAACCATGGGCGTAGAGAAAATTTGGGAAAAGTCATGGTGATGTAAAAAGCAAGAGATATCAATGCACGAAGAGGCACGCGAGAGCGCGCATATATATATGTGTGTGTGTGTGTGTGTGTGTGTGTGTGTGTGTGTTTGTGTGTGTGTGTGTGCGCGCGCACGCGAGCTCGGGCGCACGCACGCGCGCTCGCCTGTAACTGCCATTTACTGCCAATATAGTACCTTGCGGTGTATGGCAGATGGGGTCTTTAAGCCTGAGGAATTAATGCCGCCTGGCTAGTGCAGTCGCCACGAACTGTACAGTTAGGCGCTCGCCTGTATGTGCATATATTTATATGCATATATGTGCATATATTTACACACAGTGAAAATCTTTGTTTTCGTCGATAATACGTCCGAAAACAATCGGCGACATCTCATACCGACAACAATCGTGGCAATTATTTCCATGTGAATCAATGTAAATCCAATTAATTCGTTCTATATCTAGACACTCCAAAGTACATATCAAAAACAAATTTTATAGAGAATATAGTGCGCAATACTATTTTTCGGCTCCAGACTTGTCTGAACTCGCACGTTCGCCGTGCCTAGTAACACTGTGTATGCCAGTGCGCCTCATCAATTTTTCAAACCGCCCTCTGCTGGCCTCAAAATCACTAAGTACACTAGCACTCGTTCCATGCATTTTCTTAATGAGATCGGCATATACCAGTCTGGCCTTTTCATATTTGATTGCCCCCAAAACAGAATCACCATCTAACTGGTTCTGATTTATCCAAATTAATAATAACTGTTCGACATCGTCAATTGTTTGCGATCTCTGTTTCGTTAGCACATTAGCCTCCTTTATTGCTTCCTTTTTCGCCACACTGGATGGCGACTTCCCGTACATGTGGCCGATTTCAGCAATCTTAATGCCGCTTTCGTATTTTATTATTAGCAAGTAATGCTCACACAACAAAAATCAACGCCATGCTGAGTAGAAGAACGCGTGTCCCTTTGTTTTCACAAAATTAGCAGCGAGGTCATACCGACAAAATCCGAGGCAACCGACGAAAACCGAGATATATTTTTTGCGGACAAATCGACGAAAATCGAAACCGACGATAACCGAAGGCAATGACAACCGAGGCTTTACTATATATATATATATATATATATATATATATATATATATATATATATATATATATATATATATATATATATATATATATATATATAGAGAGAGAGAGAGAGAGAGAGAGACAGACAGACAGACAGATAGACAGCCAGACAGACAGACAGAGACAGACAGAAAGAGACGCCGAGAGAGGCGGGAAGAGGTAAAGAGAAACAACGAATACAAAAACTAAATTCTATAAAGGGGAGGCGCATTGGCGCAGAGGCTAGCATGTTTGCCTGTTGGTCTATTGGTTACACGAACGAATCCCCATAGAGGTGGATTTTTTAAACGGACCGAGCTAGCAGGTTAACCAATTCTAAATTGGGTACCACATACATTGCTAGCTTTGGTAATGTTTATATAATAGGTGGTACTGTTTGTTTTCGTTCTAAATAACAATTAACAGAATCTGTGCGAAACAAAAATCATGTTAGGTCCAAATAAAAACGGATCGCGGAAAACGCGAAGAGGGGTGTGTCACAGTTTGGACTCAAAAGTCAAGGTAGCAGACATGTATTATAATGCAAGGACAACATTTCGGAGGATACATAAGCCCATGACAGATACGGCAAGTCGCTTAAGACGATTAATCATCCTATGTCAGTTAATTGCTGAGAAACCGTTCATCACCAATATGTGTCATCTCCGCATTTAAAGTCAGTTGTAATGAGTCTCCAACACCATCTGTCCTGTCTTCCGAATATTGCATTCATGCAGGCTTATTTTCCACAATTCATTGACGCTGTCCGCGTTGTCTTACTTGGGCACTTTCACTCCACTTTTTCCTCTAGAACATCCTTTAATAAGGAGCTGTGTCTCTTTATCAGGCCGGAATATCTTAATTGTCTGATCTTGATCTCATTCAGAGGGATTTTCTGAAATCTAGAAACCCTTAAGCCATTGAATCAGCGCTAGATAGTAGAGAGATGGGGGTAGACAGCGAGAGATGATACTTGGCATCCTTTTCACATGGCACGGAAGAAGATCAGCAAGACAGAAGCATGGTCGCCCAAGATAGCTATATATATATATATATGCTACAATTTTTTTCTTCTCATGATGTGGTTAAAAAAATTACGACTGCATTTTTCTGAAGCTTGTGAAAGGTTGGCTTTGTGCCTTAGCCTCTTTCAAAACATGTAAATCACTTGGCTGTCCACGGAATATTCAGCATTCTTCTGTACAACCAGATCTCTAAGATAGATTGTTTTTGCTTGTTTACCCATTGTCCAGTATTCACAGCCACATGGTACAACTATTTTTACGTAATATGCCAGCATTATTTTTCAAACCTCCAATGACAGCGATGTATTGTATAAGATGTTTTTCATTTTAGTAAACGTTGTGTTTGCTTGTCCTATTCTATTCTTTATCTCAGAGATACATCTTCCATCTGATGTTATCAATGTGCCTAGGTACTAGAATTTCTGTACTTGCCTCAAATTAATGCCATTAAAGTTAACTGAATATTTAGACAGATATATTTCTCTGATATTACTTACTATCACTACCGTCTTCATGCAATGGTATGATTGCCGATTGTTCAGAAAGCAATGGTAAACTACTGAAAGTAAACTTGCCAGGAATCACAAACAGCCAATAAAAAAAAATGCTGGAATTGACCGCTGCGTCATGTAAAGGATATGCAACTAACTTAACCGTCTTCATATTATTGAAGCTAAAACCTATGTTTCTACAACTACTATATCTACGATTTTCTGTAATTTCTTCGGACTCGTTGCTATCAAGACGGTTTCGTCAGCATAAAGTAAGTTATGTTACGACCACCAACCAGGATCACTGAATATTTTTTTTATAAATCTTATCATATGCTACGTGTACACTGAAAGCAAATCGGGAGACAGTACACATCCTTGTCTGGCTTCCCCCCTTTTTTTTCATGAAATGCTCCTATATAGCTGTAGTGCTATTTATGCTGTTTGTTGTCATTATATGTTCCTTTTTATTCACAGATCTCTGTCATCAATGTTTAATTGTTCTACCAGTCTGATTATGTCTTTATATTTCACAAGTTCATAACTAAAAAAAAAAAAAACACACACACACACACATATATATATATATTGTCTGGCGCTGATAGAAGTACAAGAAAGCCGGAGTCGCTAGACACCATACACATTGAAAGCTATGGTTACCGACCGGGATTCAAACCTGGCACCTCCAAATACGACAGCGCCTCGCCAAGGAACGCAAGTATACTTCGACGCAGAGTCTAGTTGGTTATGCGTCGAAGTACACTTGTACACGAACTGTAATACAGCTTTATAATATACGATTTTTAAACCTGCATCTACCATGGGGTCCAAATGGACCCCGGTGTCAACTTTCGTTTTCTCTACTTTACTTAAATTTGCTTTAATATGTTTGATATTTAATGACATTGTCAGCAATATATTCCCCCAAAACATGATAAAATAGTTATGACTGAATATTTCATGTACTATCATACATTTTTACACTTGTTACCAGTGGGGTCCGACTGGACCCCAATATATTTTCTGTAGAAAATAAGCATATTTCCAGTATTAATTGACATTAAACTTGATTACGCCATAACACATTTATTTCAGCATGTGAGCAAAACCCATTCATAAAAGATGAGAGCATTATTTTTTGTAAATTTATTTATTGCATCATCTTGCTGAAACTAACAGTACTTTCCATTTATAATTTCGCCGCATGCATTTGACACAAACGTTGTGTTGGAATGAAGAATGTAAGATCTTTCTATTGCTGTACAAGTACTGTTGCTTCAAATATTCTTGAGAACAGTGAGGAAGATTCACAAAATCAGTGTAGCAGTGATGAATTTATTCCGCAAAGTAGTGTTTCAGATGTTTCAAGTAAAGAACATCCATCCATTGAAGAAAATAGTTGTGGAAGTGACAGTAAAAATGAAAATGATGTTTCAAGAATACTTGCAAGCTCAGACTCGAGTAAAGACCAAGGACTGGTGTACCTTTCGAAAAATAAAGACATTACTTGCTATTCCACTCCAAGAAAGACAGCAACTTGCAGAAGAACTTCTGAAAATGTTTTCATCCAAAATCATGGCCAAATTCGACATGCAAAAAGAAACACTGACTCAATAATTTCAACGTTTCAATTATTTATGACAAAAAATTTAACAGATGACATACTGAAAGGGACAAACCAAGAAGGAATTAGTGTGTTTCAGGACAAATGGAAAACTTTGGAGATAACTGAACTACAGAATATGTTGTTGTTGTTGTTTGTTTGGAGTTTTGATTTTGGCTTGTGTGTATAAATTTTTTAAAAATGAAGCTACTGGTCAACTTTGGAGTGAAGAACATGGACGTGCAATATGTTCAAAGACAATGCAACAAAACAGATTTACTGCAATTTCCAGATGTCTACGATTTGATAATGTCCAACAGAAACTACAACTTGAAAGAAATGATAAATGTGAGCAAATAAAGCAAGTATTCATCAGTTTGGCGAAAAATCTACAGGACTGCTATGTTCCGTTGTGCAATGTAATAATTGATGAGCAGTTAGTTACGTTTAGAGGAAGATGCTCTTTCAAGCATTATATTCCCTTAAAACCTGGCAAATATGACATAAAACATTAGTGTTGCTTGCCGGTGATACTTCATATGTTTTCAATATGCAAGTTTACACAGGCAGAGAATCTGGGCAATTACAAGAAAAAACCCAGGAGAAAAAGTTGTACTGGATGTCGCGAAAAATAAACTTGGTAGTTTCGATCGATGACAAACAAGACCCGACATTCGTCTGCAAAAACAGGCAACCCTTTGATGTTGTATAGACAGGAACAAAATAGGGCGCGTCAAAATGTCTAACCCCGGTCGGCATTTTGTTAACAAGTTGTTGTTCGAGAAACGTACAATGGCGCCATCCGTCTGCAAGGCGGGAGTCAGCCTTTGAAGTGATAGACGGAATGTCTGGCCAGAAGTCGGATGGAGTCTTGTGATGTGGAGAAGGTCTCTAGATCACAGACAGGAGACAATTTCCCAGATGAAAGGGGACACCAGCCAGATGTTCACATTGAGTTGGGAAAAATACAGAGAAAAACAACTTCTCGACGCCTCTGCGTCTAGACAATTTGGTGACGTCACTCAAGCCCGATATAAAACCAGTTGAAGTAAACAAGTTGCGTGAGTCGACAAAGATTTCTGAAGTTTTAAGGATCGGTGCAGTTTCCGAGTTGTGTTACCTGAAAGAGACTATAGTGTCAAAGTGTTGATAATGTATCGGCGGACATAGATCCAGTCTGTGATTGCATAGTCTCAATTATCAACCGGAATAGGCATATGGTTCCACTTGAGTGTGCGATGATTTATTACGAAGAAGCAGTTTTCAAAGTTTTATACAATGATGGCTCACGGAATGAAGACAGAGGTTACTGAGAGGCCTTTACACAGGGCTCAGAACCTAGTTGGTCTGCAGAAACCTGGCTTCTGCTGAGCCGGACTTGATGAACTTAAGTGTTGTGTTTACTGAGTGATAAGCGTCATCACCGAAGATTCATAACTCATATACCAAGGACACACACACACACACACACACACACACACACACACACACACACACACACATATATATATATATATATATATATATATATATATATATATATATATATATATATACACACACACACACACACACACACACATCTACCTAAAAACATTAATAGGTTGTTTTTTAAAGATGGAGAAAATTTTATAATCAGAGACTCGTGAACAGTAGATTTTCCCCAAGTGACACTTAAGTTAATTGAAAGATTCTCTGTTCAACAAACATTATTAAACAGAGTAACTTCACCGTGTTTGTGAGAGTGAAGACCAAGATCGAACAGTGTCTATCTGATGAACAGCATCCTGTTTGTTCGAGCGATATAGGAGAAAGTCGTCACGTGGACGGAGAAACATCTTCTGGGTGAGGTTCACTGTCCGGAAGACATTGTGCTGTTGTGTGCTCAGCACAGTGATGTAACAGACTTTGCTCCTGATTCACTGGTCTGTTTCTACATACACATTAGACTATTCGACACACATTCTAAACATTACACACACACCTCTCACACACATACTCTTTGTTTTAATAAATTAATAGTTGTATTTATTTGTTAAAGCTAGAGTTGTTGAGTATGTTGTGTTGGGGAAGAATGAGAGGAGGCATGATCCAGGGGTGAGTGACAGTAAGAAAGAGGTGTCTACAGACAGAGGGAGTTGTGTGGACGGATTCTGGTGGTTTCTCTAGGACAATAATATTGGGTTATAAAATTGTGGGTGTTGATTCCCCTCACTCCAGGGACGACACTAAAAGTAATAAAGAATTACTTACGACAATTATTGGGGGCTCCTAAACGTGATCTTTGAACAGCGGGATCTCTTGTAAGCGGGATCTCTTGTAGACGGGATCTTTAGTTAGAGGACGGAGATATTGTTAGAGAGAGAATCCAGCTAGAGTGAATGTGGATAGGGGTTAAGACACATATCTTACCTGCTCACACTTCACACGTCTGCATAAGTCTGTGGTCCTGATTCTACTCTTGTCACTGAGTGATTGTGTTGTGTTGTGGTCTTAAATATATAGATTAACTGTAATTGTTCATTACCTATATATTTCTCTTAGAGATAATCTATACTCTATCTGCTGACTTACCTCTCTGAAAAATGGCCACTACTAAACTAACCACGGCATAACTAAGGGCAAAGGGGGAAGAAATGGGTTTGTCGGGTTCTGCAATAACAGATTACGTACAGGAAGTGGAGAGAGAGTTTCATCAATCAGAAAGGGAAGATCGAAAGGCCGAGTTGGAATTGAGAAGGATGGAGTTAGAACAAGCAGCTAAGAAATTGGAAGCAGAATAAGCTGCTAGGCAATTGGAAGCAGAACAAGCTGCTAAGAAATTGGAAGCAGAGCAAGCCATGAGAAGACTGGAAATTGAAGATGAGCAGGCAGCTAATAAACTTGAAGCTGAGCAAGGAGCTAAGAAATTTGAAGCTGAGCAAGCAGCTAAGAAACTTGAAGCTAAACAGGCTGCTAAGAGATTGGAAGCTGAGCAAGAAGCTCAGAAAAGGGAGCACGAGTACCGGATGCGGGAACTCGAGCTTAAGAGGCAATCTAGTGGGGAAACTGAGGGAGCAGTGGGAGGTTCCTCTCTCCCTGGCTCAACCCAAGTAGGTGGACATAGCTACCATGCTATGAAGTTCCCTCTAGCGATCTACGAGGAGGACAAAGAGAAGATTGACCAGTACCTTCAACGCTTCGAGGCTATGTCAGTAGCAATTGGTCTGGATCGTGACAAATAGAATCTCAAGCTATCCCAGGGATTACGCAAGACCGGTTACGAGATTTATTCTCGCCTGCCGCCAGGACACGAGAACAATTATAACGAGTTGAAAACGGCTCTGCTGAAACGTTTCGAGATTACGTCACATACCTACCGGAAAAAATTTCGAGGAGCGAAACGAGAACCGGGGGAGTTGTTTGCCGCCTATAGTCTGCGTCTGAAAGCCTATATCCATAAGTGAATGCATTTGGCTGGGTTCGCGCATGACTATGAGAGTCTGGAAGAACTCATGGTAGTCGACCAGATGCGAAAGCAAATGTCGAAACCTCTCAGGACATTCGTGGGAGAACAAGGGGCGGAACGAATCGACATGGTGACGAAATTGGCAGAACGGTTCGTCGAGGTCCATGGGGAGGCAGCAGAAAATATTTCTACAAACACCAAAAGTCAGGAAAAACATAACCTGAAGAAAGTCAAGAGCACAGGAACTAAGAAGGTGGAACCATATGTTAAAACTTCAGAGGAGAGTTTGGAGAAGACGAAGGAGGGAAGCAAAAGCACTTCGAGCTCTACACAAAAACGACCGTGGTCGGAGAAGTGGTGTTCGATTTGTAAGTCACCTTCTCACAATACGAAGGAATGCAAATCAAAGGCTAAGAACCTTCACTTCGCGGCATGTCAAGTGACTTCAACGCAGGTGGACACTGACAATGCCAAGGTCGACAAGGAAGCTCGCCACCAGGAGAGCTCACTAAAGTCCGGCACTAGAAAATGGGAAATGGTGCAAACACTGCAGGGCGAATACGCACAATGCTATTGACTGCAGGGGAAAGTCAGGAGACGCTCAATTAGTCGTGTGCCCCGGGGAAACCTAAGGTGGAGCCCACCGAACAGGTCGAGGCCGAGGAAGAGACTCCAGACCAGGATAAACCACCTGTCGTGGAATTGGTAGAAGTTAACGGTCGTCAAGTGGAGTGTTTGTACGACACAGGACTGGACGGGGAGGCCGTGATTTCTGCGGATCTGGTACATCCAGAACAATTCACAGGTGAAACCATGGAGATACAGCCTGCACAGAAGAGTGCTGTAGCCATGAAATTGCCCATTGCTAGAGTGGAGATTCGGTCAAGAAAATGTCACAGGCACCATCAAGGCCGCGGTGTTGACCGATCCCATTTTCCCCGTAATCCTCGGTTGCCGTATGTCTTTCTGGGAATGCCCAGGGAGCCAATCCATATGGGAGCAATACAGACTCGCTATCAGACGAGAACGGATGAGGCAGAAGCAAATGTGAATAACCCACTGCCAGGGGAGTTGCGAACTGCCCAGAGTGAGGATCTACTATACGGCCTTGCTGCAAAAAGCTGCAGAAAAATGCTGATCCACCCAAACGGGGGCAGTACTATATGAAGAATAGGATACTCTACATGAGAGCCGGAAGGGGAGACAACCTACATGGTCAGTTGGTGGTCCCGAAGGCCCACCACTCCCAGATTCTTCATATGGGACATACCATCTCATTCAGTGGGCATATGGGTACGATGCAGCGGATGTCCTGCCACTACTATTGGCCGGGAATGACAGGTGATGTGCGTCGGTATGTGAAGTCATGTCCTGAGTGCCAGAGGGTGGCACCGAAACACTGGACAGCACCGGTAGTCTTGGGTGAAATGCCCATCGTGAACTCTCCTTTCGAGAGGGTAGCCATCGATATTGTGGGTCCACTTCCTAGGACTAGGAAGAGGAACATGTACATACTCACCATGGTGGATTGCTGTACAATGTGGGGTTAAGCCATACCGTTGACCACAATTGACTCGAAAAGAGTGGCGGACGCACTGACGGAGGCCTTTACAAGATTAGGCTTTCCTGATCAAATACTGATGGACAATGGGTCCCAGTTGTGTGGAAAACTAATGGAGGAGGTATTTAGGGTGTTCCACTCTAACCACATACATACCAGCCCTTACCACCCTCAAACCAATGGACAAGTAGAGCGTTTCAACGGCACGTTGATGACAATGCTCAGGAAACTGGCACAGGTAAAACCTGATAGGTGGGATGAATATATCCCAGCAGCACGTTTTGCTTATCGGGAAGTGCCTCATGGCTCAACAGGACTACCACCTGCTATGTTGCTGTTTGGTCGTCCAATCAAGGGAGCGTTGGAAGCTATGTTGAGGAGTTGGACTGAAGAGGGGACGTCAGAAGAAGTGATATCTTCTTACAAATATGTGGAGGAACTGAAAGAAAAACTTCACAAGGGATGGACTCTGGCTAATCAAAACTTGAAAAAAGCCAGAAAAAGACATGCGGCTTACTACAACCGTAGGTCTAAAGACAGATCTCTAGAGGTGGGAGACAAAGTCTTGTTGTTATTCCAACGAAAAAAAAACAAACTGAAGATAGGTTGGCAAGGACCATTTCCCGTTGAAAGGTGATATCCAGGTCCAACTATCAGATCCGGATCTGGGGAAAGTCGAAGATTTTCCATATCAATCTCTAGCGGAAATACGAGGAGAAATCCGGAGACAAGGCAGCTCACCTCATGGCAATGGCAGTTGCAGTGGAGACAGAAGTGGGAACCAACGAGGGCAGGGAATATCCCCTGGTACACCAGGAAACCTACAAGGATGTACAGGTTAACTCTGATCTGACTTCCCAGGAGAGGAAAAAGATAACCGAGGTTCTCGAGTCTCATAAGGAGATACTGACTGATAAACCAAGACGCACGAGGTTGGTGGAGTTCGAGATGACTTTGACCACCCAAGAGCCTGTTCGCCAAAAGGTTTACCCAGTGTCATTCTCTAAATAAAAGGCCCTGGAGGAGGAAATACAGAAACTGTTGGATGATGACGTGATGGCGCCATCCACATCCCCATACAATGCGGGGGTAGTTTTGTTACGCAAACCAAGTGGAGAACACCGGGTGTGTATAGACTACCGACTTCTGAACAGTCATACACAATTTCAGGTGGAACCTTTGCCGAATCCAACTCAGTTATTCGCGAGGCTCCATAAAGCAAGGTATTTCTCAAAGGTGGATCTGAGTCGCGGGTATTATCAGATTCCGGTCAAACCAGAGGTTCGACCACTGCTGTCAAAGACTGGAACATATAGGAAAGAGGTCTACCGAAAGATAGAAGACCACCGGGAAGAGTGGTCAACCTCAAGTAGATTAGAGGTAACATAGTGCCCCGATATAAGGGCAGGGTAGGTGATAGAAAGGGGGACTAGTAACTAGTTCTCTCATGAGACACGGAGGCATTGACCAGATAGTTAGTACTCTGGTCACGACAGAATCACGCCTACGTGATAGCCACGGAGAAGAGTGCCACTCAATAGGAGAACGGCTGCTACCAGCGTGCTGAGTGTGACCGCACGCAAAAAGCCGAAGGACGCAACAAGGTCCTTCCGCGTGCTGTGTAGCGACGCGTGTAGGAAAGTCAGACTGGGGACTGACTTCGTAGAGAGCAGATCGTTTAGTGTCGATAGGAGTTTTTGTAGCCAATTAGATAGAGATTAGCAATAGGGTTTAGGAAACCAGAGATAGGCAATTCTGTGGCTTTGTGTGTGATTTGATAGCGACTGTTTTGTAATTGTAAAGAGCCAACGGCAATAAAATGTACCGATCATTTCCTCTCACACGACTTGCAAGTTTCTTGTGTGGTGTGGGAGAAGTAATCCTATGATGCCTGACACGTTGGTTGTTGACAGGCTAGGATTTAATGTGGTGTCAGAAGTGTGGCTTGAACAAGTTCAAGCTATTACACTTACCCACGGTTCTAGACTAAGGTTGCTAGTAGTGAATTACAGGTTTAATTTGTGTCAGTGACTGATGACGTGTGCAGACTAGAACGAGTTGCGAGCTAAACTGTGCCTATCGTGACAAAATAATGCTTATTTGTGCTTATTAAAATATTATTTAGTTAAATCATGTGTTCTTCAAAGTTGTAAGTATTGATATTATTAATTTCTTTCATTGATTTATGTAATTATTGATTTGTTTATGAATAATTATCAAATATGATTCATGGCGGAGCGATACACAGCCAGCAACATTATCGATTTTTGGCAAGCTAAAAATAGCGCTTCGCCTCTGACGTATTACGATTGACAAGCAGTTGTTCTACGCCATTCGCATTCAGCATCTGATTGTTTACAAAATCGCCAAGCTGCTGCCCGCCTGAATCTGTGCATTATATTAATTATTATTTGTTTATTTCAGTTAGTAAATGAATATATTTATTTATTTAAACAGTATTATTATATTTATATTTATTTAAAAGCATTTATTGAATGTTTTTCGTACTTTTTCTATTTGTTTACTGTCGCGATGGCACTACTTTTGGTTATGCAAATTAGACTTGGTCTGCACAATACTTCCATAGATTAAACTAGGTTAGGGACGAAAGGCATAAAACGTTAGAACGAAGACAGGACATTGACATTTAACATTAATTAAACTATATTTTGTTTGCCCGTGGGCATGTCATTGTGATTGTACCAAATTGTCAAATATTATATGTCGTTTACTATTTGTTAATTGTTGCTGCTCTGTGAACCAGGGTGAACAACAGCTAATTAGAAAACTCGTGTGTATGCCGAAGTGCCAAACAAGGTGACTTGTGTTACCGGATTGGTGTTCCTGATTCTCGGGAACATTAAGTTGAGTATAACCTACGTATTTGGCATGCTATGTGATTAATAGTGCATCTCTTTTTCAGCTTGTGATGCATTAGCATATTTTTGTGCTCTGTTTTTCAGGATAAAATTTTTTCCAGGTTATAAACTAAGAGTCCAATTTGCAGTGCTCAGACATTAAGAAACATAACATATCAAAGATAAATAAGTCATTAAAGACTTCAGTGCGGGTCATTGCTAGCTAGTAGGCCAACAACATGGCAACTTTATCTGATTTCATAAAAGCTGGCAAAGAATTACAATACACAGGAAAGGAGCTAGAACAATATGCTGATCAAAAATTTAAAGAAGCAAAAGATGCTGAGAGAGCTGAACGTGCACGAAAAGAGGATGCGGAGAGAGATGAACGTGCACGAGAAAGACAACACCAAAAGGAGATTGCAGAACTAGCTGAGATAACAAAACAAAAACAGCTAGAAGATGACAAACAGGTTAAGCAAATAGAATTAGAATTAAAACAGAAACAGTTAGAACAAGATAAGGAAATTAAACAGAAGGAACTAGAATTAAAACAGAAGCAATTAGATCAGGAGAAAGAATTAAAACAAAAAGACTTAGAAATAAAACAAAGAGAAATAGATGAAACGGCAAGAATGAAAGAAAAACAAATACAGATAGAATCATAGACACAATTAAAGATGAAAGGGATGGATGTAGACTCACACTTAGAAATCTCTGCTACTAAACTAAAAAGTCAACAAGAAGAAAATAAGTTCAATAAATACAAAAATATTATCAAACCATATTGTAAAGAAGACTCCATATCAGCCTGGACAGAAAATGTCGAGTATCAATTTAAATACCACCAAGTTCCAATAGAGATGTGGGCTATGATTTATATGAAGAACCTGAGTGGTGAGCCCCTTAAAGTGATAGAATCAATACCAACTGATCTTAGATCTAACTACCAATACATCCATGATAGGATAATGCAACACTTTTTACTTGATGCCCCTGGGTATCAGGTTCAGTTCTCAAATTTAAAACCAAAACCTAGTGAGACTTTCATTGATTACGTCTCAAATGTTCAAAGTGTACTAAATAGATGGCTTAAAGCAGCTAACATAGGTAAAGCTTTTGACAGACTTAAAAATCTAATAGCCATGGATAAAATCATATCCACTATACCATCTCCTTTTGCTAAATTCCTGCAGCAGTCGGACATTGAGAACATAGAACAATTTGAAAAGAAAGGCTCTGCATATTTTTCCTCAAATAGAGATATTTTTAAGACTTCAAATGACTCTGAAATAGTTTCCTTTGTAAATGACCAACCTAAAAACTATCAAAGTAATAGAAAACCATTTCATAAAGTTGATAAGAAAGATAGGAATGTGTCAAAATGTATCTACTGTCAACTCTTGCATGACACTTATTCTATGTGTCATAAATTGCCAAACTATCCGGCGCATCTTGAAAATGTTATTAAGAAGCAACAAAACAAGCGATCTGCATACAGGCGTACAATCAAATGCTTCTTTTGTTCCAGCTACGGCCATTACTCAAATAAGTGTCTGGGCCGCCAACGTATGAAAGCCAACAATGCTATTTTGATTGATACATCTTCTGATGGTGGTAGCGAGACTGAGTGTGACGTTGAGAATGTATTACCTTTTAAGCAATCTGAAGATGTCTGTTGTGTGAACGATGTGTTAGTCTTTGACAATTGTGACCAATGTCACCAATTTCATGCAGACGGCAAACTTACATGTGGGCATATTGTAACATCCTCCTTAGAGAATGCAAATGCAGCTATAGCCTCCAGAGGCAATCTATTGTTTCACTCTGCGTTGGTCAATGAGAAGCCATGCCGATGTTTGCTTGACAGTGGCAGCTCTATTATTGGTGTGAAAAAGGAACTTGTTAATCCAAAGGATTATACTGGTGACTCTGTAAAATGCCGGACTTTTTCTGGTAATATAGAAACCTATCCTCTGGCAAGAGCCCGTATAAACACCCCGTTCCTTTCTGGTACCTTTACATGTGCAATTCTAGACAACCCTTGTACTGATTTAATTCTTGGGTGTCTACCCCAGCTAAGGCACTGTACAAATGAAGAAATATCTGTCTGGGAGGAGAAGAATGGTTTCACTCCAGTGAACAGTGCAGATATCATCAAACATCACAGTCCTAACAAAAGTGCTAGACCCATAACACTTGAAACTGATCAAGACGTAAGGGTGCTACTACCAGACAAGCATAATAAAATACTTACTTCATGGCAAGGGCCTTTCAAGGTGAGACAAAGACGTTCAAATGTTGACTATGAAATATCGATAAACGGACACTTAAAGATATTCCATGTCAACATGTTGAAACCTTACTTTTCACGACAAGAGACAGGAGTAGAGACAGACGAACACAGTGCACCCACACTTAGTGATCAGACGACAGACGTACACAACGCAACTACACTAGTTAGCGAGACTGGCAAATCCGACGATATCCATACATCTAGTGAGAATACAGAATACGCACTTAGCACCACCACCGTACTGAATCAGGTAGACGACGACGGAATGGAACTTCCTGTTCCTATTGTAGACAAGACTGCGACATTGGATAGCATACGGATAGAACAGGAACTAACAGACGGTCAACGACGACAATTAATAGAATTAGTGACAGAGTATAAAGACATATTTTCTGACATTCCAGGTAGGACGGACAGAATCGAGCACTCCATTCTTCTTTCGGACTCTAAGCCTATTAAATGCAGGCCGTACTCAATCCCACTTAGCTATAGGGAAAATCTAAATAAGGAAATACTTAATTTAGAAGCTAGTGGGATCATTCAGAAGTCTACATCTGAGTACTCCTTTCCAATCGTCCTAGTTAAGAAAAAAGACTCCACAATTCGTCTCTGTGTGGACTATCGAAAACTTAACAACGTTACCAAGATCGACGCAGAGCCAATTCCTTCCTGCGAAGATCTTATTCTTGACATGTCCACCTCCAACATCTTTTCTAAATTAGATCTTACTAAGGGATATTGGCAAGTCCCTATGCAGACTCAATCCATTCATCTTACTGCTTTTTCAACACCTTTAGGACTGTACGAGTGGCGTTTTCTTCCTTTCGGACTTCGAAACGCTCCTGCCACTTTCGTACGCTTAACTAGAGATCTACTTCATGGAGTGACGAATACAGTGACCTATATAGATGATATATGTGTCCATACTGATGACTGGACAACACACCTACTGAAACTAAGACATGTCTTTGATAGGTTGCGACTCTTCGGTCTCACTGTCAAACCGAGCAAAGTCGAATTGGGCCTAAAAGAAATTGATTTTTTGGGTCATGTCATTTCACAAGGTCAACTAAAGACTGACAATAGAATCATTACCAAAATTATGAACCTGACCATGCCTACCACAAAGAAGCAGGTCAGAAGCCTTTTGGGGTTAGTTAATTACTATAGCAAATTCATACCAAACTTAGCTGAAATTACAAGTGTATTTTCAAATGTTTTAAAAGCATCTGTAAAACTAGATGTCAAAGATGCATTATTAATTTCTGCATTGTCAAAATTGAAAATCCTGTTTAGTAATGTACCAATCCTCCGCTTGCCTAATCCTAGGCTCGTTTATTATCTTAGGACAGATGCCAGCAGAATCTCCATCGCTGCAGTGCTAGGCAAATTTTATGAGGGCATCTTCCATCCGATTTGCTACGTGAGCCGTAAGATCACACCTGCTGAGTCCAGATATTCCATATCAGAGTTGGAAGCCCTAAGCGTCATCTATGCGGTGAGGAAGCTCCATCGATTTCTAGCGGGTGTTCACTTCGTTGTCCAGACTGACAACTCCCCAATCACGGTCATACAAAGTGGTGTCCATCGGAATGACCGTATATACAGGTGGTCGCTAATACTACAAAACTATACGTTTAGTATAGAGCATATTAAGGGTAAGGACAACATTCTGGCTGATACCCTTAGTCGACCATCTGAGGTAGAAATACCGCAGATTCCGCATAAGAGTGTAGAGTAATAGATTATTAGTACATTAGAATATTCTATGTAAAATATTTTACAAATACATAGACATTATGTGCGAAACTATGTACTAGGAACACCGATCTACCATGTGTCTGTAGACATCAAAAGAAGAACTGTGCTCCGATAACACATATATCACCGTGTGAACTGGGACAGCTCGTTACTAACTAAGCTCCATATCTGTTCCGGTGAATCATTTGCGTTAAGCAGAGAAAAACAGTGTCAGAACATTACATAAATCCAGACACGAAAATACTGGTCTACGACACAATCGAACTCTACAGGTGCAATACCCATAGGACACAAGTATGACTGTGTAAAGTGTTTAATATACCCAGGACAAGTGTGAATATATAGTATGCCTATGAAAGCAATTTATGAACATTAGGGCAATGACTAACCTGAGGTGTTTAAATACTATGTATATATAAACTTATTGTGATATGTATTATAACATTTTAATATAGTGATAAATTATAGGTAGATTAGGTCACTTTAATTTACATTTAGAGTTAGACGATATAATAGTTTTCATTTTTTTAAATTAGTTTAGATAGGATTAATTAGATAGATCAGTAATTTACCCACTTACTTACCTTAAAAGTAGAATAGGATAGTAATTTAAACGTAATAACAGCTAATTATAAACTAGAATAAAAAGTTTAGATAGGATTAGTACCATTTAGATTTATTACATTTCACTTTGTTTCATGTGAGTTCATTCCATCTTAATGAACCAGTCCATTTAACAAACGTGATCATGTAGTATTAGGATGAATGTACATCATTATCATAGGATAAAAAGATTATACAATTAAACATACATCATTTACACCATTTAGAGTAAAAATATCAATCATATATTTTTCCATTTAAAAACATTAGTTATAATTTTGTTATATTTCACATTACCCATGTTAGAAAGGTACATAATTGATTACATTTCACATTACCCATTTCATAAAGGTACATAACTCATCGCACATCAATTTCATTTTAAATAGTTAGATTACGTCCCTTAAATTAGATAAACATTAGGATTAATGTGGCAAAATTTAATTAAAATAGATAACACATTAGATACATATTTATAGAACTAGTATGTCAGTATTTAGAGTATTATTTCAGTAGAATATAGTAGTTACTAATACCAGGGTACAAACCATCAACCCGTTTTTCTTACATGTAAATATGTGTAAATACATGACTCGTGCAGCAATTTACGCACAGTCATTTAGCTCAACTTTGTCAAACTGAGCCAAACTTGAACAGTGTCACTCCAAGGTTTTTAAATAATTGTGAGGGTAAAAGATGTGTGACAGAAGTGAGGGTAAAAGATGTGTGATAGAAGTGTGAAAGTGAGAGCATATGTAAAATGATACAGGAGAGGGTGAGTTCGGCGGAGTTGTTTCTGCCGCTCAACGCGACTTTTTATTTTTTGTCTGCGTCAGGTGTTTTTTTTCGATGTTTGAAAATGTGCTGTCTTGAATGTGTTGTGTGTAGTTTAGTGTAGATCTTAGAGAAAGTATTTTAAGTATCATAAGACGGAAACGTAGTCACGAATTAGTGTTATACACTTGTTTGTGGCCACATTTAACCGAATTATGGCACTTGAAAACTAACTTACATACACATGATAGTTAGATACACATGTTAGAAGTTAGATTATACTATTAGTTAGATGCAAACACGCAAACAACCAGAAAAACAAACATATAAATTGCATACATTTTTTGTAGTTCAAAGGGAGATAACTCCGGGTCAGGGGACATAATAGACAACGAAACACTAACTTAACAGTGAAAGATAACTTTACACGCGGAAGCGAGATAGGTAAAGCCTGTCGCACACAGCTTGTGTAATGGTTGTTTAATATTATATGGGGGACATGAAGCAATTCATGTGTTGACCCTAAGAAAGTCAACTTTGTATGGGTAGTGAGTTAATTTACTATTTGAGGGCAGGTCTTATAAGACAACGGTCCGGTTCAGACATACCTCTAAATAATATAATATTGCGATTGAGAAGAGGGCTCACGCCAACCAGACAAGTTTGTGGCGATTGCCAGTAGCCAAGTAAAGTGATACTACATTGTGACAATAGTCAGTAGAAGTCTATTAAGTTACCCAAAGCCAGGTTATCAGCAGTCTTTGACAAAAATTAGATACACTAATTTTTTACAAACCTCTTGCGTCACAACCAATGAGTCAAAGTTGATGACGCAACACAGTAGGGGAGGGTGTGTGTCAAAGACTGGAACATATAGGAAAGAGGTCTACCGAAAGATAGAAGACCACCGGGAAGAGTGGTCAACCTCAAGTAGATTAGAGGTAACATAGTGCCCCGATATAAGGGCAGGGTAGGTGATAGAAAGGGGGACTAGTAACTAGTTCTCTCATGAGACACGGAGGCATTGACCAGATAGTTAGTACTCTGGTCACGACAGAATCACGCCTACGTGATAGCCACGGAGAAGAGTGCCACTCAATAGGAGAACGGCTGCTACCAGTGTGCTGAGTGTGACCGCACGCAAAAAGCCGAAGGACGCAACAAGGTCCTTCCGCGTGCTGTGTAGCGACGCGTGTAGGAAAGTCAGACTGGGGACTGACTTCGTAGAGAGCAGATCGTTTAGTGTCGATAGGAGTTTTTGTAGCCAATTAGATAGAGATTAGCAATAGGGTTTAGGAAACCAGAGATAGGCAATTCTGTGGCTTTGTGTGTGATTTGATAGCGACTGTTTTGTAATTGTAAAGAGCCAACGGCAATAAAATGTACCGATCATTTCCTCTCACACGACTTGCAAGTTTCTTGTGTGGTGTGGGAGAAGTAATCCTATGATGCCTGACACGTTGGTTGTTGACAGTTATTCGCGAGGCTCCATAAAGCAAGGTATTTCTCAAAGGTGGATCTGAGTCGCGGGTATTATCAGATTCCGGTCAAACCAGAGGTTCGACCACTGCTGGCTTTCAGTACCCCCAGTGGACATTATGAATTCAAGGTCATGCCCTTTGGACTCAGCAATGCACCTAGTGTGTTCAATCGCATGATGAGGACTTTACTAGAGCCCTTACAGGATCCGTCCATCATTTCATTCATGAATGATATTCTGATTTCCAGTGACAGTTTGGATAACCATTTACAATCCTTGGAAAGAGTTTTCAATAGGCTCAAGGAAGCAGGGCTTACCGCTCGCCCAACCAAGTGCATGATTGGTTACCAGACTCTGGAATTTCTAGGTCACACCATCACTCCAGGACACATTATCCCAGAGGAAAAGAACCTAGAGAAAATCAGAAGTGCTCCAAGGCCAAAAACGAAGAAAGATGTGCGATCTTTTCTCTCGTTGTGTGGGTTCTACCACAAATTTATCTCAGATTTCACTGAACTGGGAGCTCCATTAACGGAAACCTTGAAAAAGGGATTACCGGACCAAATCGTTTGGACACCAGAATGTGAGAGTGCCTACAGTCAGTTGAAGGAGGCCGTGGTCAGCAAACCTGTGTTACAGCTCCCTGACCTTTACAAACCATTTGTGTTGAGAACGGATGCGAGTGGGATTGGGATTGGGGCAGCTTTGTTACAGGAAGGAAAAGACGTTGCTTCGGTTTTGAAACCAGTGGCATACGCAAGCAAGAAACTTCTCCCGGCTGAGAGGAATTATTCGACCGTCGAGAGAGAGTGTTTGTCTCTCGTATGGGCCATACAAAAATTCCAGCCCTATTTGTATGGAGTTCAGTTTCGAGTTCAGTCGGATCATCAACCCTTGATGTTCCACGCCACTTCTCAGAAGCTCAACGCCCCTTTGATGCTGTGGTCGTTGCTACTTCAGCCATACCACTTTACAGTGGAATATATACCTGGGAAAGAAAATGTCGAGACATCCAGCTCCTGAAGAAGAGGAATAGATCATCTGGATCGAACCTCCAAGGAGAAAGAGTTGTTGCGGACTACTCTCTTAGGAGGGGGCCTATGTCGCGAAAAATAAACTTGGTAGTTTCGATCGATGACAAACAAGACCCGACATTCGTCTGCAAAAACAGGCAACCCTTTGATGTTGTATAGACAGGAACAAAATAGGTCGAGTCAAAATGTCTAACCCCGGTCGGCATTTTGTTAACACGTTGTTGCTCGAGAAACGTACAATGGCGCCATCCGTCTGCAAGGCGGGAGTCAGCCTTTGAAGTGATAGAGGGAATGTCTGGCCAGACGTCGGATGGAGTCTTGTGATGTGGAGAAAGTCTCTAGATCACAGACAGGAGACAATTTCCCAGATGAAAGGGGACACCGGCCAGATGCTCACATTGAGTTGGCAAAAATACAGAGAAAAACTTCTCGACGCCTCTGCGTCTAGACAATTTGGTGACGTCACTCAAGCCCGATATAAAACCAGTTGAAGTAAACAAGTTGCGTGAGTCGACCAAGATTTCTGAAGTTTTAAGGATCGGTGCAGTTTCCGAGTTGTGTTACCTGAAAGAGACTATAGTGTCAAAGTGTTGATAATGTATCGGCGGACATAGATCCAGTCTGTGATTGCATAGTCTCAATTATCAACCGGAATAGGCATATGGTTCCACTTGAGTGTGCGATGATTTATTACGAAGAAGCAGTTTTCAAAGTTTTATACAATTATGGCTCACGGAATGAAGACAGAGGTTACTGAGAGGCTTTTACACAGGGCTCAGAAGCTAGTTGGTCTGCAGAAACCTGGCTTCTGCTGAGCCGGACTTGATGAACTTAAGTGTTGTGTTTACTGAGTGATAAGCTTCATCACTGAAGATTTATAACTCATATACCAAGGACACACACACACACACACACACACTCACACACACACACACACATATATATATATATATATATATATATATATATATATATATATATATATATATATATATATATATACCTAAAAACATTAATAGGTTGTGTTTTAAAGATGGGGAACATTTTGTAATCAGAGACTCGTGAACAGTAGATTTTCCCCAAGTGACATTTCAGTTAATTGAAAGATTCTCTGTTCAACAAACATTATTAAACAGAGTAACTTCACCGTGTTTGTGAGAGTGAAGACCAAGATCGAACAGTGTCTATCTGATGACCAGCATCCTGTTTGTTCGAGCGATATAGGAGAAAGTGGTCACGTGGACGGAGAAACATCTTCTGGGTGAGGTTCACTGTCCGGAATACATGGTGCTGTTGTGTGCTCAGCACAGTGATGTAACAGACTTTGCTCCTGATTCACTGGTCTGATTCTACATACACATTAGACTATTCGACACACATTCTACACATTACACACACACACACACACACACACACACACACACACACACACACACCTCACACACACATACTCTTTGTTTTAATAAATTAATAGTTGTATTTATTTGTTAAAGCTAGAGTTGTTGAGTATGTTGTGTTGGGGAAGAATGAGAGGAGGCATGATCCAGGGGTGAGTGACAGTAAGAAAGAGGTGTCTACAGACTGAGGGAGTTTTGTGGACGGATTCTGGTGGTTTCTCTAGGACAATAATATTGGGTTATAAAATTGTGGGTGTTGATTCCCCTCACTCCAGGGACGACACTAAAAGTAATAAAGAATTACTTACGACACTGGACACGGTGAAAGGCTTGGAAAATAATGGAAGGAATATTACTTGAGACAACTTTTTTTTTACAAGCTTGAAATTGGGACAGATACAGAAGGGCAAAAGCTTACAATGTTAGGAACAATAATAAAAAAAAACAGAGTTGAACTTCCAAAGAGCTAATTTCAGGAAAAGGTCGTGTTAAATTTTCCAGTTTGCTTTCATTGATGGTACAACACTGACTTCTTGTCTTGTCACAAGAAAGGCAAAGTGGTTGTACTTCTTAGTACAATGAATGATCTGCTAGTTGTGGATCAAAGTTTTGATTCCAAAAAACCATTGATGATTCTTGACTTCAATGACACGACGGGTGGAGTGAACACTGTCGACCAAATGTTACCATGTTATTCAGTCAAATGCAAGACAAACATATTGCCAGTAGTCATTTTCTGCAACATCTTAGATGTTTCTTCCATGAATGCATTTGTTCTGTGGTTGCACCCCAGTCCTGAGTGAACAATTCATCCATCTATCATGTGCCACGCCGATAAGCGTGGGCGGTCATGTTCTGCCATCTTACTCGATCACCAGAGCCATTGCTCAGCTCCGTGTTCCTGTCTCGACCAGGCCACGTGGCCAAGCCATCCAGATATTTACTTCTCGGTCTGCCCCTTCGTCTCTTCCCTTCGATCTTGCCAGTCGTCACCAAGTTCTCGAAGTCATTTCTTCTCATAACATGCCCAAAAAATTGTGACTGTCTACGTTTAATGACTCTAATCAGTTTACGATCTTCATTTATTTCTTGAATGACTTGTTCATTGGTTTTTCTGTCTGTCCATGGTATTCTTTGCATATTCCTCAGAAACCACATTTCCACAGCCTCCTCTCATCTCATCATGTTCCTCTTGTACCTTGCGGTGTCGAGGTGAAGTATAAACAGCGAGCGAGTGTTCAGGTTCTATGCAGCACGTCAACTATTTTCCTCGCATGTTGCGGCGACAAACTTCCATCAGCAGACAACAACAAGAGCTACGCACCAACATATGCACAATGGAAATTACACTGGTGTGACTACATTAAGGCATTATACGTGGAACCACGTGAGATAACAATAGGCAGATTTAAATAACACGTGTCGTACTTTATCCGGAGGCTCGGAATATGAAACAGATTTCGTTGATAGGGCTATAAATATGGATATCACTAGACCATAAGGAATATCTTGGATACATAACAGAATAAATGCATCCATACGACAAGAGCTGAATATTGAAGAAGGATGTCTACTAAAGACGATAACACAAAGAAAACTGCCCGGGGTATATGCCCGGGAAGAGGGGAAAAGAAAGGCCAACGAGAAGATGGGTGCAGTATGGCAGATGATCTCCAGACGGGTGTATTGCACTCGGGACATCTTGCTTATGACCGAGAAGTTTTCCGGAAGGTTGTTATGTGAGCGAGGTTCTGCAAAGGACATGCTACTGAATGAATGAATGAATGAATGAATGAATGAATGAATGAATGAATGAATGAATGAATGAATGAATGAATGAACTAAGTGTTATAAATGTCATTGTTATTCCTTCCGGTCACCAACACGGAGGATAGGCGGTTGAGCTGTTATGGCCTCTGGAGTGTTTATGTTTGTGGCTACGGTTTGCTTATGCATTTTCCTCATGGTGAACTCGTAGTGCATGGTTCCGTCGCCCTGCTACTGAGTTGAGTGCGTGAAGCGACACTGTGAGTTGTAGATTTAGCATGGAGTGCTTTTACATCTGTCCGCGGTTGTTTGTAGCGTGAACTGTATGTTCAGAAAAATGGCGACCGGCCGGTCGCTGAACTATTTGGGTTGCCTTAGGCAGTAATGTGTGGGTGCTGATTTTCTAGTAACTGCCGCTTCCATCGACGATGAACTGTATTTTTAGTGGCGGACTTTTGTGTTGGCATTCTGGCAGCAGCATTACGCACAGTATACCTGTGCGGGCTGTTGGTTTGTCGAGACTCTTGTCTGTTCCACTTTTCACATGAGGCAGTGTAGAACATTTTGTGTGATATTCACTGGCACTGGAACAGGGCATAATGGTGCGACCCTTTACCGTGAAGTTGGAACCGCCACTAACTATAAATGCCATTTTGAAATGTTGTTACTAATGTAACTGCAAAATCTTCCACGGCCTCAGTTTTCTCCAATATAATGTTGTCTGGTCCGAGTGGCATTCCTATCTTCGTGTGGTGAAATTGTGGACTGTGGTCCTAAATTTCCACAGCAAGTATTAGTGAATATTCACCTGTATGTTGAATATTTGAATCCGGTCTCTTATCATCCGTGGCAAGGGGTTGAGAATGCAATTCGTAATCCCGCATATCTCGTTCGAAACACAGCTGCGGGCGATTTCTTCTTCTTCTGCGTTCATCTGGAGTGTTTTTTCAGATGTAATTGCGGTGTGTCTACGTTAGGCGCCCTTGGGCCGAGACCCTTAGGCCAACACATCCGACTTTAGCGTGCGTTTTTTCTTCTTCACCAGGTTAGCATTCCTGGGAGACTCACTTTTGTGGTGCCGTCCACGGCCCAGCTGGTCAAGTTAGAGCGTTTGGAGACTTCACGGTCCGAACTCAAGAGAAGGTAGGGGCAGTCCATAGCATTTTCGGCCATTGCGGAGAGGCTTCCATAATTGCAGAGCCGAGACATAGCGCTCTGGTGCTGGACTCACCCCAGGAATCGCCACGCCCTGCACATGTCTGCTTTAATTCCTCACTTCTATTATTGGGCATATCGTTCGCCACAGGCCGCTCCCCGCACAAACCAGGAACGGTCAGTCTGCAGACGACTTCCTCTCAGCGAACTTTCGGATCGGACGTGTACCCGGAAAAATAGATTGTCAGAGTTGTCCCAGCCGAAAAACAAGATAGAGCTGTTCCGGCCTGAAGACAAAACAGTCAGAGTTGTTCCGGGCACGAAGGGAATTTCACTCGGACGTTTTTGCGTTGTGCCACTTTATTTGCTACCTTTCGGCCGGCACATGCGACTTCTGTGGGCGTTTTTACGGGTTTGCCTTCCCGGGGTTTCGATGGACGTTAGACTCTTATTGTTGTGGTGTCGCCCACATTTCAGCTGGTCAAGGTAGAACGGTCAGGGACATCACAGTCAACACTCAAGAGAAGGCATGGACAGAATATGGACATGCCCCGCTATCCAAAGAGGCTTCCATAATTGCAGAGCTGGCACATAATGCTCTGAGACAGGGCTCACCCAAGGAATCGCCACATCTTGCTCGTGGCTGCTTTAATTCCTCACTTCCATATATTGGGCATTTCATTTGCCACTGGCCGCTCCCCGCACAAACCAGGAACGGTCAGTCTGCGGACGACATCCACTAAGCAAGCTTTCGCTTCGGACTTCCACGTAATGGATTCGCTAGCCAAGCATTCCATTTCGTGTTAATGAGACGTTTTTCACCTTAGTCTGCTTCGCACATCCACTCTGCAGCTTTTTGCTTCAGACTTCCAAGTGATGGATTCGCCAGCCAAGCGTTCCATTTCGTGTCAGTGGGACGTTCTTCCACCCTTGACTACGCTCACTCTATGAGTATGGATACAGACTTTCATCGTAACGTGCGACTGGTGCTCTTTTTCTACCTTTAAGACCGCTCACAGTGTAGACTACATGTGCTGCCGGCTCAGCACCTTACCTCCGTGCATCAGTGAGCAAGTAACGGCCAGGCCCTCTCATTCGGGGATCCCTCATACCCCCCAGCTGAGAGCCTTCAAACAAGTATCTGGACTAAGCAGGTAGCATGCTCAGCATCTCACCTCCGTTCTGCAGTAGGTGAGTATCGGCCCAGCTCTCACATTCAAGGGTTAATGGCTTAGAGGCGTTCAGCCATATCCCTCATCTGGGAGACAGAGTATGTGTCCGGACCAAGAATTAGTAGCTTCGTGGTCCTGATTTGAGCTTTTGACTGCTATCCTCAGTCTACCATCAGAGCAGCAGATTGTGTCTCTCTTGGTCTGGTCCCTTTCCCAAGGCCGGTCCGATATGTAGTTGTGCTTCCGTCGGCAGGGCTCTTGGGGGCCATTGGGACACGCAAGTCCCTCTACCACGTCAAGGTGGGGACACATCAGAGGGGCTGTGGGCGATATGAAAGCAGACTGCCTTGCGTTAGTTTCCATACAAAGGTATAAGTGCCGGTCGTTAAGAAAGCAAGGGCAAAATAGTGAAGGTAAAACTTGCCCAGGGATAACTAACAGCCATCAAAATGCTGGAGCTGACTTCAACGCCCCGGAAAGGATATGCAACTAACTAACTTAACCCTTATCATCCTATAGCTCTTCTATATATTCTGTAAATCTATTCACTATATAGTTTGCCCTATTAACAGTTAGCCGTCAGTCAATTTTAACATAACATGTTATTTCGCATTTTCCAACCTGTTAAGAAATTTATTTGTTTGAAAATAGAATATTAGCCTTTCCCATGACTTGTCCCAATCTCCGTGTATTTCTGATTTAGCAAAATTTATTGCACGCTTTTTGTCTATGTCTGTTATTTTTCTATGTATTATATTATATTCTTCATTGTTTGGCTTTTTATTTTTTTATTTTGTACATTATTTGCAAAACTTCATGTGTTATACATTTCTTTTTTTGCAATTATATGTATAGCCGGTCTCCCTGGTCGAGGTCTTAGCAGCTTTATCCGTAACCCCGAATACTCTCGTGGTTGACGTGAGCGAACGAGATTTGGAAGCGGTTCAAGTCGCGCCAGTGACTTATGAGAGTATGGAGCCAGTCGCTCAGAAAGTCGTGGCGTGCTGATGAGCGTAATTTAGCCTAGGAATCAACATACAGCTGAAAGATGCTGATGTTTACCGCAATATCCTGAAACAGGATGGAAACGCGGAAAAAAAATAATTATATGTATAGGCGGAATGATTTATCTTCACATTTTTAGGACTTCGATATGTTCTTAATATGAAACGGGTTTCTTTAATAGAGCTTAGACCATATACTGCTTATACACTTTCGCTTTTATGGTCTCAGTGTTCAACACAACTTCTTTAACACCCCCCCCTCCCCTCTCTCTCTCTCTCTCTCTCTCTCTCTCTCTCTCTCTCTCTCTCTCTCTCTCTCTCAATCATTTTACTCTATTAGCCTGTCATTCCCATATCTTTGTCTGTATACCCTCCCCTTGCTGTTCTCTGTAGGCATCCCACTCATGTCTTTCCTATGGCGATCGACCTTACCCTTACACCAATTTCCCATGGACGTACACTGTTACCTATTAGGTCACTTTCTGTCAGCCGACTGACAGAGTTCGTGACAATACATTTGACTTTTCCCGCTCTAGGGCAAATTGCCTTTTGTGTGCCCTTGGAAACACGACTTAGGACTTTATATAAGTGACTCTTTTGTACTTTTTATATGTAGTTTATCAGTGTTGTTTTGTAGATTGTTTTTCATTCTGTGCGGACGAAGTCTTTTAGAACCTCAATGTCCAATCTGTCATCTGTGATTCCTGTAAAGCTGGCCTATTCCACTTTCCGTGTTTGTTGATTCACTCACAGACACCCGAAGGTATCGTCTGTAAGACGATGGCTCCAGCCACTAAACCAAGTCTTGCAGCGTGATGAATGCGAAGGCATCACACTACAACCACCGCAGACTATGCAACTCTCAACACAATCTGATCTAGCTTACAAGACAAACCAAGAATATAACAAGATTGACTTTTATAAAAAAGCATGCATTCAAACTGGCCGTCACAAATGGAGAAATGTCAAGCAATTCACCCATGCGACAGGTTGTAATCAAGCAGTGAACTAAAGCGAATTTATTTAGTTGTTACATTTCACACGAATCTATCTTGACTTGAAAGAGAATTGAATAGCTATCGACCGGCACAGGACGCCTGATAGATCAGATGCGTTAAGAGCTTCTGAAAACCTGCACCGGCCTTCGAAATAACGTTGGCGGCATCTGCCCTCGGCAACATTGTTTAGTAAGTGTTGGGATGAAATTCATTAATATCATTGACAACGCTTTTTTGGCACTTTCGCAGTATAAGGGATCGATTTGTCGCAGCTTGGCCAAGAGGGATATGTCTTTGAACTCTATTAATCATGCAATGTTGATTGATCAACGCAAGCTGAATATCTACTAAACATAGGGTTGAAGTAACAGTAAGGTAAAAATAGTCCCTGCCCGGCGCACTATGTTGATAGCGAGCTGCCCTGGTAATGTCATGAGCACGGTCGACGCGGATTAACTTTTGGACTCGTTGCTTGTCAAAGTGTGGTAAAGATTGGGCACCTATTTCTTTCTCTCAAGCCTACAAAATCAGATAGCACTATCACATTACGTACCCATAGAAGACACCTGCTTCAGGATGTTAAAACGAAAAACGGTAGCCCCAATGCAGATACGGCTTTTAGGATGTAAAGCGTTAGGCCTTCGCGTATTCTAGCCAAGGCATAATGAAGTGAGGTGATCAGTTTCTTTCCGTGTCGCCCTTTCTTCCCCGATAACTCTGGACATGGTCTGGTAAAAGTTATGTGAGGTTCGATCCTGCAGCAATACTACCGTGTTTCTCCGAAAATAAGACCGGGTCTTATATTAATCTTAGCTTCATAACATGCATGGGGCTTATTTTCGTGGGATGTCATTTAATACATGTATTATTTCTTATAAGGACAGTAATACGTGCATTATTTCTTGTAAGGTCAGTAATAGGCCTACATGTAGTCTTTCTCGTAAGGTCAGAAATACATGTCGTTTTTCTTGTAAGGTCAGTAATAATGTAATCTTTCTTGTAAGGTCAGTAATACAAGTAGTTCATTCTTGTAAGGTCAATAATACATCTAGTCTTTCTTGTAAGATCAGTAATGCATGTAGTCTTTCTTGTAAGGTCAACAATACATGTAGTTATTTTTTGTAAGGTTACTAATACATGTAGTTTTTCTTGTAAGGTGAATAATACATGTAGTCTTTATTGTAAAGTCCGACATACACGCAGTCTTTATTGTAAGGTCAGTAATGCTTGTAGACTTTCTTGTAAGGTAGAACGTTAGAAGTGTCTCCTATCTTGGACATATAATAACGAATGGTAACAGAAGTTAAATAAAAATCAAAAAGAGAATAGGAATGGCCAAAAATGTTTTCAACGGCATGAAATCAGTATTAACATCTATTATCATCAACGCATTAAAAATGAGAATTGTTAAATGCTACCTATATTCAACGCTACTGTATGGCGCGGAAGCCTGGACATTAAACAAGCAACTTGAAGAAAAAAAAAGCAGCTAGAAAGTCGCATAGAAGCCCTGGAGATGTGGATATACGGACGAATTTGTCGTATTTAATAGAAACAAAAACAATCAAATACAGAGGTTCTAGAAAAATTGGGAATGAAGAGAGTTGATGAAAAAAGTAAAGAGGAGGCAAGTGAAATACTTCGACCACGATACTCTTATAAAAATCATACTGGAGGGCAAGGCTGAGGGCGAGCGAGCAAGAGGTAGACAACGATACAAGTGGGAAGATAACACCAAGAGATGGACGAACATCAATGTGACAGAATGTACAGTCAGGGCGAGAGACAGACAGTGTTGGAGATCCACTGCAACCAACCTTCATTGTGGAGACGGCACCTGATTGATTGAGAATGTTAAACTGATTACAATCATCTGTGAAGAAATGTGAGCAACGTAGACTTCTTCGTGATTGTATTGCATTCATTCAGTTTTACTAAACGCATAGAAAAGAATTCCAATTGAGTTGACCCGTCCATTTTTCTTAATTTAAAGTTAAGAAGCTTATAATACAGGCTTTTCAACGATCAGCAAGGGTTGGAAGAAAAATGACGGTTGTCATTTGAGACAGAGACTATGATGTCATGCACAATTAGCGTCGTCAAGTAAAACCAACGAAACAAACTTTGGAAATTCCGAACAATGACAGCACGAACCAGAGAGATCATGCTTCTACCATATAACATGAGAATAGACTTAACCACCTTATTTTGTCACTATTTCCAAAGACTGTCTATTAAACCATAACACTTAGAAATAAGATTCAATTTCTTTTAAGAACTTCCATAGCTTATTATTTTAAATAAATCCCTTTGATGTCAAAAAGCTAGTGTACTTACATATCAACTATCACCTTAACTGAAAAATCCAAATATACCCATGTCCGCAAAACGACAGATAGTAAACAGCATATTCACACCAACCCTGTGCTAACAATCTCAAACCTGGACTTTATCCAAATTACACCTTCGCAAAATCAACACCTGCGAAAGTAGATGCCTGAGGAGAGCTGCCAACATAATAATCCGAGACCGAGTAAGAAATGCTACTATCAGACAGACTGTGGGATCAACACCTCGTGCCACATTTATTGAAAGACAGAAGATCAAGTGGTTTGGCCATATCGTTATAATGCACACCATCAACTACCATCACTGGCCTTACATCAAAGATCATCTGCGACGAGACCACGAGGACGTCCAAGAAGAAAATGGATTGACGACATCAAAGACATTGTACATCCACACGGAATGCACTATCCAGTGCCGCCCACCGGGTGCTGGAACGCAAATTATCCCCCCCCCCCCCCTCACGACGCTTGACGGCAGAAGTGGAAGATGATGATGATAATAATGATGATGATGAATATCTGGTGTATGCATACAACAACTTTCACCTCTCTCTCTCTCTCTCTCTCTCTCTCTCTCTCTCTCTCTCTCTCTCTCTCTCTCTCTCTCTCTCTCTCTCTTCCACACACCCATTGATATTACAGTAATACACTGCTAAGTATACATTAAATTAGTTTCTCATAAAGTTACAGTTTATATCAATTGATGTCAGTATACAGATCTAGGTGATTGATGCAATTTGTTTTAAGTGAACACATCAGAAGGTAACTTGTTTCGTGAAAGTCACACCCAAAAGAGCAGTAGTGGCTCTGCTGTCCAGCCTAAGCCAAGGCGGTGTGCGTCCATATGAAAAAGTGATGAGTGACTAGACTCCAAAGTACCTACAGAAGGAAATACTGAGGTTGAACAAGAGAGATATGGCAATGTCTACAAAGAAGAAACACAAACCAATGGTCTCATACAGCAACTACTACTAGAATCTGGAATCCAGGAAGCAGAATCGGGAAGAATGTTATCAAAGGAAAAGGCAGAGACGCGCGTAAAGTGCTGGCCTTCGGAACTATAAATAGCTATACTCTTAGACTTCTTTTTAAGAGGGCGAAGCTCACAGTGGAATGTCCTGTGTGTTGTGACGTCTGTGTCAGGTGAACATTTCTGACAATTCCTAATTTTGAACTTGCGAATGAAAGTACCCTGAAAATGGAGCTTGCATTCGATCTACGTATTATTACTTGTTCGCTAGTAGTGTTTTTTTTTATTTTTAAATGACTATTTGAATTAACTGTATGGCGTTCTTTCATTAATTTAAAAAAAAATTAAATCACAGAAAGAAAACATAAACAACAAGACATGTACAGATATCAGATTACTGAGAGGTTGTGTATGACATGTCCATCTGTACGGGTATGGCTGCTGGACAAAGGGTATTGAAATAGTGAAGAAACTAGATAGAAGCAGTGGAGATGTTTTTGAGGAGATGTTAAAGCTGTATGTGTTACACGACACATCACAAACATAAGAAAAAACACGTAGTTTAATTATATTTCAGCAGAAGAGGTCGAAAAGATAAATTACCCTTTAGTTGTAAATTATTTTCCTAGCAATAGAGGTACATGAATACACATAATAATATATGTGGAAAACTGAAACAGCTGTGCAACAAATAATAATATGAGGAAACCCGGCTTCATTAAAATACCAGATGACAAAGGGGATTAGACGACACTTCCAGACCAGGCCAATGAAGCAAAAGAAGGAGGACGACGACGTGTAGGAAGAAGAAGAAGTCGAAAACTAAGAAGACGACGACGTGAGGAGGAGGAGGAGGAGAAGGAGGAAGGAGAGAAGAAGAAGTGAAAAACAAGAAGAAAAGGAAGTGAGGACGAAAAGGAGGATGAAGAAGACGAAAACGAAGAAGAAGACGAAAACGAAAAAGAAAACGCAACGAAGAAGAAGACAAAGAGGAGGAAGAAGAAGAAGAAAGACGAAGGAGAAGAAAAGAAAGAAAATGGGGGGGGGGGGGTAGAAGAAATATAAGTATCATTCTTCTGTTGATTCCTACACAACACATATCGCAGTTCATGTAGCTCTTCCTTTGGTTAGTCGATCTGCATTTCCATTTCCTGTGTGCAACCACGTGAGAGTATCGAAAGACTAATCATATGTCTCGTGTCTGACGTTTCCTCCAAGTGAATCTGCAACAGACTTACATTAAGGACAATAACGATTTCCCTGTTGACTGTGGAGTTTTAATGAGAGTTCCGGCTGCAGATTTTATTGCCTCAATCATCGCCAAGAAGCGGTTTTAGTACACTTCAACTGCATAACATAGTTTCAGCTGTAAAGCCTGGAGACCTTGCCAGATTTGAGTCATGTAACCCGTCATTATACCGTGTTGAAAAATATCCTGCAGGGATCATATGAAGGCGGGGACCAAGTGGCAGTAATAAGATATCCGCAAATGATGACGTTAAAGAAAAACCAAGGTTAACATGTTGACCCATTTATACTATTTTTCTGAAAGTTGAGCATAATGGGATATTTAAATAAATAAAGACCTATCATTGAATGCCTTGAGGCGTATCGGTTATATGGTGCTAGCCCCAGATTTTATTGATCAATCGGCACGCGAGGAGTGATTTGGTCATATCATGTTAATGGGAGATTTTCAAGGAGGAAACTGAATAAATTATTTTCGTTTTGTTTATGGATAACTTTCATAGCACGCGGCTATCTTCATAAGGGGCCCCAGTATCATCCCACATATTTCACATATAAATTGTAAGTAGAGTGAACGAAGTCCATACCAAACCAAGGATCCATATATATCTATAGCAGAATAATAATTGGATCAATATCCGTTTTTGTGTGGCTATGTTTTCACATTTTGAAATGTAGCCTAGGCAGCGGTCAATTCTATCTGCCCGCTTCACATGCCAGTTGTCCATGGATTGTTAACGTGTCCATTGTGCACACGGGTCTTCACAGCTCTTCGTCACTGTTCCAGAAGGCAAGACGTCCGATTCATTATTATTGTATCAAACGTACTCCAGGCAGACCAGATCTTAAAATGAACAAGATCTACAAGAGTCAAAGGCGCACATCGCAACTTCTAACTCACTATGTTCTTTATTGCAAAACAGGAAGATAACGAAGTCTCATATTTAGAGAACAAGAGTTGGATACCTCACTATCATGTAATAGGTCCTTTACAGAACGTTGGTCTCACCACCGCCAGCCGAAAATTGCTTGATCTCTGGCTATTTCTCCTGCCTCATGTATCCTCACGCCCAGGGTGTCTCTGCATTGTCTGTGTCCATCTCCGTGCTGGTGAACACCTGCTCCTTCCTCCACTGTTCTTCTACTACTGTTGTTTCCAAGCCAATGTTTCATTTAATACGGCCAAAGTATTTTAGTTTCCGAGACATGATGCTGTCTATGAGCCAGTTTTCTTCTATGTTCAGATCTTGTAGAGTGTCACTATTGTTTAAATTCCTCTTGGTCCATGATATTAGTCCATGATATTAAACGAATTATTGTGTAAGCATTTAAACTAGCTCAAAGGACCTAGTTCTGTTTTTAGTGATTGCGAGGAGCGGCTGGCCGAGTGGCTACGAACGCCGGCTTCTCCATCGAGAGACCCGGGTTCGAATCCTCGTTAAGGCGTGGATATTTTTCTGTCGGGGGTGCCTGTATCATCCATTAATGTTATCATTACGCTCGCTGTCCTCACACAAACACTGTAGCAGATAAACGGGAACCAGAATTCCAACTGAACTGAAATGATCGCAGTAACGACAGTGTTCCACGTCAATAAATCTTTATTGCAGGCGATCAGTCGACCAGACTAATACATGACCGATCCCATGTTAATGGGAGGAGTGGTCCAAAATATAATAAATAATAGTTAGTATATTAACTTAGCTGTCGAACTTGATCCCATGTGAATATTGAAATAAATGACGAATGCAAATCATAATCTTTATCGTTATGTGATTATTTGACGTTCCCGGTTGCTAAACATGTAACTTACGGAATTCTGCGTGAGGCTGATTCTATGACTTCGAGCTGACATTGCTTATTATGACGCCATAAACTTTATCATTTCCTCGGCTCTACACGTGCTTATGCCAAACATCCTTCTTCCTGCAGATCGTGCCGTTATTTCCTCCATTTGTAATATCAAATGTTATATCCATAAGGTTCTTCAGTTGGCTATTAATGTAAATGTATCGGTGTTGTCATTTTATGCGCCCCTTCATCCATGATGTTTCCAAACTTCTCTCTGTGGTAACGTAGTCCCCTGTGACGTCATATAGCAACATTTGTATTCATGCGCTTCTCAATTAACTCATTCTGTTCCATTTGCCACAATTTTCATGTCTACTTCTAACTCATTGACGCTTGCCTCCGATGCTACATGGCAGGGGGAAAAAAAGAAAATCTTAACCTGCACAGTTCGCGCCGACTGCACTAGCCAGACTGCATTAATTTCTAAGGCTCAAGACCCCCCCCCCCCCCCGCCCTACACTGCAAGAGGTACTATAGGCAGTAAAATGTCAGTTTTGTTTTTTGTTTTTGTGACAGACAGTGATTGCGAAATGGTCCAGGAATGACATCCATGTGTTCTTCTTTTTGGTTCTTCGCTGCCCTATGCCGTTAGGCGTCGCAGGCTTATTTGATGATTGGTTTCCGAGCTAGTGTTCGCTCTGTCGCTTGGTATGCTGAGATGTTCCCCTCCCACTTGATGTTTCCATTTTCATGTTGTATGCTCTTGCTGCTGGCAACATTCGGTTTATTCTCACTAGAGGCCGAACCAGTTAATCTTTTTTTATCAATGAATTTAACAATCAGTGTTGTTCCAATTGCTTATAGATCTCCTCGTTTCTAATTTGGTCCTTTCTTGACTTATTCGCTGCTTTTCTCGGGCATCTCATTTCACAAGTAGTTAGTTTTCTTACTTGCTCTTTAGTTAATGCTAATGTTTGGCAATGATAGCACAACGTTGGTATAAAAATTGTATTTATAATGTTTTTCTTAATTTCCATGGGGATAGCTGGGTGTTACAGGGTGGGTGCAATTTGATATGCATGTAACATTAATGGCTTGTTTAGTTATTGTCTCCATTTCTCTATCTAATTTGCCATTTTATGTAAAGACGATCCCAAGATATCTGAATTCGTGTACTTGTTCTAGCCTTTGGTCGTTTATCGGGATAATTAAAAAGTCGACTTCATTGCATCGGGTTTTATCCCATATAGCTCGGTCTCTTTCCGCAGCGTGGAAAGCGTCGCACAAAGCACGAACTCCGTAGCTCTAGCGACGACCACAAGAGTCTCCGAAAAATTTCACTCGTGAACCGAAGGACACGGCCCGGAATCGAACCCGCAACCTTCAGAGCCCTATCAAACGGCTTGACTACTTCGCCACGGAGACTCCCTCCCGGTATAATTATCGGTATAATTATTTCATGATTGTTGCCACATGAACAATGCACCTTCACAAACATGTCACTTGTTTGCTGGTGTTGTGTCATAGGTTATAGGCTGTTAATACTGTTCAACCTCTGTATTGCCATGACCAGTCTGATTTCTTGTGAAGAGTCCCCAGTGTTATTGATTATGAAGCCAATATATTCAGTGTGTAACATTTTCCATTTCTGAATTGCTCTTTGTGATCCTTGGTTCGTATGTAGTTTTGTCAGTGGACATTAGTTTTTGCTTTTGTTTAAGTTCAGAAAAAATGTGTTGATTTTCACTGTGTCTTGCGACAAGCAGGATCAATTCTTCTAGTCATTTAGCACTACACTAGGTGGCTAGACTATCGCAAAGCTACAGAATAAACCCAAGGACAAAAACCACGCTGTTAGAAAGAAGTCACAGTCTTTGCCTGAAGACGAGTCTAGCAGACTGAATAAACACACGCAAGGCTGTGTCCGGTAGCTTCACCAAAATCACCAAATCGCGTCAGGGGTCACATACTGTGAAAATTGTATGGATTTTCTGCCTTGGTCATGCGGAGAGAATGAACAGGCTGATAGGCTGGCAGAAAATAACCTCTCGGTGGTAGATTACATATGGAAAAAGGGAGAGGTGGTCAGGCACTTGTGGGACCAGGTGGAGAAGGCGGGAGAACAGACCGAGTACCCGTATGTGGCGAAAATATGGCGGGTAAATGGCAGGGGCTCTGGGCGAATCTCATAACTGAGAGGGAAAAACAGGAGAACTTTCAATCAGATGGCAGTTGGAACCATCAGCAGTATGACCCTTCGATGGCTGTTGAACGAAGGCATAGAGCGCGAGTGGGAATGTCCTGAGTGCAGTCAGGTCGTTTCTTAGCTCAACTCAACTCAACAAGTTGTAAATAATTGTCCTTGATCCAGACGTACTGGTTATCCTCTCCTCTGGAGAAAACAAGGCAAGGCTGAGAGAGGAATCATGCTACATGGGCAACACATGTTCTCTGAATCCATGCCCAGGCATTGTGCGGTGGAATTCTGGCCTAATTCCAATCCACATACTTTCGTCTGTAAAGACGGCAAGGTGCCACTCACTCACCGCGAGCTAAGAATGATGTTCTGACCATGAATTAACACTAAACCAGAAGCTGCGTAGGCCTGACGAGAGCCTTGCTAGTGCTACCAACTTCATTAACTCTACAGATATAGTCCTTGTGTAATCTATGCGAAGCCGGTCTCCCTGGCTAGGGTTTAAGGACGTTGTTCGTAATCCCGTATACTCTCGTACGAAACACAGCTGTGCGAGATTCGGCAGCGGATCGCGTCGGGTTGGTTACTTACGGAGGATATGTGAACCGGTCGTTCAGAAAGCAATGACAAACTACTGAACGTAAAACTGCCAAGACAGCAACAGCAGCTCAAAAATGCTTGTGTTGACTGCAATGTCCTATAAAGGATCTGCGAAAAATAAAGAAAAAAAAATATGAGAAGATACTGGGCCCCTTATAGAGATAGATGTGTAGGAATGACGATATATTCCAACAAAGCAAAAGCATTAACAATAAAAGCCTACATTATAATAATAAATCGGTTGACATTATTCATCAAAGATAGCTATCTCAACATTTAACAACAACAACAACAACAACAACAACAACAACAACAACAACAACAACAACAACAACAACAACAACAACAACAACAACAACAACAACAACAACAACAACAACAACAACAACAACAACACTAGCACAAACTAGATGTCGTGTTAGACACCATTAACTTATTCAGTGCCAAGGGAAATTATATTGCCAAATGCGATCTCCCATTTGGACAGAAAGACGATATACAGCTCAAATACCCCTCTGCCATACACCGCAAGGTACTATATTGGCAGTAAATGACAGTGACAGACGATATACCGCTATACCAGTGTCATCGTGTAATTTGTTTTGCATCATGGCATCTTTCGCAATTTTATTGCTCAGTTAACGGACATTTACATTAAAATACTTCATTTGATTTATACCATGCTTGGTCCAGACCTACATTTTGTTTGGCGCTGAATCAGTTTTGTACAACTTTTAATTTTAGTTTGTTTATTCCGTGTGTAATGAGGAAAACAAATGTGTTTGAATGCTTTCGCAGTGTGGATAATTTTGTTCAGTATCTGCATTGGAAAGCTCTTTGGAGATCTTACTTTCTTTCATGGGCCATTATCATATATGGTGGCGACCTGTATCTGCTGGCTGACCGAGTATCTTCTGTTTCATTAACTATAACACGGGCAGCCACAGCTGGGCAGCCAACGCTTGGTCGATTGGCTATGTTGGATTGACGGATGTTCATAATGGCATATAGTACATCATAAACATATATTTACTATAATCATATGACACACGCTTTTTTTTTTTTTTTTTTTTGCCTTCGCTCGCTTTAAACTCAAGCTTAGTCCATACACGTGTTGCTACTTCTGGTGCACTGGTTTATTTTGTGTGTGTGGATTAGCGAGAGCTATTACCAGTGTCCCTCGCCATCAGGCGAACCCAATCTGACTACTGAGCTACTTGTAATTTACGTCCCAAAGTCAAGGACGAGAAGTCGCCATTTTAGTCCAGGTGACCGGTGTAGGGGTTGAACCCGCTACCTCGGCATCAGCACATTGGATGTTTAAGAACGAGGGCTCTCATCCATTTAGCCATGTGACCCCATGACACACTTTATTACAGAATCTATTTGACACCAAAGAACCATTTTTCATGTCTTGATGTATTGGGGTTTGTTTTTATTGCTTCAAGCAGCTATGTAGAGCTGTAGAGCTGTCACAGGCAGAGATAACATACTCCAAGCGGACGTGGAAGCCAAGAGGAAACCACCAGATTATATTCCCTAGTCTTTATGAACAGAAACTAGTCGAAGCTACGGAAAGTACACTATGCACCGCAATCTGTGGAGAAACATGAGCACCTTTGGCAAGACGCGTGTGGATGCTGACCTATTTTGCGAAGCTGGGCCTACGTCTGGAGACGCTCTAGTCGCAAAAGATTTTTTGCCTTATTCTCCCAATTCTTCTTTTTCTTATTCTTCTTCTTCCCCTTCCACCTTTCATCGCCCAATGGAGCATAAGCCCTCAGCCAAGTCACACAAAGGCCCTTGTATACTTGTTCATGAGTGGTTGAATTTTGCAGCTGAAGTGATGAGATAGTCAGTCTCACGCACCTTCTAATCTCTTACTACACGCATAGAACGTTAGTGTTGCTATTCTTTGCTCCACTTATGGATCCCGGCAATACACGAGTTACTGGGACGCAGAGGTGTTTCCAAGGCACCAGGGCCGGGTTATATACTGGCCAAGATCTATTGAAGCGTCCTCGTCGAGCGCCCTGAGCAACAGGTCCCTTCGGGGTCTTGGCTAAAGTCAGTAGGATCGCCGATTCCTCCGAAGTCGGAGAGTGTCTGCCTGTACGGCAAGGAACCACCAATCTGCACACCAATAAGCCAGACATGGGACAACGGATACTCACGCAAACCTCAGGTCCTGTATGACATCACACTGATGTTGGACAACAGGATGCCTTCATCCGACATACAGGACTTCGCGTTGGAGCTCAAGCCAACGAACACAAGCAAGCAAGCAAGCAGATCCGTCACTATAATACAAAATGTATCGTAACAGCACGCAGTACCATTGCTGATGTACACTGGGAGAGCGCCAACAAAAAGGCTGTGAAAAAATTCCCCATTTGCTCACGCAATCGCCAGGTAATGTATACGCTTAAATGTCTTCTACTACAGCTGCCTAGTCTGTTAGCAGACATCAACGATCATTACTCTCGAATCCTTAATGTCGTCTGCTTATACTATTCTTATATTATTTATGTGCTCCCCAGCTGTCTTTCAACATACATCCTTCTCTGTCTTCCACCAGCTCTCTTGTCTCTTATCTGGTATCTTACATATGACTGATTTCTGTATCCCCCACCCCCTTTTCTATTGATATGCTTATACATTAAACGTAGTTCATGGGAAGATACGCCATTGGGATATAAGGTGTAAAGCCTTCACATAACCTAGGTCAAAGCTTGGCGACGTGCCTTTCTCTTCGAGTTGTAAACTTTAAAGTCGCACTGGCTGGAAAAGGATTCCCGCTACTGTCGGGGACTGAACCCAGTCTACTGTCTTGGCAAGCCAGAGCACAAACTATAATACTGTCGTGAAGGGCTAGGAATTTTTTATCTTTTTTTACGGAAGATGAGAAATGGTGACTTCGCGGAAGCTATAACCCAAGTTCCTTGGTTGGGAGACCAGTGTTTCTAACCCGCCAGTCACGCACTAACATAACACAAGTAATGTCAGTCGACACTCGATGGATGATGTGGTTAATATCACGTCGAGCGCCTTTACTTCGCGGGACACTTCCTGGTATCCATTTTAGGCTGGGTCCACCTGGGAATTCGGGTCATTTTTTTTTAAACATCCATCTCAATGGGAATTATGATACATGATTACCGGGTCGGCAGGTAAGGCCACCAGCCACTGCACCCCTACGGCTTTGTCTAGGATAGCTAAAGGTCAGTTACGGGATGCCGCAATCAACGCATGCATTTACAGGATGTATTTTTAATGACTGTGGGGTTTTTGAAAATATTGCAGTTCCAAGTTTTGTATTTACCTTTTATGCTGCAAGAACTCAACAGAGGGTGAATACAAAACTTGGAACGGCAATATTTGCAAACACCCCACAGTAATTAAAATGCACCCTATATGTGCTGCTTGTGATTCTCTTGGCAATTTTAATGCTCAATAGTTAGCACTACTTTTTGAACGGACGCCGCTAATACAATTGTAAAAATAAACGCAAAGCGATCTGCTCTCAAATCGCATGCGACTGACTTCGAACCCGTTATGTCTAGCCTGTGAAACTGTGGTCACTACCCCGAAGCTACATGCGCCGACTTAACGTAACTCCTCGGTATATATTTGTCAAATACAAGCACTGCTGGTCACCGTAACATTATGGGAAATTGTCATTCCTTGCCAGTAAGTGACTGGTTTATGTAACATGGTTACTTGGCTTGTATTTCAGTCTGTACGTGTTTCTTTTGTGCAAGGAACAAGGACGTTTACCAAACCCACAAAGCAACACATCTTTAAGTGGGATGGCTTAAAAGATACGACGGACTGCGTGGTTCTATGACATTTCGAAAATGCTGGAATACTCCCTTGTGATTCTGGGGTAGTGGATCGGATGTAGTCTTCACGAGCGCTCATCATCATTATGTACAACGCTGATAAGCGTGGGCGTTCATGTTTCGCCATTTCATACGATCACCTGTCGTAGATCAGCTCCGTGTTCTCGTCTCGACCATGCCACTTAGATATTTACTTCTTTGCCTCCCCTCTGTTCTTTTCCCTCAATCTTGCCTGCTGTTATCAAGTTCTTTAATTTATTTCTTCTCATAACTTGCTCCGTGTTCTCGAATCGACCATGCCAATTAGATATTTACTTCTTTGCCTCCCCCGTATTCTTTTCCCTCAATCTTGCCAGCTGTTATCAAGTTCTTTAATTTATTTCTTCTCATAACTTGCCTGCTCACTGTCCACGTCTCATATACGTACAAAAGTACAGGTTCTATGTAGCACTTGAACACTCTTTTTATCGTTGCAATTGACATCTTTTAGTTCAGTATATTTTCCTTCTTGCAAAAGGCTACCATAGCGATTCATGTTCTAATATCTGCAAGGCACCTCCCATCAGATGTTATGACTGTTCCGAGATAGTTGTACCGATTCACTTGTTTGAGAATATTCTCGTTTACCCGTAGCGTGTTTCATAATATGTGTCTTCTTACAATTTAATTCCAACCCTAGTTATTCACTGTATACAATAACCGCATATATTAAATGTTGTAGATCCTGTCTATTGCCTGCAATCAATACTGTATCATCCGCATACCTAATGTTATTGATATTATGCCCCCCCCCCCACAATGGTGATTATCTTCTAAATTTATCAAACTATTGTCACTGTATAGGGACAAATAGATATGGAGAGATTACACATCTCTGTCGCACACCTACCTCTCTTAATAGGCTGATATTGACCAACTTCATTATCAATCTTTATGGCAGCTTGTTGTTTCCAATATGTGGTTTTTACAAATCTAGGGTCTTTCCCATCAATTTGTAGATATGCATGTCTCTTCATCATGTTGACATGATTACTATATCGACAGCCTTTGTGTGGTCAATGTAGCAAAGATGTGTGAACTATACTCCCGTTGAAAATACATGGTTAGTTCTAAAAGAAAAGGGCCGCTGCTCAGCATAAATTTCAAAATGAGAAACCTACTAACAAAGGTAATATTTATAGCATCTTCGATTTTGGTATAGACACATTTGGACGCAGGTCGTGGCTACGGAGCTAGTGCACTGTGTTGAGATTATCTATGATGGTAGGAGACTGCAGCACTTAAGGAGAATCTTAACGAATACCACATTGATCTTTCTTCGTGCAAATACGGCTGCATGCGCCTGTGAGGAAGTCCAGCCAAAACGTTCATTTACATACAACAAATCAAAATCGTCGAAGAACCTGGAGATATACCATGGCATGAACCTGAGAAATGACAAGAAAACTAATAGCCAGACTTCAAGACTCCTTTCATCCAAGTTTGCACAATGGAAAGGAGAAGCGAATAAGCGAAATCCGAGCAGCAATATGGATTATTTCTGATAACTGTAACGTTATTACGGTCCAACAATGACAAGGGGCATAAAGGGAACATATTACACAAATCAGCGGGAAGTAATCAATATCCTGGACGCATATCACAAGACGAGGAAATCAAGTGGGGTTAACTGTGGTACAGCTGTAACAATGCAATGAATAAAGGAACGCGGCGTACAAGAAATTGATAGGGACAATTCTATAAGAATGGGGTCTCAAATAAAAATTTAGCGTTGTGGCCACAGGGTTTTTATCAGCAAATTAACACTATATTCAAATAGTATTATATGACAATGTCAAACAATTGTAAACTGCACAAACTATTGTTATATCGCTTTTACAGATTCAGTGCAAAACCAAAAGTAGGTTTGGGCGAAACAAAAAGTAGGTTTGGGAGAAATAAAAATGGATGGCGGAAAATGAAAAGTAGGGGTGTTTCGTAGACATGTTATATTACGTAAACATTAAAGGTTATTTTAGGGGAAAAAATACTGTATATAACCCATGGCAGATATGGAAAGTCGCTTATGACAATTAATCATTCTATGGCAGTTAATCAGTTAATAAGCCATGCCTACAAAGTCTTCTGAAGCATGCGTGCTTGTTGTTCAATGTCCACACTCACACGACACTACAGTCTCTGTATAGTACTTTAATACTCTTTCACTCACTGCGACTGACAGCTTTTTGTTGCTTAACATGTTTTCCACCTTGCATAACAACTCATCGCCATCACTATCCTGTGCCTTGCTGACAAGCGTGGGCGGTCAGGGTTGCCATCTCACATGATCACCAGTCGTGGATCAACTCTGTGCCTCTTGTCCCGATTATGCCACGTGGCCAAGCCATTCAGGTAGTTATCTCTCTGCCTTCCCTTTGCTCTTTTCCTATTAATCTTGCCTGTTGTCACCAAGTTCTCCAGTTTATTTCACCTCATAATATGCCCAACAAATCTCGAATGTGTACGTTAAATTTCTCTAATCAGTTTACAGTTTTCATTTGTTTCTTGCAGGACTTGGTCGTTGGTTTTTGTGTCCGCCCATGGGATTCTTTGCCTTTGCAAACAACCACTATTACAATTATGTTCTTATCTCTACAACGCATCTTCCACCCGACCATACATTGATCAGTCATTCCCAACACAATCCAAGCAGTTTCAGGCTGTCCAAAAAACGTGATGTACTTGCTGTATGCAGTGAACGTAAACAAATTCAGAACGCCAAAACTGACTTACTGCAGTCTTATTCTATCTTGGACATGTAATAACAGATGATGGCAGAAGTGAAACAGAAATAAAAAAGAGAATTGGAATGGCCAAAAATGCTTTCAACAGCATGCAATCAGTATTAACATCTAGAGAGATTAGCAACACATTTTAAAAATGAAAATTGTCAAATTTTACGTATATTCAACGCTACTGTATGGCGCGGAAGCCTGGACATTGAACAAGCAACTAGAATGTCGAATAGATGCCCTGGAGATGTGGATATGCAGAAGAATATGTCGTATTTCATGGAAACTGAAACAATAAAATACAGAGGTTCTAGAAAAACTGGGAATGAAAAGAGAGTTGATGAAAGAAACAAAAAAAGAGGCAAGTGAAATATTTTGACCATGTTAAAAGACATAACACTCTTGTAAAAACCATACTGGAGGGCAAGTTTCATGGCAAACGAGCAAGAGGTAGACAACGATACAAGTGAGAAGATAACATCAAAAGATGGACGAACATCAGTCTGCCGGAATGTACAGTCAAGGCGAGAGACAGATAGTGTTGCAGAGCCATTGCAGCCAACCTTCATTGTGGAGACGGCATCTGATTGATTGATTTAGTGTTACGGTAACAGAACAGAAGGCAATAGGAAATGAGGTACCTTGACTGATTCAGTGCTGAAGGATAATATATTGCCAAATGTGACTTACTATTTGGACCCAAGGGCATTATATCGCCGTGTTAGGGTAGGAGACAAATGTTGCGAATTTCTTGGACTGTCAGAATAATTTATTACGATTGTTTTAGATAGGATAATAAAACTAGAACATTGCATACAACAATAAGAAAGAGACAAGCGGCTTTCTTTGGTCATGTGATGAGAAGAGTGGCACTGGAGAACATCGTGACAACTGGAAAGATCAAGGGGAAGAGAGGCTGACCAAGTGAAATTACGCTTGATGGACTGAGACAGTAGTATGGAGGACTGTCATCCGCAGAGTTGATCCACAACTCTAAAGACCGCGATCTGTGGAGAGACATGGACACCTACGCAAGCCGGCAGAGCATTTGATGATGATGATGATGATGATGATGATGATTAAATTCAACGTGTTATTTGCTTCGTCTCGCGGTACCTTTCGCAATTTCAGTGTTCAGTGAATGGAAATGTACATTACAATACTTTTTTCATGTGATTGTGACCCCTTTTCCCTTTTTGGTCCAAACCGACTTTTTGTTTGGCGCTTAATCAGTTAATTCCAAGCCTGCCTGCCTCTCTCTCTCTCTCTCTCTCTCTCTCTCTGTCTGTCTGTCTGTCTGTCTGTCTGTCTGTCTGTCTGTCTGTCTGTCTCTCTCTCTCTCTCTCTCTCTCTCTCTTCTGCTCCAGACACTTCTTTAAACAGCGGTTACCCCAACCTTCACCCACTTAAGCTCCAACACGCCAGGTCTCTACCGTCGTCCACAAATCTATTATCATCCTGTTGCCTTGAGCAAACTACTTTAATATTTAAAAAAAAAAAAAACAACCTTGTACACGGACGCGCGCACTCTCGACTTCACCAGCTCACAAAGACTACTTTGTCTCCAGCGTCCGTTAAAGTTTCGGCAGTCTTTATCCTGATCGGTGTCTATGTGATCAATAAGCAGAATCCCAACTTCCAGCCATACCACAGCTGTTTATCTGGACTCCTTCGCTGAAGAGAGCCAGGCCGGAGAAGAGCGGAGGCACTATTTTAGGAATACAAGCTAGACACTGCCAGACTCGCGCAGAGAAAGAGATATGGAGTGAGAGTGTAAGAATGAAGGTGTGTGTGTGTGTGTGTGTGTGAGTGAGTGAGTGAGTGAGTGAGTGTGTGTGTGTGTCAGAGTATATATGTAAGTATATAAGTGTGTGTCTTAGATTACATACGTCTTAGATTACATGAGAGAGAGAGAGAGAGAGAGAGAGAGAGAGAGAGAGAGAGAGAGAGAGAGAGAGAGAGAGCGAGAGAATATGTATACTGTGAGTGTGTATGAGATGGACGGACGGACGGCTAGTCAGACAGACAGATAATAATTACGATCAAGAGTTTCAATACTTAAGAAAAATACATGAGTTCTCATATGAAGACGAACGAAAGAGAGAGAAAGATAAACACAGAGAGGCATTCAGACACAGAGAGGCAGACGAATTAACAGAATGAATAACAGACAGATGGTCGAACGGACATACAGACACACACACACAGACAGGGGTCGGAGACAGAGACACGTTCAGAGAGCTCGTAAAATCTATTTTACAAGGTGCGGTAGATACACTTAAGTGACCTAGAAGAACGTTCCTGTTACAAATATTCTCACCGTGACTCTATTGTATAATTGCAGTTGACACGGTCCTCCACTCAAATAGTGCTAGAGATTAGACTGAATTCTGACTGTCAAAAGACTGAAGATTGACATCTATTTTCTTAACTTTATTAATAATAATAATAATAATAATAATAATAATAATAATAATAATAATATCCACAGACCAAACTACAATAGTAACAATAATAATAACAATGTCTCAATCAATCAATCATGTGCCATGCCGGTCATGGCTCGCCATTTCACTCGATCACCAGAGTCGTGGATCAGCTCAGTGTTCCTGTCTCGTCCATGCCACGTGGCCAAGCCAGCCAGGTATTTTCCTCTTGGTCTTCCTCTTGGTCTGTTCCCCTCGATCTTGCCAGTTGTCAATAAGTTCTCCAATCCATTTCTTCTCATAACATGTCCAAAAAATTTTGACTGTCTTCGTCTAATTTCTCTAATCAGTCTACGATTTTCATTTGTCTCCTGTAGTACTTGGTCATTGGTTTTTCTATCTGTCCATGGTACTCTTTGCATTTTCCTCAGAAACCACATTTCTGTAACCATCAAATGTTTTTCAGCTTGACTGCACATTGTCCAAGTTTCACATCCGTACAAAAGAACAGGCTCTATGTACCCCCTCAACACTCTTTTTCTCGTTTCAATTGACATCTTTCTATTGGTCAGAATGTTTTTCATCTTGCTAAAGGCTACTTTCGCCATGGTGATTCTTGTTCTAATCTCTTCAAGGCATCTCCCATCAGATGTTATGACTGTTCCGAGATCATTGTATCAATTCACTTGTTGAAGAATATTCCCATTTACTTGTATATTACATTGTGGTACTTCGTTCTTCCTAGTAGCGACCATAACCTGTGTCTTCTTACAATTTAATTCCAACCCCAGCTGCTCACTGTGTACAACAACCGCGCCTTCTAATTGTTGCAGATCCTGTGCATTGTCTGCAATCAATTCTATATCATCTGCATATCTAATGTTATTGATGTTTCTTCCTCCAATACTGATTCCATTTATATCTTCTACATTTCGAAAATATTTTCACTGTTTAGGGAAAAAAGATCCGGAGACATTACACATCCCTGCCTAACACCTCTCTTAATAGCTTGATATTGTCCCACTTCATTATCAATCCTTAAAGAAGCTTGTTGTTTCCAATATATGTTTTTTATAAGTCTAATTCTTTCCCATCAATTTGTAGATCTGCAAGCATATCCACCATGTTGACATGTCTAACTCTATCAAAATCCTTTGTATAGTCAATAAAGCAAAGATATATATTCTTGTTTACTTCTATAGCACGTTCAATAACTGTTTGCAGCATATACACAGCATTTACTGTACCCTTTCCTTCTATAAATCCACATTGTTCTTCCTCTACTTCAGGTTGTATATTCTTCCTCACTCTTTGCATGATAATTCGTAACAAAATCTTTGTGATGTGACTCATTATACTAATTGTTCTATGTTGATCACATTCCAAGGTTCCTGATTTCTTTGGGATTGCAATAAATACAGAATTACATAATTCAGAAGGTATATCTCCTGTATCATATAATGTGTTCAGCAGTCTGGTGACTTGCTCTAATCCAAATTCTTCTAAAGCTTTAATCATTTCTGTTGTGATTTTATCTGCACCGGGGGCCTTGCCAGCTTTCATATGCTTAAGAACATGTTTAACCTCCATCTTTAAAATTGGTGGTCCTTCATTATTAAATCTAATATCACACTGTTCCTCTCTTTATCATTATACAGGTTTTTCGCATAATCTGTCCATACATGTAGAATCTGATCTTTTTCTATTATGATTTTGCCATCTTTAGCACAGCATAGTAACACTAACCTACTATGTATGTCGTAAGAGGTGACTAAGAAAGGCTGGCGTAGACCGGATAACCCGTTATGTTGAAGATTTACCTGCAAAATCCAACATATAGTCAAAAAATCCACAAAGGGCTTGGCTAAGTTAGTTGAAGGTCTATGCTCTATTGGGAAGGAGAAGAAGCGGAAGGAAGGAAGGAAGGAAGGAAGGAAGGGGAGGGAGGACGGAAGGGGGAGGGAGGGAGGAAGGGTGGAAGGAAGGGGGAGAAGAGGGAAGGAGGGAAGGGGAGGGAGGGAAGGAAGGAAGGAAGGAAGGAAGGAAGGAAGGAAGGAAGGAAGGAAGGAAGGAAGGAAGGAAGGAAGGAAGGAAGGAAGGAAGGAAGGAAGGAAGGAAGGAAGGAAGGAAGGAAGGAAGGAAAAATTGTAAGAAGAAGAAGAAGAAGAAGAAGAAGAAGAAGAAGAAGAAGAAGAAGAAGAAGAAGAAGAAGAAGAAGAAGAAGAAGAAGAAGAAGAAGAAGAAGAAGAAGAAGAAGAAGAAGAAGAAGAAGAAGAAGGAGGAGGAGGAGGAGGAGGAGGAGGAGGAGGAGGAGGAGAAGAAGAAGAAGAAGAAGAAGAAGAAGAAGAAGAAGAAGTAGAAGAAGGAGTAGGAGTAGGAGGTGTATGAGGAGGAGGGGGAGGAGGAGGAGAAGAAGAAGAAGAAGAAGAAGAAGAAGAAGAAGAAGAAGAAGAAGAAGAAGAAGAAGAAGAAGAAGAAGAAGAAGAAGAAGAAGAAGAAGAAGGGAAGAAAGAGGAAGAAAACGAAGACGACGGTGACTAAGGAGTAGGACTATAAGACACTCTTGATTAATGTAACAATTTGATGCAGCAGCAGGAGTTGAGAAGAGCATCTCTTGTACTGAGTTACCATTAAATACATGGTGTGTTCCATAGTACAGAATGGGACGCAGAGGTGTTTCCAAGGCACCAGGGCCGGGTTATATACTGGCCAAGACCTATTGACGCGTCCTCGTCGAGCGTCCTGGGCAACAGGTCCCTTCGGGGTCCTGGCTAAAGTCAGTAGGATCGCCGATTCCTCCGAAGTCGGAGAGTGTCTGCCTGTACGGCGAGGAACCACCAGTCTGCACACCAATAAGCCAGACATGGCACAACGGATACTCACGCAAAACTCAGGTCCTGTATGACATCACACTGATGTTGGACAACAGGATGCCTTCATCCGACATACAGGACTTCGCGTTGGAGCTCAAGCCAACGAACACAAGCAAGCAAGCAAGCAGTATAGAGTGAATGAAATTCAACTTCATCATCAGGTCAATGCATCTGAAGACTGGTGTTGAAGTTATCTCATTATGTCCAACCATTGTCTTTCTTCAGCTCAGTACAATGTTTCGAATACCTTGGGCGGCCTGCGTAACTAGCAATGCTTGCAAGGAAGAGGCTAATGAAACTAGAAAATTATACACAAAAGAAAGAGACAAATATCATTCTTTGGTTATGTGATGAGAAGAGAGGCAATGAAGAACATTGTGACGACTGGAATGATCAGCGGGAAAAGTGATAGGTACAGACCAAGTGATACTATGTTCGATGGACTGAAACGGTTGTATGGAGGAATATCATCGGCAGAGCTGATCCAGAACACCAAGAACCGAGATCTGTGGAAAGACAAAAGCGCGTACACCGACCGGTTGGCTTGGCACATGATTATGATGAACAAAGGTGATCGCAAGGAAGAAGAAGACGACAGTGGGCTAGCGAATAAAAACATACCTGTATTAATCAACGGGCATTGTCCTGATGACCTTTTCACACGTAATGTGATAATAATTATCTGCGATGGATATTCTATAAAAAAAAAAAAAAAACACACACACACACAAAGTTTCTCCAATGCACGCACGTCTGTGAGAGAATGTGGGGTAGAATTAGAGACCGAGAAACCGATAGCGTGTATTTTATTGTTGGCTTCCACCCGCCAGTAAAATATTGTGCTTGTCGGATTTACGTTTCTTTAAGCCAACACAATACACGTCCTGTTCTTTCTATGGAAAGGGGGGGGGGGGAGGAGGAGGAGGCAGGCATCTGCATTTCCAATAAGATCTGGTGATTCGGCAGATCTGATTTCGGTCTGGCTGACAATAAATAGTTCATTGCGCTTTGTTCTGTTTTAGGATGTCGCATGTGAGCGATGGCAAATGCTTTCTGTTAAAAAAATATTTGCATTATTAGTAACATTTCTTGCGTTACACAATATTTAGCAATGCCTTAAAATCTGCGTAGGTTAATAATGATGTTTTATGTTGATGGGTTAAAGATAATATATTGGCCAGTAGTTAAAAGCCGGTCCCCGTGGCGAAGGGCTTGAGGGCGCGATTCGTAAGCCCGCTTACCCGCGTTCGAAACACAGTTGCGACCGATTTGGCAGCAGACCGCGTTGTGCTGGGTTTTAACGAGTTGGTATGGGAGCCGGTCGTTCAGAAAGCAATGACAAACTACTGAACGTAAACATGCCAAGACATCAACAATAACAGTAAAATGCTGGCGTTGACAGCGATGTCCTGTAAAAAGGATATGAAAAAAGTAGTTTAAAAAAAAAAAACGCGCGCGCGCATGCACGCACACACACTGCGAGTTGCGGTAGGGTTATGGCTAAATGCTTACCTGATGACCCGCTGGTCATGGATTCGAATTGGTATCGAAGAGGATGTGTAAAATTGACATGTGTTCCCATGTTAGAGGCAAAGTAAGCATATATACAGACCACCGGGAACCAGTTTTATCAGTGGTCTAAAGCTCGCTTGGCTTGAGCACGTCACAGTCATGAGACGCTCTTCAAGGCAAACCTGTAGGGAACAGCTTAGGGCAAACGAATAAGAGGAATGTAGAGACAATACTGGACAGACACCATGAAACAGTTGGCAGGAGGTTCGCATTCCCGAATGGATACGAGCGCTCGCTCTTAAACTTCCCGTGCGCTGATGCTGGAATAGCAGGTTCAACCCTGCACCGGTCAGTTGGACAAATACTGCATGTTGACTTCTCGTCCTTAACTTTGGGACGTAAATTACAAGTACCACAGAAGACAGAGTGGATTCGCCTGATGGCGAAGGATACTGGTAATAGAAAAAGCTAATCCATACACAAAATCAGTCCAGTCAACTAGAAATAGTAGCAGGCGTATGGACTACGCTTGAGTTCAAAGCGAGCGAACGCGGAACAATGAAGTTGATAGGATGTAGTATGTCCATCCTTGTGCGCATGGTCAGGACAGAGCAGTGAAGCACTCTGATTAACGATACTTCCGTCATAACACCCCTTGTACTCACGTTCCGGGTTACAGCATGAGAATATAATGAGAGACAGCGAGAGAGAGAGAGAGAGAGAGAGAGAGAGAGAGAGAGAGAGAGAGAGAGAGAGAGAGAGAGGGAGAGGGAGAGAGAGAGAGGGGGAGAGGGAGAGGGAGAGAGGGGGGAGGGAGAGTTGAGTGTGTGTGTGTGTGTGTACGCGCGCATGCGCGCTCGCGCCCACGCCTGCCAAATCTATGCTAAGATTTCATTTTCGCAGAAGCACTGAACGTTTGGAATTCTTTGGTAATAGGCTCTTGAGAAATAGATTTATAAAGCTGTTCACCCATCGCTAATGGCCATGTTATAAAAACATATCTGCCAACTGTCAGCAAATCTAACAATCTCTCATAGCCGAACATGAATTTCAGGTTCCACTGGCAAATATGGTCTCTTCATTTTCTAGATATTTCCTCCGGGGAATGACGATATACAAACATTTAATTTGCTAATGGAATTCCGACCTGACAAATCCTGCATTTCCTCTCACACCAGACATCCATTCCGTGACGAGTGTCTTCAGCCTCCTGAAGGATTTTTTTTTTTTTTTTTGGCCTCGCCTATCTTCTTATCATAATTTCATGTTGGAGGTATGTTGTTAGGGAGAGAGTCTTTAGGTGGTGTATTATTTGGCTATTTAATGTGCAGTTACATGCAACTAGTGTGTAGTTGCTATGCAGAGGGGAGTAACAGGTTTCTCCTATCGTAGACATGTCTTCTTCTTCTTTGCGTTCATCCGGAGTGTTTTTTCAGATGTGATTGCGGTGTGTCTAGTTAGGCACCCTTAGGTCGAAACCCTCAGGCCAACACATCCGACTTTTAGCATGCTGTTTTGACCAGGTTAGCATTCCTGGGAGACTCTCACTTTTGTGGTACCATCCACATGCCAGCTGGTCAAGTTAGAACAGTCGAAGACTTCGATCATCCTTTAAGGGAAGGCAGGGACAGTCCATAGCATTTTCCGTCATCCAGGGAGGCTTCCATAATTGCAGGGCCGACACATAACGCCCTGGTGCTGGGCTGACCGAGGGAATCGTCACGTCGTGCTTATGGCTGCTTTAAATCCTCATTTCAATATATTGGGCATTTCGTTCGCCCCGGGCCGTTCCCGCACAAACCAGACCGGTCTGCAGACAGTATCCACTCAGCGAGTTTTCGTTTCGGACATGTGCTTTGTCGTTGTGCCCATCAGAGCTGTTCCAGGCACGACGGACATTCGGAAAACTACCTAGTCAGAGCTGTTCCGAACAAGAGCGGCATTCGGAAACTAGGTAGATTTTCCTAGCACGAGGGAAGACTAGTTAGAGCTTTTCCGGTCACGAAAGACATTTCACTCGGACGTAACTGCGTAGTGCCATTTTTATATTGCCGCCCGTAGGCTGGCACTTCCGACTTCAGAGGGCATTTTTAATGAGGTTAGCCTTCCTCGGGTTTCGAGACAAGTTACTCTTATTTCGACTTCCACACAGCAAGCTTTTGCTTCGGGCTGCCACGTAATGGATTCGCAAGCCAAGCGTTCCATGTAGTGTCAACGAGACAATTTTTCACCTTTGACTGCACTCACTCCATGAGTACCGTTAACGATTTTCATAGGAACGTGCGACCGAGGTGTTTTCCACCTTGAGTACTCGCTCACGAGGTAGGCTACATGTGCTGCCGGCTCAGCACCTTACCTCCGTGCTTCTGTAGGCGAGAAGCAGCATGAAATCAGTATTAACATCTTGAGAGATTAACAACGCATTAAAAATTGAGAACTATCAAATGCTACGTATATTCAACACTATTGTATGGCGCGGAGGCCTGGACATTAAACAATCAACTAGAAAGACGAATAGAGGCACTGGAGATGTGGATATACAGACGAATATGTCGTATTTCATGGAAACAAAAACAATCAAATACAGAGATTCTAGAAACACTGAGAATGAAAAGAAAGTTGATGAAAGAAATCAAACAAAAGAGGATTATACAGGACACAATTACTGTAAAGTCTGATGCTGCAGAACAGAATGAGTGTCAAATGTGATAATACCGAAGATACATCAAGTCAAATATGGCGACGCAAAATACACAATAAGTGTCAAATGTAGTGATACAGAATACATAAGATGTAACACATGTCATAGGACAAAAGTGCAAAACGTGCCAAATATGACATTCAGTTTTATAGACTTAAAAGTGTGAGAATTCCGACTGAAAAGATCACGTGCCAGACACTAGAGGTCGCTATGACCGCATGGACAAGGGCATTTTCTCTTAAAATTCCAGTCCGCTGATGCCGAGGTAGTGGGTTCGACCCCTACACTGGACAGCTGGACTATAATGTTGACTTCTCGTCCTTGACTTGAGGACGTAAATTACAAGTACCTCAGAAGTCAGAGTCGGTTAGCCTGGTGGCGAGGGACGCACGTAATAGGGAAAGTTAATCCACACGCAAAAATCAGTCCAGAGCACTAGAAGTAGTAGCACGTGTATGGACTACTCTTGAGTTCAAAGCATTATTAAGTTGCATGTCCTTCACAGGACGTAGCAGTCAACCCCAGCATTTACGCTGTTCGTGATTCCTGGGCAAATTTTACGTTCAGCAATTTGCCATTGCTTTCTGAACGACCGGCTCCTATACCTTTTTCGAAAAAACCAGCACCGCCATTTTTTGGACCCGGGTATACGGACTCACAAACCGCGTTCGCAAGCCCTTAGCCACAGCGAACGCAAAAACAATGTGCCAGACAGAAAATCTTACACGAGTCCAAGTTTACAGACAATTAAAGCGTTGGGAATAGTCAATACATTAACTGCTTCAACTGCTACCATAATGATCCTCCGTTTTCGAACCAATAAATGAAGATAGCTCAAACAGAAGCGGGAGATCGTAAATGATGATCTGCCAAGATCAGGCATTAAAAACCAGATAGCAAATTGTCAATCTAAATAAGGGTGTCATAAAACGGGGAATACTGTTACTAGCGTAACATCGCATTTCCATTCTTGTGTGTAATTTTAAAAGTCGCTACTACTTTTGATGTTCTTCTTCTAGAGCTTGTTCTCTTGTGCATAGATCTTTGGTTCTTTCTACCATGTCCGTTTAAAAGTTGCTTCTATTTTTGATGTTCTTCTTCTAGAGTTTGTTCTGTTGCGCATAGATCTATGGTTCTTTCTACCATGTCCTTTTAAAAGTCGCTTCTATTTTTGAATTTCTTCTCTAGGAGAGCATTCTAAGGTACACGGAGCTATGGATTCTTTCTACCATTCCCTTACCAATACCAATAGTGGTTTTCTTTAGAATAGTTGGACTGCACACGAAAATATTAACGTTTCTTGTCCGTTCAATGTAAACCTCTGATCGATATTATCTCGTTGAATTGTCAACGTAAGATCAAACGTTACAACATCTGTTAGAACGTATTGTATTGCTCCTAGATAAGTGCCTCTGAACCAGGACGAATACTACCCCCTGGGGGAATTTGAGGGTTTGGGAGAGGGGCTGGGGGTGGTAGTGAACTGGTACACAAGCTGTTTGAATAGTATCATTTCTCAACGAGATGGAAATTGCGTTGCGAAATGAATTGCATAGAAAACATGCAGCATCTTCATGATCAAAATGTGTTGTCCTCAGAAGAATAAGAGACACTGTCGGTGGCATCAAAGATCACGCTGTCAATCAATAAAGTGTCTTCTCCACAATGGAGACAGTGCCGATCGACCTGTGCTCTTGGTGTCCTAATTTACTCCTAATCTACGTACTTATTTAGCTGCATAGTTAATCCCACCCAAGTTTACTGCACACATATAATGTCACTGAAGACTATGAGTATGTCCACAAGCGTTGGCAATGTCACTGAATTGTTGTGTTGGAGGGTTGTCTTTTGTTAACGTTCACTCGCTTTACACTTAAGCCTAGTCCATGGATCTGTTACTATTTCTAGTGCACTGGACTGATTTGTCGCGTGTGGATTAGCTTTCAATATTACCTATGTCCCTCGCCACCAAGCGAATCTGCTCCGCCTTCAAAGGTACTTGTAATTTACGTCCTCAAGTCAAGGACGAGAAGTCAACATTTTTAGTCCAACTGACCAGTGTAGGGGTTGAACCCGCTACCTCAGCATCAGCGCAGTGGAAGTTTAAGAACGGGTGCTCTTATCCATTCGGCCGATGTTGACATCCACTGGGTGTTTTACTTGTACGAGAAATCTTTTTAAAATGTACCTGATTCAGTGCCGAAGGGTAATATATCGCCATATGTGACCTCCCATTTATAAAGAAGGACGATATATTGCTATCCCAGGATCACCGTGTTATTTGTCTTATTTTGTAGTATCTTCGGCAATTTCAATGCACGGTGCGGAAAAGTTTACATTATAATACTTGTTTATTTGATTTTGTATCAATTTTAGTCCACATCTTTTTGTTTGGTGCTGAATCAGTTGCTTGCTTGCGTTCGCTGATTCTGAACTCCAGCATGAAGTCCTGTATGTCGGATGAAGACATCCTGTTGTCCAACATCAGTGTGATGTCATACAGGACCTGAGGTTTGCGTGATTATCCGTTGTCCCATGTCTGGCTTATTGGTGTGCAGACTGGTGGTTCCTCGCCGTGCAGGCAGATACTCTCCGACTTCGGAAGAATCAGTGATCCTACTACGTTAGCCAGGACCCCGAAGGGACCTGTTGCCCAGGACGCACGACTAGGACATGTTAGTAGGACTTTGCCAGTATAAAACCTGGCCCTGGCGCCTTGGAAATACCTCTGCGTCCCAACGAATCAGTTCAAGCAGGAAGAAGAATGAAAGAACTGGCAAAAAGTTGCTCATCGGTGCTGAACTCAAATTCGAAGGTAAGTTAATAAGTACGTCACAAATGGCGGTAGAACTAAATACTAACTATGATAACAACATGAAACCAGTTTATTTTTATACATACATTGTAGCTTTATTTCTCAACATAATTTCCACCAACATTAATGCACTTATTCCATCGTTTTATCAGTCCTCCCAAACCGGCTGCATAGAACTGCGTGCTGTTTTCTAAACCACGTTTTCACTTCACATTCATCTTCGGCGTCATTCACGAAATGTCTCCCGCCAAGGTGAGTTATCAGTGTTTATGCTGACAAATGTTTGTCCTGTATAGCGGTGCATAGCTGGGTCGAAAAGGTATCAGGGCGAGTCAATAAGTAAGTCACACAGTTCTGTGGGATGGCCGGTAAATTAAGAAAAAGCACGCAGTTCCATGCAGCGGGTTGGGAGGACTGATAAAACGATGGAATAAGTGCATGAATGTTGGTTGGAAATTATGTTGAGAAATAAAGGGACTATTTATGTATAAAAATAAACTGTTTCAAGCTGTTATCATGTGTAGTTATTTTTCTATAGTCATTTGTGACTTACTTATTAACTTACTCTCGTACAAGCCACAAGGCTGATCGTGTAACGACCAAACGTTTCCACAAAAAGAAGCTAAATGTAACGCTAAGTTGAATAGAGAGAGTAAAAGACAGAAATGAGAATCAATGAGTATCGTCAAAGCCATCTTGTACGACATCCACCCCCCCCCCCCCCCCCCCTTTACACTCACGCGTGTAATAACACAGTCATTATACATAATTATGACTACACTAGAAACAAATATGTCGCTAATAAATTAGACGACTACATACAAACCGCTGTAAACCACATACATAAATGCAAGCATAGTAACTGACACTAAACCCATGGCATTTGATCACTTAACTCTTTCCTTCCCAGATAACTTCTCTCCTTGATAGTTGCATAGTTGTCGCTTTAACCACTTCTGTTATGTGTGCTTATTCGTTGCGATTATGAATGAGTTAAATATTTGCATTGTTGTCTCTTGTCTCGCAGCGTGCAGTCCTCAGCAGGCTTCATTAACAGCGAAGACCATCGGCAATCCTCCACTCGGTAGCCAGACTAGTCTTTGCCCACGTGACTCCAGTTCGAGGCAGTGGCAGTCTTGGACAGATTCAATGCCGACCCTAACAGATTAGCGCCTCAGCATCCCTCATTTGAAACTTTTATAACCTAGAAAATTTCTTCGTCTACAAAGTTCCATAGTCAAGACAGTTTCACAATATAGACATATTTTCATAACCTAAAAAGTGTCACAGCCTAGAAAATGCTACAACCTATAAATTTCTTAACACAGAAAGTTTCATAATCCATACATTTCCATAGCCTGGGCAGTTTCATAATCTAGACAATTCCATAACCTAGGAAGGTCCATGGCCTAGAAGGTTTCAAAACTCAGATAGTTTCATAAACTAGACAGTTTCATAAACTAGCCAGTTTAATAACTCATAATTTCATAAACTAGACAGTTTCATAAACTAGAGAGTTTAATACTTCAGACAGTTTCATAAACTAGACAGTTTCATAACTTAGATAGTTTCATAAACTAAACAGTTTCATAACTCGGATAGTTTCATAAACTAGACAGTTTCATAACTCAGATAGTTTCATAAACTAGACAGTTTCATAACTCAGATAGTTTCATAAACTAGACAGTTACATAACTCAGATAGTTTCATAAACTAGACAGTTTCATCACTCAGATAGTTTCAAAAACTAGACAGTTTCATAACTCAGACAGTTTCATAAACTAGACAGTTTCATAACGTAGACAGTCTCGTGTCCCCGTCCCCGCTATGCACTCGGAATGATTCATTTCCACGATGTATTTCCAACTTGTATTTCAATAAACGTCGGTTTTTTATTAAAATATACGTGTAAATATTACATTGGTGTTTGCCCAAAGAATCTGTGGTCAGTCAGTCTGGTGTTTTCCTTTATCAAAGAGCTGTGGACGTAAGCATAGTGTTGAAATAAACATATACTTTTGGAATACTGTAAAATCATAGTCATACTGCTGATATTACATTTTTTCTACAATTTTACAATTAATATGAATATTAACATGCTGTTTGAGGATATCCTGAATAGTGATTTTAAAAACTGATCCTTATATGTGATTCTACAGTTGCTACTTAAGCATATCTTGTCCATTACTAGAATTATCCTTTCTGGTGCACCACTTACAATACTGGCTTTTCTGTATCAGAAAGAAACACAAGTGATTACAATGCGAATGATCTTAACAGATGATGATGCTTTGATAAATATTTCAATGAATTTTAAGTTGCTTGGTTTGATTTGGCTTGGTGTGATTTGGCTGGGATGGCTTGGCTCGGTTTGGAATGGATCATCTTCATTACACACAGATATCTACATACTGCTGATAAAGAGACCACTGATAGAAACCCACAATGAGAAGAGGTGGGAACCACGCCTTAGGAACGTGTGAATCTGACCAGACATTACAAGAAAGCAACAAAGAAGAAGACCACGCTAAGCCTAGGAACACAGAAAATAGGAAGCGAAATAAGCAGCACCATTTCCGAAAGTAAATGCAGAAAAGAAACACTACAAGGGTCCGAATTATAACACGTCAACATACAGACAGTTGAACGGGGCATGAACACATATTTTCTCCAAGTAAGTGTGCAAGTGTGGTGCAAGAGATGGTAAAAGAAAGAACGACTTTGAATGAGTTGGCCTATTTGGTAATAAAGGACAGCAGATGGCAGTGGATTGAGTTGGCCTGACTGGGCGATAAAGGGCAGAAGATGTCAATGCACTGAAAGAAAAAAAACACACGCGTAAATGGTTTTTGTGAGCAAGGCTTGTCGAAATGTGCTAATTACACCATGGATATTGTGTTTTTGACATGGGAAAAATAAAACTCATCTGAAGTCAATGGGAATAACTTCAACAGATGGCGTTTTACTATATTATTCATGAGCTATTCTCTTTCAGTCCCAGAAAGTCATCACGATAACAACAACAAAGTAAAATAATGTGCTACTTTCACATGGGTCAAATATGCATAACTTACAAACAATAGAGTAGCCAGATTTATGTAGTATGCTCTACTAAATGTAGAAAGAACAATTCCCAGTCGATACGTTAATTCGTCCATGTAAAGCAGGGGTGGCCAACACGAGGCCCGCGGGCCGCATGCGGCCCGCCGGGAGTCATGTTGCGGCCCGCGGAGCTAGGTCAAATGAACATAAATGTTAACTTTATTGTACATATCACTAAAAGAACATTACATCATGAGTCGTTCGCATCATATATTTTTACATTATAGCTGAGAGAAATTTGAAATATCTAGCATTTGGGGGGGGGGGGGGGAATCATTGGTTTTGAGCTATTTAAATATCCCGCATTTTCAGGAAATTTCATAGATGTTAGCTATTTCAAATATCCCGCTATTTGACACTCAAGGTTACTTAGTTCTTTGTCCAAAGCTAGGTGTTGATAACATTTAATATGAGACTTCAGCTTCTGATATATATGTTCTGTAGTCTTCGGCGTCTTCGGGAAGCTCGCAACGCTATCGAGCTCACACTCATAACTACTGTAAGCCCAGCTTGACAAAGTTCCGTGTTATTCTGTAGTTTCGTTCTATTATCGAAACTGCGTCTGGGGAGATGTTGCGATCGACGTTAAAATTTATATTTATCATATTTATAATAAGAGTTCAAACTACTTTAACCAAGTCTACCATATCGATTATATTGGTAAGTAAACCCTAAAACGTTTTATTTATGTAATTTAAATTAATTAACTATTATTAATTAGTATTACCCGTGGTGTTTTATTTTTCCCCAGTTAAAAACGAAGACCTATCATGGCGTCAACTAGTAAAGACGTTGGACCACAAAAGAGAAGAATCACACAAGAATTAAGATGTTTTCAAGACAGGTGGACTATAAACTATTTTTTCGTGGAAATTAAAACAAAGCCCATATGCTTGATATGCAACGAATCTGTTTCTGTTTTGAAAGAGTATAACATCAAACGGCACTACGAGACTAAACATGCAAAAAAGTTTGATAAGTTCAAAGGGCAATTTCAACAAGACCTAGTGAATGATTTTTAAAAAATAAATTCTGCACAACAAAAGATATTTACTAGAGCAGGTTCAGAGTCAACATGCTATGCAAAATCTAGTTATGCAGTAGCCATGATACTAGCAAACAAATCTCAGCCATATTCAGGTGGTGAAATTGTTAAGGAATGTTTGGAAAGCGTTGTTGAAATTATGTGTCCATAAAAGAAGAGGGATTTCTCAAAAATAAGTCTGCTTCGTCAGACTATTACTAGGCGTATCGACGACATTGGATAACATAGTGAAGATAATTTGAAAAGTCGAACATCCGAGTTTATATTTTATGTTCTAGCATTGGATGAAAGCACAGATATGGTAGATACTGCCCAACTGGTAATTTTTATCAAGGGTGGTGATGTCCATTTTAAAAAGGACAGAAGAATTAGCGGCACTCTATCCACTTAAGGACACTACTAAGTCACGAGATTTGTTAGAGGCAGTTACATCGACATTGAATCGCTTTTCGTTACAACCTAACAACTTATCTGGCTTAACAACGGATGGTGTTCCAGCAATGGTTGGGAAACACGAAGGTTCAGTAATGTTGATTGAAAATGAGGCCTCCAAGTCGGTAATACTTCAATGCTAAATCTTCATTGCATTATTTATCAGGTGAATTTATGTTTGAAGTCCCTCAAAATGGACCATGTCATGAAAGTGGTCGTCAAAATAATGATCTTCATTAAGTCGAACTGGTTTAATCACCGTCAGTTCCAAAAATGTCTAAAGTCTTTGGACTCAGATTATAATAACGTTACATTGTTTGGCTGACCCGTGCCAAACTGTTGAAAAGAGTGTTTGATTTGCAACAAGAAATATAATCATGCTTTGCAAGCAAGTCAAAAAGTATCCCAGAGCTTGAAGACAAAGAGTGGGTTTGTGATTTCGCAATTCTGGTCGATATAACTAGCCACCTAAATGACGTTAATACTCATATACAAGGGAAAGATCAATTAATTAATAAGATGTATAGAAGTAAACAAAGGTCTACACCTTTGCTTTATTGACTACACAAAGGCTTTCGATAAAGTGAGACATGTCGACATGATAAGGATGCTTGAAGATCTACAAATTGATGGAAAAGATCTGAGACTTGTAAAAAAAAAAAACATATATTGGAAAGAACAAGCTGCCATAAGAGTTGATAATGAAGTAGGCCAATATCAGCCTATTAAGAGAGGTGTGAGACAGGGATGTGTAATGTCTCCAGATCTGTTTTCCCTGTACAGTGAAAGTATTTTCAGAAATATTGAAGATATGGAAGGAATCAACATTGAGGGACGATGCATCAATAACATTAGATATGCAGACGATACAGTCTTGATTGCAGACAATGAACATGACCAGCAAAATTTAGTAGATGCAGTTGTTACACACAGTGAACAACGAGGGTTAGAATTAAATTGTAAAAAGACACAGATTATGGTCGTCACTGGGAAGAACGAAATACCACAATGTAATATACAAGTAAATGGGAATATTCTTCAACAAGTGAATAGGTACAATTATCTCGGAACAGTAATAACATATGATGGGAGATGCCTTGAAGAGATTAGAACAAGAATCGCAATGGCAAAGGTAGCCCTTAGCAAGATAAAAAAAAAACATACTGACCAATAAAAAGATGGCAAGTGAAACGAGAAAAAGAGTGTTGAGGTGCTACATAGAACCTGTACATCTATATGGATGTGAAGCTTGGACAATGAGCAGTCAAGTTGAAAAACATCTGATGGCTGTAGATATGTGGTTTCTGAGGAAAATACAAAGAATACTAAGAGTACTACAGGAGACAAATGAACATCGTAAACTGATTAGAGACATTAGACGCAGACAGTCAAAATTTTTTGGGCATGTTATGAGAAGAAATGAATTGGAGAACTTGGTGACAACTGGTAAGATCGAAGGGAACAGACCAAGGGGAAGACCTAGAAGTAAATACCTGGATGGCTTGGCCTCGTGGAATGGTCGAGACAGAAATACGGAGCTGATCCACGACTCTGGTGATCGAGTGAGATGGAAAAACATGACCGCCCACGCTTACCGGCACGGCACATGATAGATGGATGGATGATCATACTTCTGCATTTCAAATTACACTTGGTCTGTGGGAACAACAGTTGAGGACAAAAAACGTTTATCACTTTCCTACATTGTCATTGCAACCAGAGATCACATAGGGGGCAGCGGATAAATACGCCTCTATGATATCTGACTTAAACGTCGAATTTGAATACCGATTTTAGGATTTTAAAAAACATAATGTGTGTGTGTTTTTTTTTTGTGTTTTTTTTTTGGGGGGGGGGGGAGGGGGTGTGGTTTTTTCAACGCCATTCGCGGTAGACGTGAATTTATTACCAGGAAGATTACAAATAGAACATTGTGAAATGTGTTTTGATACACAGTTAATGGAGAAATTTCACCTAGTTGGTTTGGAAGAGATCTATTAAAGGTATTTGGACAAGGGTAAATATCCCGCGGTTTACAAACATGCTCTGTCGATGGTTTCACTATTTGGAAACACTTTTGCGCGTGAACAGCTTTTTAGTCGCATGAAGCACATAAAATCACAAGTGAGAACACGAATTACTGATGTTCATTTGGAAAACTGTTTGCGTGTAGCGACAACATCAGTCGAGATCAATTTTGATGCACTTAGTTCTGCAAAGCAAAGACAGATACCTCACTTTTACATATTTCTAAACTGTCTAATAAAAATGTTTGATTCCCAGTTGTTTTATTTTCTTCAAAAACAAAAACAAAAAATCTAAAATAAATAAATAAATAAATAAACCTATTTCTTGTTTGTTTGTTTGTTTGTTTGTTTTACATTAAACCAGGCAAGCGTTTTACCTCGATCTCATCTACTGGGAAGCGACGATGTGGTCGAAGCTGTAGCACGGTTGCTTGTTCACTTTAATTAAAAAACAAACAAAAATATTAGGCGCGTGGCCGGCAGGAAATATTAAGTGCACTGAGTCCTTTTTAAAATCTTGTCACAACCGTCTCCACATGGTCCTTGAAGGATAGGCTCCTGTAAAATGTGATCCCCAGATACTTCAGTTTGTTCTCTCTGCTGACATTTCTACCATCTATCGTGAGGCTTGGGACATCCGCTCTCACAATCCTGTTGTCCAAAGAGCACCACAAAACAGCCGCCTTTTCCGGGTGGATGACAGCACTCATTTCAGTGCACCAGTCAATTACTTTGTCTACTGTCGCCTGTAGCTCCTGGGCTGTTTGCTCCCTATCTCTCTACTGCCTATATGCAAGAATATCATCTGCAAATATTAGTATTCTTCCAACCCCTGGTGCTTCTAGGTTTGCAATCTTGCTCGTATACACATTAAAGAGCACCGGTGAGATTGCAGATCCCTGTGGCAGTCCCGCGGTTAAAATATGTGGCTCTGAGGTCCATGCACCCAGACGGAGAGCAACCCGACGAGAGTGCAGGACGGCTGCTATCCAGTTCACCAACCAGGGATTTACCCCCTTCTCCATCAGTGCGGTCATCAAAATATCATATCGAACTCTATTGTACGCATCCTCGAGATCAAGCGCTGCCGCCATCGTTTCTTGTCTACTCTGGAATCCCTCATAAACGTCAAAGGCAAAAGTGGCTGCATTTGACCAGGTATCTTTTCCTGGCCTGTAGCTCCCCAGGCCTCTTGGAAGAAGCTTCACGCTTTCCAAAAACTCTTGCAGCTTGACAGCGACTATCTTCTCTAGAACCTTCCCAAATGTATTTTGAAGGGTGATGATTCTAAAGCCGCTAAGCTTTGACTGATCCTTGAATGGTTTTGGGAGAGGGATGAGATAGCTGTGCACCCAATCCTACGGTACTGATGCTGTCCTAATGCTCTGTTTAAAGCAGTCGGTCATTGCCTCAATGTGCCTTCGCCGGCAACAGTCGAGGTATCTCGAACTCGTAAATGCAATAAACAGCAACGAAGGACAACGAACCAAATGTGCGTCCTTACCTTGAACAGAACGTGAAAATGGCAACTCAAGATTGCAAAGCGCTACCAGAATTTTATTCTGCAGCAGACATACGGACAAACTCTCGCAGACACATAGGTTGATCCCTATAGACGGGATCGGCACCTATTCTATTAATCCACCGATGAGCTCCCAATCTACCGCGCTCACCTTGAAGCCAAATCTACCGATTCTCTATTCAGGCTGTAAATCAGATCTAGGTTTTCATCTCCCGGTTATTTCACTGTCGGATCATCATCAGCGAATCCCTCACCTGACTCAGAGCTGCCTCACGCTCAGATCATCGCGTCCAGATGTCACCTCACACAGGTCCTCCGAAAAACACGTCCTTATTCGAAAAACAAAATCGCAGCGTCTCCAGTTGCTATCTACTGACGTTGTCCACATTCTCCTTGGATTCCTTTGTTGCCGTCCACTTTAGTGTCCGAATGGGAAATTCCAGTATTCCACTTTATACTTTTCATGGTGGGGCGTGCCGCCGTATGGCAGTCATCTCCTCCAGGTCTGCATCGCTCAAACCCTTCATGTGGCCATACCTGACCCCATCGGGCCCTGGTGCCGTGTCTTTTGCCTTTTTCAAAATGTGTTTAACATCTTCCACCCGTATGATGTCTTCATACTGCATATTCTTCGTGGTGCCAGATAACTCCTCTCTAACTGCATCCCTGGTGTCCGCATCATTATGATTGGTCTTCTCTAAAAAATCTCTGGAGAAATGCCCCCGCCCCCCCCCCCCTTTCTCTTTGTCTGTTGTCACGCGCACACCATCATCTCTATAAACTGTTCCCACTGTCATAGGCCGATCTTTTCTCTGCATTTGCCTGTGCAGTTTCCAGAATTTCGCAGTGTTTTATCACTTCCAATCTCCTTCATGACACATTCCCATTTTGCCTTTTTGGCCTCTGCAGCACAGCGCTTGAAAACCTCCACCTTGTCTTTCTTGACATTTTCCGCTGTGTCCACTTCCTCTCGTGAGCTTTGAAGTGTCTGTCGCACTTTCTTTAGCTGCTTCACTGCAGCTCTCTTTGCTTTCCAAGCATGGTCTACTTCTGGGGTCCACCATGGGGGTTGCAAAAAAGGGAGTTTTTACAGTCCTGTTACGTGCCCCTTGCCTGAGGCGTCCAAGAAGGCAATCGGTCCTCTCATACCGGAAGGTCTTGCACGCTCTCCCAGCTTTAACTTTCCTGGGTTTAGAGATCAGGACTGAGCATGGCATGTGATCACTCCCATGGTCATTCAAAACATTCCACTTTACATCAAGGACTGATGACTGGGAGACATGTGCCAAGTCAATAGCTGTGTCTGCATCGCCAGGCCTCATTGCCATTCTAGTCGGCCTACCATCATTTATGCAGACTGAAGCTGCTATGAATGCAAGTATTATTATGGCGGAGGAGATCGCAAAATCAGGTGGATCATATTACAGAAGGAGAGTTTCTGAAGAGCTGCATGATGAAAGTGTGTGACATCTTGTGTTCAGACAAAAAGCAGATGTTTGCAAAGGTAAGCCTTAGCAGAAATACGGTTGTTGATCGGGTTGGTGAGATGGCCACCGATGTGAAAACACAGCTGATCGAAAAAGGCAAAAGACTTTGTTTCATTCTCCCTTGCTGTCGATGAAAGTAATGACACGACTGACACTGCACAGCTCTTTTTTTCTGTTTTAATTTATAGTAATGTTTAAAAAAAAAGGTTTAATTTTCGGCTTATTGAATGTTTATCTTGTTCGGCCAGCAACCTTACGTGTGATTTGAGTTTTGGCCCGCTGAGCGATTGAGTTTGACACCCCTGGTCTAATCTGTTGACATTCCAAGATTCATTGCCGTGCAACATAATAGGTTCTAAATAACATTTCTGTACTCTCTTCCGGACACTTAATGGCAGCGAATTATTACATGAAGTATTTTTCGTCTTATGAAATGCAGCTTATTAGATGGATCTGAAAATTATTGAATATTCATGTTACAAAACTGGATCGACCCTAAAGAACAGCGGTACTGGTCGGCAAAAATCGACGGGGAACCGAATACTACTGGGGAATGTAACATGAGCCGCTGTCTTAAGTACAAACGCACTTAACAACAATGCATCCATGCAGTGCTTTGCCGGCTGTCGTGGGCGATCATGCCTTTCCACAAATCACGATCTTTGAGATTTTGGATCAATTCATGTGTTGACTCCCCTCCGTGCCTTGACACAAAACTGTCAAAAATCGTATCACGCTGTCTTCCTCGATTTCTCTTTCCGCAAATCTTTCCGGTTGTCACAACATGGGAGGGGGGGGGGGGCGCTTAACCCAGGATTTCCATAGCAGTGTTGTAAATTATGTCCTTTAGGGCTCTCCACTCTGTTTCCGCATCTTGTTTATCTGCAGCACTGGGCTTGAGGCGGTTTTCCAGCATATTTTCAAACGGCAGCTGCATTCTTTGTTTTCTGTTTAGGGGGTTGACATTTAGTTTTTGTTTGCATTTTTGCCCCTTGAGGACGCCGTGGTGGTTTGATATGTATGTTTTCGAGATAATGAGACAATGATCTGTCCAACATTCGGCACAACACATGGATTTTGTCACCCGAACGTCTTGCCTATCGATGACATAATCAATGAGGTGCCAGTGTTTCGAGCGAGAGTGCATCCACGATGTCCTATATCTCGTGGGAAGACGGAAAATTGTGTTGGTGATCAGAAGATCGTGTTCGGCACAGGTCTGAAGGAGGGGGATTCCATTGCTGTTACAATTTCCGACTCAGTACTTTCCAATGATGCCACTCCAAGAGGCGGTATCCTTGCCTACTCTGGCATTGAAGTCCCCAATGAGTATATGTTTGTCTCCTTTTAGAACAGGTGTAAATACATTGTGCAGGTCCTCATAGAACTTGTTTTTGACGTCATCTTCATTTGTAATTGTTGGTGCGTAGACACTCAGATGGTTGCATGCTTCTTTCCTTTCAGCAGGGGTAACCTAATGATCATAAGCCTGTCATTTATAGCCTTCGGAAATTCAGTTAGTTTGCCAACCAGGGCTGACTTAATAGCAAATCCCACACCGGATTGGCGACTTTCCGCGATTTTCCTTCCACAACAGAAGAATGTGTAGCCGGCACCTATTTCACAGATTTGGCCTTCTTCTGCAAGTCGTATCTCGCTCAAGGCTGCAATGTCGATGTTGTACCTGCCCAGCTCTCTCTCAATCAGTGCTGTTCGCCTCTCTGGACCCGACAAACCGCCTCTATCAAGTAGGGTGCGTACATTCCAAGTTCCGATTGTCAAGGTAATACGGTTTGCTCTTTTAGCTTTACCTGCTTTTACTTTGTTTGTATGTCGACCGCAACATATGGTGCCCACCAACCGCGGTTAGCTGGTTAGGTAATGATTGAGCTGACAATGTTTAAGGCACCTTTTCTAGCCCATTCCTCATGCTATGGAGGTGAGCCGTGCTTTCCTAAAGAGGGCTGCTCAATCGTTCATGGGGCTGCCGAATCCCACTGCTGCTCCGGTCAGTAGAAGACGACCATATGGCCTAAACCGCCTATGTGCAGGTCTGCGACTACAGTTGCCAGCGTACCCACATCTGCCGCTTCGCCGCTCGCTCATTGCCACAGGGCTTGGAGGTGATATATGAAGTTGGATGTAGAATTACTTGTGCGATGAATTTGATTAAAGTGATGAAGAATTGCGCAATTCGTCGACCTCACTCTCTCACCTGAGTCCATCTGAATCCAGTGGCAAGACAAGTCAAGACGACTGGTGACGAATACAGGTGCAGTGGATGACCAGGGTGCTCTACGTGCCTTGCCGTGCTCATTACGTTCCACAACGCTTTGCAGCTAAACGTCGTCTTGCCCGTTGAATCAACAATGATTTCCTCCGCGCAGTCTGCCAAGTCCTGTCTTCACATGCTGGGTAGGCATACCCTAGTTCACCGATTGGTTTGACACCAAATCGGCTACCCACGCCTGGTTTAGCCAGCCTGTCACAGCTGTTGCCCGGGAGGTGGCCACTGTCGCATGCTGACAGCTACTAGGAGTCACAGGCGTGAGCTGGATGTCAGGCTTGGGCCAGTAGGGGATGTGCCCCGAAAAAAGCGTGACAGTAATCCTTACCAAAGGAACTAACACTGCCTGACACCTCGTATCTCCCTAAGTCATAAGCCCAGCTAAGTTACTATCGGTGAGTCTGGAAAGTTGATTTTTTTTTTTTTTTTTAATTTTTTTTAAATTTTTTTAAACGGTCATTGCGGGAAATGACTGCTCGCATCTGTAAGTCGAACCAAAACGACAAATGTATCTCTGGGAGAATGATGGCAAGTGTTCAAATTGTTCCACAGCTAATAGTCGCTTCTTTTTGCGAGCCAACAGAAGAGCGACTTCGTAGGACGCAACAACAGCACTCTTGCTCCGTTCGTTAGCCTTAGTGAAAAATGACTGATACCTTGTCACAGAACTTTCTTTTTTAGCTACGAAATCTTTTCTTAACTCTGAATTGATCAGATATTGAGCATTTATGTCTGAATGTGTGGTCGTGAAGTGTCGTTCCAGATTATTATTATTATTTTATTTTTTTTGGTAACAGAAACACAAAATCCGCAAATTAAGCAAACTGGTTTACCACTACGGCTAGGCATAAACATAAATTTCTCCGCCCAATCTTAGTTAAATTCACGACAAGCAACGTCTTGACATTTTCGATTTTTACCATTGTTTTATTTTAGATTTTCCACACTCATGTTTAAAGGCTTTAACGATAAATTGTTATTTTAAAAAATCTAATTTCAACACAATACTACCGACTCTGCTAAACAGTTGTAACAGACGACATCATGGCGCCTTGCGCACTCTAATTGGTCGACAAGGCTGGGATGTGGGAACTTCATATCGTTTCGTTTGCGAAATGAACAGGCGCATTCGATAATATCTGAGCATAACAACCATAAGCAGAGTAAATTATCGCACGCTGGCGGGGCGCTCCGAGTGCATTTATGAAATTATTAAAATATAATATATTAAATAACCTGGTCTCGAGTGCCACTTTCTGACAGCTGGCGGGCCACAAGTGGCCCGCGGACCGTGGTTTGGGAACTTCCGATCTAGGCTCTCGTGCCGAGATGCCGAGAAGTGTTGAATGTAGGACACAGTGGGGTGACATGATCAAATAACTTCAACACCAGTCTTTTGATGATAATGAGATCGCGGAGGGTGAAGAGGAGGTGGCGGAGGGTGAAGAGGAGGTGGCGGAGGGTGAAGAGGAGGTGGCGGAGGGTGAAGAGGAGGTGGCGGAGGGTGAAGAAAAGGTCGCGGAGGGTGAAGAGGAGGTGTCGGAGGGCTAAGAGGTGGCGGAGGGTGGAAAGGAGTGGCGGAGGGTGAAGGGGAAGTGGCGGAGGGTGAAGGGGAAGTGGCGGAGGGTGAAGGGGAAGTGGCGGAGAGGGTGAAGGGGAAGTGGCGGAGAGGGTGAAGAGGAGGTGGTGGATGGTGTTGAGGAGGTGGCGGCGGGTGAAGGGGATGGCGGAGGGTGAAGAGGAGTGTGCAGAGGGTGAAGAGAAGGTGGCGGAGGGTGAAGAGGAGGTGGCAGAGAAGAAGAAGAAGAAGAAGAAGAAGAAGAAGAAGAAGAAGAAGAAGAAGAAGAAGAAGAAGAAGAAGAAGAAGAAGAAGAAGAAGAAGAAGAAGAAGAAGAAGAAGAAGAAGAATTGGATAAATTTAAGAGTTATACTTGTACCTATACGTTAAAACGTTTTAAAATCTGCACTATAACACCATACAGACGAAATGCTGCTCTAATCAGTCACAAGGGACATAAACTAAATGTTACTGAATATGCAAGCAGGTCTCGTCTACGTGTAATGAAACAATCACAGAGGTTTCGTAATTACCACAATTACATGCAAATGAAAGACCATGCTTATAGAGTATAGCATACGTTATTGTTGAGGCGAGACGCGAGACGCCAATTGTCGTAGACGGTAATGAGTTCCCGAATATTGGGCGTGAGAATGTAGATTGTTCAGCTGTGAATAGATCATCACAAAGTATACTGATTGTGTTAACGGTCGTTGATATCAATAACGTTTACTAATAACGTAACTTAGAAACAGGTAAATGGGTTCAATACATCGTCCAGGCTTCCAACACAAAATTGTTGTTTATGTTCTTAGTGAGGTGATGTGTGATCTGTCGTCCTAGTATATCCAGTCAACAGCTTGTCATTTTGCTCCGATACTTTTTGCTTAACACACAATGCATACACATAGTCACTCTATGATTCGACATCTCAAACTATGCCACGTGTAAACTAGTCATCGTTATCGCCGTATTCCTCCGGTATCTGTGCAGTTAGAACAAGAACCTGATAAAGCAGTGTAGTATGCCCTGCCCAATATAGATTTACATTCTCTGGACTCCATCCTGAGCTTTTGTGGCTTTTTCTCTCTCCCTTGCTCGTATAATCAGCTGTCCTCCACTCGGCACGGCTAAATTTTTAAGACAGTTCATAAATAAACACACATGTATTGTTTCTTCCGATTTGTCTGTTGTCTAGTACGTCCTCAAGCCTCTACTTCCTCTTTCCACTTCTTTGAGCGTCAGACAACACATGTGTGTATATTAATGAACTGTCTTATAAGCCTTAAAAGTTTCCCAATTGATATTTCTGTATAATGCATTTTTAAGACTAGCGTACTAAACTGCTGTCGTTGTCAGCTAACCTTAGGGATGTCATTATTAGCCGACGTTTATGTCGTTCAATATTGGTGCTTGTTTGTCTCAAACTATACTTTACATTATGTCCATGTTCAGACGGCATTCAACAGATTACCAGTATAATGGTGTGTGCTTTCTAACTTCGTATACTGTCAGTTAACATAAACTGTGGCTAAACAACAAGAAACTGAACATCATCATGTGCCATGCCCATAAACGGGAGAGGTTATGTTTAGTCATCTTGCACGGTCACCTCTTGTATAAATATCACTTTCTTTTTTTTTTAGTTCACGAAGTGATCCATAGAGTTTATCTTCCACAGTTTGGGCCAGAAGTTTTGAATAGATGTGTCTATCCGGGGCAGTCTTGAAGTATGTAATCTGTTGTCTGCGGCGCCAATCCACATGTGCTCATGGCTGATTCACCAATCTGGGTAGAGACAATTGTTTCTCTTTATCTACTATTATCAGAAACAAAGTAAACCATAATTCATTTAAAAATTGCCTTCGTATGTTTTTGTTTTTCATTAACTTACTACTTGCTATTGTATGTTAAAGCTTTTCACTTTTTATAGTGTGACTAACAAATGTTCACTGCTTTCTTTTGATGTCCGTGATATAAAATGTTTAAAGCAGATGTTGCCCGCCGGAGAGAAACCTCCCCTCCTCTCTCTCTCTCTCTCTCTCTCTCTCTCTCTCTCTCTCTCTCTCTCTCTCTCTCTCTCTCTCACACACACACACAGAAAGACAGACAGACAGACAGACAGACAGACAGACAGACAGACAGACAGTCAGACAGACAGACAGGCAGACAGGCAGGCAGGCAGGCAGACACATTTATAAACGGCGTAGCATCATCATATGTCAGAAATAGTCGTATTTGAATGACTGGTTGTGTCAAACGCTTCCCTTCCACTACACCCTTTAACAAGGATCCGTGTATTTTTACAACCGAAGTACTGTAATCATTTCACCGTGGTCATTTAGTTACGTTTTAGCAATCAATTTTTGTAATAGTTCTTTATTTGTTTTCACGAACTATAGTGTTATTATTATTCTTTAAGTCTATATATGATTGATTGATTGATTTAGGAACCGACATCACAGCATTCGCGACATTCCCATAAACGCTCCGTCCCCATCCTCAGCAGCCAGCGAAGAGTTCCAACACCAATAGTTCCAGTAGCAATCTGATTATATGTCCATCTCGCCTTTCCTCTGAGCGTTAGTCTATATAACCACATGTCAAATGCTTCGATGTTACTCTAAAACTATTCATTCACTGTCCATGCTTCTGCACCATACAACAATGCGAGTAAATGTAACACTTCATCGATCACTCTTTGTTTTTATTTGTATTATTTTAACTCTTTAGATTTAGTGAGATGCTGTTGCGTGTTGTTGAATAATGCTACTTAGGCCATTTCTAACCTCGTTCTTATTTGTGTCTCATACTTATCTGTTATTATTTGCCCTATGTGAGAAAAAAAATATTGATTTGTTCAAGAGTCTTTACATTCACAGTAGTTTTTGAATCAAAATTGACTTGACATTTTTTTAAATGTATATTTAAACCATTTTCAATGCTTAGTTGTTGTATAATAATTATTTTTCTATAATATCATACTCTGTTTCAGTCAAAATAATTAAATAAAAAAATAAGCCTGTCGTTTGTGTAACTTATACTTTTTTATTATCCCGCTGGTGTTTAGTCGCAGACTTTTCTTTATCTGTTTGATTTCATTATGTATATAAATATTCTACACGGCGTGGGGATAAAACACATCCTCGACTTACATCTCTGATTATATCGACAAGAGGTTATAGAGATTGTCCTAATTGTATAATTCTTCTTTGCTGCTAGTATAGGTTTGTTATTAACCTCATTCTTTTGTCATCGTTACATCTTTCATTCGTTTTTGTTTTAATAATGTGTTTTGTATTCTCTATCTGTCATGTGACGAAGAAGAACAAAAACAAGAACAAGAAGAAGCAGCAGGAGTAGGGGGAAAATTGAATAGTTAAAACAAAATTATAACATATTTTCGCCTTGGTCTACACTTAGCTTTCTCAAACTGACGAGGAAAGAAACTAAACTAGCCTACTTCTGTGAAGAGCCACTTCATTGTGCTTTCGTTAACCGAAGATGTGGAAATGCAGTGCTGCATGCTGTATGTACAGCCAACATGGCGTCTGTTTAATGAAATTCTGACGTGGAGCTAATACTATAACTCGCTAGCGCATCCTCGTATGATTATTCTCCAGACAGCTCCTGTATAACCTAATCGTATAAACATCGCGTGTAATCTTTTACAAATGAAGCGGAAGACAACACGTCCTGACATAACAAGCACAGTGAAGATAAACACAAACACATCCACTTAAGGTTTTAAAAAAAGTTACCCAGTCGGATGCCTGAAAGACATGGCGATAACACTGTCTTGAGAGGCCAATTAGTCAAGCCTTTTAACTCCCATAGGATAACAAATCATAAATGATGGCCAGTAGCTGTTAACGAAATGTTTATTTATTTTTGTTCCTGTTATAGACTTCGACAATTATCGTTACAAGGACTCGTGATCATTTTCATCCACCTCTATCATCAGGTTAATCAGACCTGAAATTGGTGTTGAAGTTGTTTAATTGTACCCCCCCCCCCCCCCCCCCTCCAGTGCCTCGGCAGTTCTCTTCAACTCTGTAAAAGTCTGAACCTCAGCACTCTTCTATGTCTGTGTAATGTACAAGCTGCTGTTTCTTGGACGGTCTGTATTTTTATCCCACTTTGGTGTTTTTAATAGTAGACATATATGTTTATTATTAAAGGTGATGGTTTCGAGGTAAGGTGTCCGCCTCGAGTGCTGGAGGTCACGGGTTGAAGCCCCGGTGAGGACCGGGATTTTTTCGCGTTGACTTCTAATAACAAAATTTCCCCTGGTCTCTGGGTAGTGAGATCGGACGCCCGTGTGTATTGTTGCGCACGTAAAATATCCCTTGGCAGTTGGAAATCGAACAAAGAGTAGCCTAACGGCGCCCGCCCGGGCAAAGTTTCGAGTTAAAAATCTACCCGAAGTATTTCAGGATCCTCGCCGGTGCTACGGAGTTCGTGCACAGAGCTGAGATTCTCCGGACTCAGGGTTGAGTTAGGACTAGAACGGAGCACTTATGATGGGTTACTCCCGTGTGCCGTGATGTTGATCCGTCGACTAAAGTAAACTAACTAAACTAGATATGTATGTCTCATACTGTTACCAAGCCAGCATAGCACTAAGAATATGTCCCATAGCAGAAACATGCCACCAGTGAGCCACGTGATATGGCAATGACATTGTGTATGCCTTAATGCGTGGGGGGATAGGTGGCCAGTCTTTGCCGAAATTAGCCAGACGAAGAACGAGGCGTCGAATCTTCTCGAATCTTCGTTTTGCCACGCTCATGACATTACCGTATACCTTGTCTATTTGTTGCAATAGTTTCCTACTCCAATGTATTTAAGAATGTGTTCAGCTCTTGTATAAATCAATACAGTTCTGTTTCAGCATGGGATATAACCGACCATATGACGTTTACCTACAACAATGTATTTAAGACTGTGTTCATCTCGTGTGTAAATCAATATAGTTTTGTTACAGCATGGGATAAAACCGACTTTACGTTGTCCAACAACAGTGCAGACTTGATAAGGCGAACTCACCTAGGACCCAAGAAATAGTTCTTCTTATAAGAAATCCCTCTAATAAGAGTTCAAGCATATAGTATTGCATTTACAACGTGCAATACAATATTGTTCTTCACAATATTGACAATTATCTACAATTAGTGGTACAATTATCTCGGAACAGTCATAACATCTGATGGGAGATGCCTTGAAGAGCTTAAAACAAGAATCGCCATGGCGAAGCTAGCCTTTTGCAAGATGGAAAACATACTAACCAATACAAAGTTGTCATTTGCAACGAGAAAAAGAATGTTGAGGTGCTACATACAACCTGTACTTTTGTATGGATCTGAAGCGTGGACAATGAGCAGAGATGCTGAAAAATATCTCGTGGCTATGGAAATGCGATTTCTGAGGAAAATGCAAAGAATACCATGGACGGACAGGAAAATAAATGACAAGTCCTAGAAGAAACAAATAAAAATCATCAACCTATCAGAGAAATTAGACGTAGAAAGTCAATTTTTTTTGGGATCACGTTATGAGAAAAAATAAATTGAAGAACTTTGTGACAACTGGCAAGATAGAGGGGAAGAGTAAATGGAAAGGCAGACCTTGATTGCTTGGTCAAGTGGTATAGTCGAGACCAGAACAATGAGCTGATCCACGACTCTATTGATCGAGTGAGATGGTAAAAAATGACCACCCAAGCTTACCGGCATGATACGGGATGACGACTACAAACTAACTAAATATAGGTGGGTGCAGACGCAATCTGAACGAGAGCTATTGAACTAATAATTTTAATTGCCTTCTGGTACTTTAGTGCTAAAATACATGTCCGGTCAAGTGGCGTGTTGCATGCAATGAATTTACCAACATCTCGTGGCTTACCTTAGAACCGTAGCACAGAAAAATTACCTAGTAAAATATACATAATATGTATATCAATTTTGTAGTGAATGTCACAAATATAAATTGCTGTGCTAGCCTCAGGTAACTGAAGCATTAGAAATAAATGCACAGGTATTAATAGCCACATAAGAAGACAAAAGGAAGAGGTAGATGTCTTAGAAAACCTATATATTTGAAAACCGGGAGAGAATGTAGGAAAACCGAGTGAGAATGTTTCCACAGTCTAGCTCATTCTCAGACGTCTACTGCGTTTCTTTGAATGCTATGAGTATTGATCAAGTTCCGCGAATCTGTTACTGAAACTCAGGCATGGCAAAACAAAGCCCTCATTTATTTCCCACCACAAATTAGAAGATGACTGAATGACGATCCTTGCTGTCGGTGTTATCCGGTCAAACGGATTGCAAACTTCCGCTTGTAATGAAATGGTACTTTACAGAAATCGGTTGCGAAACTGTCCTGTTTATTTTTCATTTGTCACTAGCGTCTGGGGGTGACGATTTCTGTGTATTTTCGGTTGGAACGCTTGGTTTGAAAAAGGACCATCTGTTTATTCTGAATGAGAAAGGGAACGCCAGAGTTTTACCAGTTGTATTGAGATGTGAAGGATTTAGGGGTAGAGGTGCTCTGCCCTCAACTGGCATTAATTCCTAGGGTACTATGACTCAATCAAGTAGCAATAGTTTGGGCAGAAAATATTGTAGTCACCGCGGCTGGGTCGTTCTGGGGTTATTTACCCTGCACCTGGCACTAATTTTCTGCTTCCTCTTCGTCTTCTTCTCCTATGTCCTTCCTTCGTGGAGGGTACCTCACACCGTGGGAGCCGTGGTTACCCATTGGATAGCACGCTTGCCTGCGAGTCAGGTGGGTGTGTGTTCATATCCGCATCGAAATGGATTTGTTACTTTCACCTGGTTTCGCACGTCGACACAGTATAAAGGGTACAAGGAAATATCCCAGGAAGTCGTGATATTAACAACATCACCACCCAGAGCCGATGGGTCTACAAAGCGTATGTGGCTAGACCAAATATACAATGCGTATGAAAGTGTCCATTACTTTTCCTTTACTTTTGTCAAACCTAGTTATGCATTGTGAAAGATAGACTGTGAATAACGAAGACACAAACAATAGATTGCACGATTTATTGCCTGGCATATTTCGCTGCTTTTCGTCAGGTACATACTGCAGAATTCACACAACATAAAGTAAAATAACTAGATAAATCTTTCAAGCTAAAATATACACTTGTTCGCACAGTAATGTCAAATGTCTACCACGGTAATTTTAAACTTATTATCATGTCTTTCTCTTTGCACAAAATTGGCCTACATGGATTAATCATGATGGTCTCTGCAAACTTTAACAAGCGACTATTTTGTGTATTAAACAACGCGTAAAAAGCGCTGTCTTTATCAATAACATGATCGGTTTCCAAAACGTGCCGTGCAATTGACAACGCAGGAAGTTTTAATTGTGTGTCAGCCTTCCCATGCTGCGATCGCCTGTGTGTAGTATCATGTCAATCCAGTTGGATATGTGTTCAACACACCTGCTGTTGATAGCGAGATAGAATGGAGGTAGAGGTATTATCGGTGGCCGTGAAGTTGCTATGTCTGCCTCTTGCTTAGAAATTGCTTTACTCGCTTTCAGTATAGGGCTGGAATCCTATACAAGAAAAAAAAGGGGTTCCTAATGACGACCTTTGACCTCTTGAGCAGTGAGATCGGACAACTTTTGACCTCTTGAGCAGCGAGAACGGACAACTATGCTTCTCGGATAACGGTAAATAATTTCCCGGCAGTTAGAAGACTAAAAAGTAGAAGTCTCGTATTCAAAGAAACTAGTTTTATGCAGTTCGTTCGTTCGTTCATTCAGTAGCATGCCCTTTGTAGAACCTCGCTCCCATAACAACCTCCTGAAAAGATGTCCCTCGTCCGATACACCCATCTGGAGATCGTCTGCCACATCCTGCACCCACCTTCTCTTTGGCCTTCTTCTTCCTCTCTTCCCGGGCATATACCCCTCTATTATTGTTCTCTCCAAATTTTCATGATGTTTCAAGTGACCAAAATATTTCAATGTCTTTATTATATCTTCTTTAGTAGCCAACATTCTTAAATATTCAAATCTTGTCGTATAGATACATTTGTTCTTTTTTTTTTTCTTTGTCCAAGATAATCTTAGAACTGGTCTATAACAATTATATTCAAAAGCATTTATGCGCTGTTCAGCTTTTTTAGTTAAGTGTCCAGGTCTCACAGGCGTAAGTTGCGACGCTCTTAAAAATCCAATTATTATCCAGTTGGAAATCGCAATTTAGTTGGTCTTATTTTCACATGAATGTTCATCAAAACATCTAACTTATTTATTTCTGAACGGACAAATGTAATGTTTTGCTAATGGTTGTGACAATGCTTTTACTTTTTTTTAAAATAAATTTAAAAGTAAAACCAATTAATTTTGTCATTACATTTATTAAACAGCAGTTTTACAATCACATATAGAAAACATTTTTTTTTTAAAACGAATAAAGGTAAAAACAACACACACAAACTTGGCCCAGCCTAAAATAGGTATCATGTCATGTCTGGGTAAGTCAAGGTGGCTAGTGTGATACTGCCAACATGAATCACCGAGTGCCGATTGGTTTATACATAAATGGGTCTAGAAGCATATGCCCAATGCGCCCTAAGGCGTACAAAGAGGTCCTTTATGTTACCACTTACTTAACGGTAGATCTTTACACACACGTGGCAACCTCTGTGGCCAAATGGTTACGCCACCAGTCTGGCGCTCCGAAGGTCGTGGATTCGATTCCGGAGAAGCCAAGTTCGGTTCACGCGTGCAGTTTTCTCGGAGACTCCTGGGTGTCGTCGCTGGAGCTGTGGGGTTCGTGCTTTGTGCGACTCTTTCGGCAGGCAGCCCAGGGGAAAATTAGAAATGACGCCACGTTCATACAAATCTGTTATAACTTTAATTCTTTGCCGTGGGAAGTCTTTATTTGTTGCTTTCTATTTTGTTTTCCGCTGTAGTGGACCTTGATTTACAACATGAAAATTAAAGGCACAAACGCAATCTTATTGATGAATGCAATATGTTATGACTTATTGCTTTTTAATTGCATGCTCTTTGTAGAACGTTGCCATCCACCTCAACCCCAGGTCCAATTTCTACACAACTTTACGTTTAGCAGATTGCCATTGCTTTCTGAACGAGAAGTCGACGTCGAAGTCCAACTGACCGCTATAGGGGTTGATCACGTTACCCGCTGTCAGCGCACCGGAAGTTTAAGAGCTACAGCGCTCTGATCATTTCGACCACGTTGACTGTCGTGATTCCTGGGTAAGTTTACGTTCAGTAGTTTGCCATTACTTTCTGAATGACCGGCACCCATACCATTTCGTAAAAAACCAACGTGAGGTGGTCTGCTGCCAAATCGCCCACAGCTGCGTTTCGAAGGCAGGTATGTGGGATTACGAACTGCGCCCGTAACGCCTTCGCCACGGAGTCGGCAATGAATAGAGAGCTAAAGAAAAAATAATCATTATGGCGTAGAATTCATTATTAACGTTAATTTCAATCGGCGTTTCTAAGTGTAAATCAATTTGGAAACCAGTTGAGGCCACTGAAACAGTCACATAAATAAACACACATAGTACTGTTTGGCGCTCACAGAAGGAGATGAAAGAAGTAGCGACTAGAGGACGCACTAGACAACATAAAATTTGAAAGCTATAGTTCCGACCGGGATCAAACCTGTCACCTCCAAATGGCGATAGCGCCTCGCTTTTCGAATCCCGGTCGGAAACGATAACTTTCAAATTTTATGTTGTCTAGTTCGTCCTCTAGTCGCTACTTCTTTCATCTCCTTCTGTGAACGCCAAACAATACTATGTGTGTTTATTTATGTGACTGTTTTAGTGGCCTCAACTGGTTCCCAAATTGATTTCTTATGTGTAATACGTGTACAGCATTAGAACCGACCAATCACTTCTCTACTTTAAATGTGTGTTAATATACTGGACACAGCATTTACGGCCCGATGTGTTTGTGTGTTTGTTATTTGACCTGTGCTGGTTTAATATAAATTATGAGACCTATGGTGCTATCTCACTGGTTTGATACGAATTCTGTCCGTATTCCATAGTTGTAGGTTCATGTGTATGATAGACATGACTAATGAAGACACTTTTTTTTTTGGAGTGTCTAGTTGGTCATGCGTCGAAGTTCACTTGTTCCTGCAGCGAGGCGCTATCGCCATTAGGAGGTGACAGGTTCGAATCCAGGTCGGTAACTATAGCTTTCAAATGTTGCCTAGTGCGTCCTCTAGTCTTTACTTCTTTCTTCTCCTTCTGTGAGCGCCAAACAATACTATGTGTGTTTATTTATGTAAGTATAAATCGATGACCGTCGAATACAACCAATGTCCTCTCCTTATGCAGTAGAAGATGAGATCGCATGTTTGAGCCACGTGTTGCACTGATGCAATATATAATAATTAGCCATGGGCATGGAACAACCTTTATATGATTTGTATAGATGAAACACTAAATGTGCTAGGATCAAAGGCGGAATGTTATACTAAAGTGAAAGAACCTACTTTCCAAGCATCGGGAAATCACTACAAGATTCCATCTACTGTGTGTGCCAGGGGTATTTGATTCTTTTATCAAACGTTCAATTATTTCGCATTACCCTCAACGCACATTTATATAAAAATAAACTGTGTTAATACATTACTTCTGAAGACGAAATTCTTTTTTCCAATAATGCTAAATACATCGTCAAATGTGACAAGGTGAAATGTTAATCGTATCATTCAGGGGAATTTTAACAGCGTGCTATTCCTGACCGTTAGTCGACAGACGTGTGGCTTACGCTGGCAGAGCTGGGCAAGGGGAGGGTTGGAGGAAGGGGAAGAGAGGGAGGGGTTCTTACTTAGCAGCTATTTCATTCCAGAACTTGAAACATCTGTGGAAGGAAACGCAACAGTCAATTTTAAGACAATATCAGGCATGATTCACAATAATTTTGTTTGTTTGTTTTTGCATATCCTTTTTACAGGACATCGCTGTCAACACCATCATTTTATGCTGTTGTTGACATCTTAGCAATTTTACGTACAGTAGTTTGCATTGCTTTCTGAACGACCGACCCCCATACTAATTGGTTAAAACCCAGCACAACGCGCTCTGCTGCCAAATCGGTCGTAGATGTGTTTCGAACGTAGGTAAGCGGACTTACGAATCGCGTCCTAAGTCCTTCGACACGGAGACCAGCCACAATAAATTGGTTAGAGAAATTAGACATAAGACAGTTAATATTTTTTCCTCTTGGCACGTTATGGGGAGACGTACATTTGTAAACTTAGTAACAGCTGGTGGATTTGAAGGGAAAAAAGGAAGGGGAAGGCGCAGAGATAAATATATGGACACGAATACGGACCAGAGCCAAGGTTCTGATGATCATGTGAGATGGCGTGGTATGACATCCCTCGCCTGGTACATGATGATGATGATGCTGATAATTAGACAGCTACCGGTATAAAACAGGAATACTGTTTGTATGTGCGGAACGATTCTTCGGAAATTATTTTGATTTTTGAAAATGCGCTGTCTCAGCTCGAGTGTATTACTCATCAACCTTAACCAAATGTCGCCCTAACTGCTGTTCAGATTTTACTTCCAATTGACTGTAATTATCTCTGCGAAAGTTGATTTTCAACGTTTCTCCATAAGAAATGCAAGAAATATACTGAGCTGATGATGAAATAATGTTAGTCTCAATAACAATTGAGTCGCGAATTAAGGCCTTTCTTGCCCAGATGAATGTTCCATCGATCCATCCATCATGTGCCATGCCGATAAGCGTGGGTGATCATGTTTTACCATCTCACTCGATCAGCAGAGTAGTGGATCAACTCCGTGTTTCTGTCTCGACCATGCCACGTGGCCAAGCCATCCAGGTATTTACCTCTCGGTCTTCTCCTTGGTCTCTTCCCTTCGATCTTGCCAGTTGTCACCACGTTCTCCAATTCATTTCTTTGATTTTCGATGAGATCGCAAAACATCATTTTCTTGGCATCTGTAAAGAAGGTAGTTTGAAATTGCTTTCCTTCTTAGCAGTGACCATACTGGTGAATGACCGTAGTCATTGTCTCCCCCACACCCCCCCCCCCCAAAAAAAAAAAAAGAGATCCTCTGCCTACCACCGTGAAGCTGGAGACTATAACTTACAACTATCTGTCGGCTGCTTTTCAACTTCATCCACCATCTGCACCCATGGCTTCACGTAACCCTGACCGGGAGCTAAAAGAGTACTACACCTTGCCCAAGGGTCTCCCGTAAGCTAGCGGAGGGAAGGAGGCACCTTACTTCTCCTTTGATAGGGGATACCCCTACCCCGCCACCCATGATGAATGTTCAGACAACTCAATACATTCATGGAATTAACTATTAGGTAAATACGAGGTAAGTGAGTAAGTTAATCTCAAAATAATATAATATGGTTGAGACATTGTTGTTAGTGGTATATAAAGGTGTCATTATGTGGCATATCAATGTAATGTTCTGGCAGACGATAATTGCCGCATTGAATGGCGCATACAAAATGTCATTCGTACGTGGTACTGAAAATGTACATCATACTGGAAGATTGTATCAACGAGGAACAGAACGTTATTGTGTAGTGTTTTTGCCAAGAGGGTTGAATGCCAAGGATATAAGGATATGTTGGCTGTCTATGGCGGCTAGTGTTTGTAGCAAAACGCGATACATAGCTTGACGACCAAACGATTTGCTGATGAAAAAGACATTGAATGTTAGGTGCAAACGTGGCAAAGGCAACAGCATAAAGATTTATATAGTATAAGTTTTGGCGAATGATACAACGATGTGATAAATAGATCAATTTTCGCAGAAATGGTGAGAAATATGGATATATGTTAGTACATATACTAATGATGTTCAAGTTCGCTCTGTGACTTATTGGTTTAACCTTCGTATAATATTACAACTATATATATTTGTATATATATATAGTTGTAATATTATATATATATTGCATATCCCTTACAGGACGTTGCAGTCAACACCATCATTTTTCAGCTGCTGTTGATGTACTAGGTAAGTTTTTACGTTCAGTAGTTTGCCATTGCTTTCTAAACGACCGGCTCACATACCCCCGTAAGTTACCAGCGCGGTGCGAACCGCTTCCGATTCTCGCAGCTGCTGTTTTCCCCACGTGGATATTCGGGATTACGAACTATGTCGTTAACACCTTGGCCAGGGAGACCGGTACAACTATATTATGAAAATGTATTTTAATGTGTTTTGTTTACTTCTTTAAAATACCTGGGACTCATGAGACGGGAGCCTCCCCCACCTTCCAACTGTGTAAAGACGCTAAAGATGCCGAAACATTGCTACAAGGGAAATCAATTCTGATGATCAGAAGCCTCCACGGTGGTTTATACCACTGGTCATTATGGTTACTATGAGAGTGCACTAATTTATAATACATACATACTCAAATTGTAAAAGATAGTTTCTTACTGTCTATGTGAATAGCGTCTATTGATATTACCAACAAATGCTATCGTCTCTCACTTAGGTTCAGAAGCAACTCTAGGAAGCAAGAGAATGGTGCAAGATGTATACATTATAAATATCTATAATAAGAATTGGTCAAGACTTTGTTAGCAAGCCATCGTGGAAAACGGAGATAAGTTCCAAGCCCATTTCTCTTGACCAAACGATGCTCCCGTGTCTGATATGGACATTAACACACCGACCACTTTACTTTACAGAATATCTTTCCAGCACCTATTTTATGAGGCTAATCCGACCACGGAGAGTTGTACGAAAATAAATATAATCTCTGGCAGGCAGTCAGGCAGGCGGGTAGGTGGGCAGGCAGGCAGGTAGGTGGGCAGGCAGGTAGGTGGGCGGGCAGGCAGGCAGGCAGGCAGACAGGCAGGCAGGCAGACAGGCAGGCAGGCAGAACTTTATTTTCAAAGGGTCACAGATAGGGCACGCAGGCCCATATTACATTTGGACATTCCAATCACACATATCTTCGTGCCAGGGCATGCGGGAGTACAAGGAAATGAGCGGGCTGACAAGCTCGCAGGTGAGGCTACTGTGGAGGGCGGACGCGCCATGGACCAGGCTGACATTCTGAATGCTCTACGAGAAGTGAGACTTTTGCGAGAACCAAGTGATGACTGTGAATCTACAACAATGGCCAGACTGCGAGAGCAGCAAATTAAAAGAGGGGTGGCCAAACAAGAACACTACGCAGGAAGCCAAAGAAGATTGATAAACCAACACAGAACTGGCGTCGTTAGCCGCTACACGCTGCGGGATTTGCTGAGGAGGGGATCCGAGCACTTATAGACTGAATGGTTCGATGTGCAATGAGGATGATCTGTCGACTAACTAACTAACTAACTATTCCAATCACACATGCGTCGCACACCAATTACCTATAGTCAATATTACAGTTACATTGAAGAAAAACATAAGCATTGTCAAATTGATGCTGTAAACATAAACAATTCACATTTCTACGTTACGAGGCGCGCGCGCGCGCACGCCCACACACACATATATAAACATACATGTGTATACACACATATTTATACAGATACATACATACACACATACAAACATGTGTGTGCGTGCGTGTGTGCGAGCGTGTGTACACACAGACAACTATACAAAAACAGAGAAAGGGAGATAAGGGGTGAGATTGGCAGACAGAGACAGCGGGAGGGAGGGAGGGAGGGAGGGAGGGAGGGAGGGAGGGAGGGAGGGAGAGAGAGAGAGAGAGGGAGGGAGAGAGAGGGAGAGGGAGAGAGAGAGAGAGAGAGAGAGAGAGAGAGAGAGAGAGAGAGAGAGAGAGAGAGAGAGAGAGAGAGAGAGAGGGGGGGGGGATCTTTATTTCGCAAGAGTTCAGAACTAGACAGTTGAGGAGGACGACACAAATAGGGCTTGTCTTGGTGTGAGGACAAACCACCTAATTAAGCAGTTAAATGGTAGCTGTGTGTCCTTTACAGGACGTCTCAATCAGACATTGCATGTGTTGGCTGTGTGTTATTTTCTAGGCAATTGTACGTCCAGTAGTTTGCCGTTATTTTTAGCGCGACTGTCGCTCACATTATTGAGAAAATCAACGCGAAGCGATCTGCTCCCAAATCGCCCGTGTCCGACTTCGAGGCCGGTATGTCGGTATTGTGAAACTGCGTTCGCTACATATAAGCCACAAACAATAACCCAGTAATAAAACAGTAATAAAGAATGAACAATAAGAACCCTTCCTACTAATTGAAAACTACGTTTTAACTTCAAAATAACGCTATTCTAACATCGCTACATTTCTGTAACACATTATACATTTGCAAGTTCTCGAGTTATTTCTGTCTCAAGGCGTTTCACAATTCCCTGTCACACCGAAATGAGGGATCGAAATCCGCTGCTGGTGATTTGGAAGCAGACCGGTTTGCGTTGATTTCAATGATATGAGGTGTCGGTAGTTCAGAAAGCAAGGGCAAACTACTGAACATTAACAACTGCCAAGGAAATCACAAACAGCCCAAACATGTTGAGATCGATAGCGACGTCTTGCAAACTAACTTTAATTTTGCCACTTCTTTCTGAACGACTGTGGCTCACACAACTGCGAAAATCAACGCTGAGTGATCTGCTCACATATCACATGAGGCTGAATTCGAAGCGGGTCCGGATTGTGAAACTGCATTGATTACCCCAAAGCCATAGACAATTAACCAGTCTTAAAAAAGCAATAAAGGATTAAATATAAAAACGTCTTTCTACTAACTGCATCATCATCGTGTGCCATGCTGATCAGTGTAGGCGGTCATGTTTCACTCGATCACCAAAGTCGTTGTTAAGCTCGGAGTTATCGTCTCGACCATACCACGTGGCCAAGTCATCCAGGTATTTACTTCTCTGCCTTTCTCTTGTTCTCTTCCCCTCGATATTGCCAGTTTTCACCAAGTTCTCCAATTTATTTATTCTCATAATGTGTCAAAAGGTGTGTGAATGTCTAAGTCTAATTTCTCTAATCAGTTTACGGTTTGCATTTATTTCTTTTATTTTCATTTATTTCAAAGAATACCATGGACAGCCAGAAAGACCAATGAACAAGTTCTTCAAGAAACAAATGTAGATCGTAAACTGATTAGAGACATTAGACGTAGACAGTCACAATTTTTTGGGCATGTTATGAGAAGAAATGATCTGGAGAACTTGGTGACAACTGGTAAGATCGAGGGGAACAGATCAAGGGGAAGACCTAGAAGCAAGTACCTGGATGGCTTGGCCTTATGGCATGGTCGAGACAGAAACACGGAGCTGATCCACGACTCTGGTGATCGAGTGAGATGGCAGAACATGACCGCCCACGCTTACCGGCATGGCACATGATGGATGGATGGATTTATTTCTGGTAGGTCTTGAACATTGGTTTATCTATCTGTCAATGGTATTCTTTTGCATTTATCTCAGAAACCACATTTCCACATAATCCATATTTCCACAGCCATCAGATGTTTTCCAGCTTGTCTGCTCATTGTCCATGCTTCACGTCCATACAAAAGTAGAGGTTCTATGTAGCACCTCAACACTCTTTTTCTCGTTGTAAATGACATCTTTTTATGGGTCAGTATGTTTTCCATCTTGCAAAACGCGACCTTCTACTAACTTACAACTACCTTTTAACTTCGAAATGACCTTTTTATTCTAAAATAGCCAAATTTCTTTAACAAATTACACATTAACAAGTTCACGCATTAATCCCGTCTATGCGATACAGACACTGTTAACGAGCGCTCGGTATTGATTTCTTGTTCATCAAGTTTTCCTCAAAAAATATTTGTACGTGGCCATGGCAAACAAGAGTTTACGCGTGACTCCGTGATGTGGCCTGGTGTGCCGAGCCGTGGCTCTTGAATCTAGACATTTCAAAATGTCCTTATCCCCTGGTGTTTAAAAATAAACCAGTCCTCGGTAGAAGCTGGATGAATGCGCAGGCCGATTATCGCGTTTGCTGTCTCTCCCGCTCTTGCCGAGCTGACGAGTCTGCTTGTTGGCTTGTATTCAACAGCTTTGCAAATAGAATGTTTCAGTTCGCATTAATGACTGTCTGGTTTGCAGAAATCGCATAAACTGAATGTTCTAGAGGCAATGAAGGAAAACTTGTCAAGTTACTTCTTTGTCAAGAAAACCCTCTAGAGAAGAGCGTCATCTTGTTTCACTGAATATTCATGTAGAAAGAAAAGGGGGAAAAAAAGAGTAGTCATAACGCGTTCTGACAAACTATAAAAGAAATAAGATGAGAAATGTGGAAACAAAATAAGGGTGTCATTTTCAACCTAATGTTGTTAGACTAAGGGTATCGGTTCAGAACATAAAAGCACCCTCGTGCCACCCTCTGCCACAAAAAATAGCACCATGCAAAGCGCTCATGAAGAAAATAATTAAAGACAGAGATGAACTATATGTTATGGGGACGGACATGGAGGGAGATGCAGGAGATAGCAAAAGGTGGGCAGCTTGGCGTGAGTTGGTTGCGGGCCTGCGCTTCATTGGGTGATAAAAGCCCAAGACAATCCACTCGATTATTCATTCTGTATCCATGCGTGTGTTTTGTGTGTGAGTGTGCGTGTGTGTGTGTGGGGGGGGGGGGGGGAAGAGAAAGGAAAGGGGGGTAAGGGGGTCGTATAGAATGCATCTAGCCATTATTACACGATATTAAGCTACATATTTTCAATCTCTTATTGGTTCAGACAAAACTCTTCAGTCTGTTTTCAGATGTTATAAATCTGCTTTTAAAAAAAATCAATACAGGCTGCATTTTCACCAACAATGTAAAAACAAAGCATGGCATATTGAAGATAATAGAAATCGCAAAAGCTGTGCGTATCCATGACTCGGACCAGCGTACTCCATTATATCTACGAACAATGACATAAATTATTAGTAAGAAGCTCGGCGATGAGAAAACATGCAGATACTGGCGTGTGTTTCGACCAAAATCTTATCAACCCAACAACAAAAACTAAACACTAAACATATATAATGAATGAACAACAGAAAGATGTACTTTCCTGAACTATGTTCAACCCATTATACACACTTTTACCAAGTCGCGGTAGGGCAAGTATGAGTTGACCCAAACACAAGCAATGAATGGGGATTTATACAGATCTGTAGGGCTCTGTGGTCGACCCAGCTTTATTTATTAGACAGCAGACATTTATCAGGGAAAGAAAATTCGACCTGGGGTCAGATTTTGTATCCTGTGTTCACTGTTGGATCATGGGAAATATATACCCTGGGTACTTCGACTATGTTCACAATCAGAAATTCTGGAACACCGCGAGTGAAATGGGGTTTCCTTCTCATTTGATTCACATGTTTAATCATTATAGCATGAACAACAAGCAGTTGTCAGAATTACCGTTGAAACATCAGGCTCACTTGAGATGCAAAGGGAGTAAGACAGGGCTGCATTCTCTCCCCATACTTATTTAACATATATGCAGAAAATGTAATAAGCGTTAAAAAGAATGTTGAGATCAAAGATATTGCTGATCCATTCATAACTGATGAAAATCTAATTCCAGAACTTAGATATGCAGATGACATAATCCTCCTCTTAAACTGTGCTAATGTATTAGACGAGTTGATCTTGTCTGTCAAGAGGAACAGTGAAAATCAAAATCTTACTAAATGCCAACCAAAGATCACAATCTACAATGAAGACATTGAAAACGCAAGTCCCCATAGCGTTGTTTTTTTTTTTCATGCGCAGTGTCCACCGGCTTTTCTTAGCTTATGCCTCTTCTTCCTTCTTCTTCTTCTGCGTTTATCCTGAGTATTTTTTTTTTCTGACGTAATTACGTTGTGCCTATTTACAGCAGAGCTGCGATACTTGCACTTTTAGGCCGACACATCAGACCTCTGCGGGCATTTGTTGACCGGGTTAACCTTCCTGGGTTGCCTCTTCTTCCAGGAACCACGCCTTCCATTTCTGTTCTTCCCACTTTTCGCTATTCATTTGAGGGAAGTGCACCACACCGAGTTTATCCACAGTAAAATAAAAGGAAGACCCATAGAGAACAACTGCTGTCATATCTGGTCCTAACATGCCTGTTTTGTAGTTTCTTTCCTCTGCTACAGATTGGGGGGGGGGGGGGGCCAATTATTCAGAAATCAATGGCAAACTACTGAATATACAAATTTCCTAGTAAATTACAAACATCCAAAACAATGCCAGCGTTGATAGCGACGTCCCGTAAAGGGCATGCAGCTAACATAGCAATACAGAAGTTAAATAGTATTGAGAACCTCAGGCACAAGACCAGCAAACAAGTTAAAATAAAACAGAACAGACATCTTGCTCTTGGAATATCGTAGCCCCAGAAGAAAAATACTGGGATTCTACAAGATCTGAACATCAAAGAACACTGGCTTCTAGACAGTATCATGTTTCAGAATGTGGCATATCTTGACCATATTAACATATTCAGTGCCAAACAAACAGTGGGTGTGAACCAAACAAAACTGAATGGCGGGAAATGGGAAGTAGTGGTGTGTAACTGTTATGACTTATAAGTTGTTAATATGGTAGCATACGTCTAAATTATATCAAATTAAAGGAATTTGCATAGGAAAAACTACTATATGTAAGCCAGTGGCAGATACGGAAGTCACTTAAGATGATTAATCATCCCATGGCAGTTAATCAGTCAAGCGTCGTCACAGAGCTAGGAAAGAACAGTGACGGAAAGCGTTGTTCTTGGAAGAAGCGGCAGGGGTCAAACAGTAAGATGATGGACACAGGACTTTGGAGACAGATTGGGTATTATTGTGTATGAGGCAGGAGAGATGGCTATAGGCCGAGAGACTTCTCAACAGGTTTTGGTGGGGGGGGGGGGGCATGTTATGCAAAGGACAGAGGTTAGTATACCTTAAAAAGGTAACTGCACGTTCTGTCATGGAATTTTCTATACCTGGCTCTTTCATATAGACGGATCAGATTTATCTGCCTGCCTTTATTGTTCATGGTAATCGATGAAGAGTAGCATAACGGTTACAGAAAACTTAAGAATAAACAGGTTGTTTGTGTTAAATTCACCAGCGTGTAAACAGCAACACAAGGTTTGTGATCGTTAACCACAGTTTATAATATAAGCGTGTACAATGTACTAGGTTTCGTCGACGTCTCTACATCCAATTGGTTCGTTAGCTATAATAGGAACCTATTTTCATCCATAGGAGGGTACTGCCTTAAAGCTATGTGAAGTTCGAAGTTTATAGGGGATTCCCGGAATGGTCAATAATCAATCAGTAAGGCGCTGTCTTAACAATGAAGGTTGGTGGCAATGGATTTCCAACACGCGTTGTACCTAGCCTTTGTACACACTGATATACTGCTGTTCGTCCACCTCTTGATGTTAAATTCCCACTTGTGTCGCTGTCCACCTCTTGTTCGCCTGCCTTCACTCTCTGGCTAATAGACTGTGGAAGGCAAGCCTGAATCCTACAGAGAATAGATTATTATCCGAGTTCTGAGAGTTGTTACATCAAGTATACGTTTCCATTCATATTCATCCGTGTTTCGCGATATCTAAAGTTAACATAACTAATAAGGGTGTCAAGAATGGCTAGCGTCAACGTGCATTCCTTCTACACAGCTGTGAGTGTCTGTCAACATCTAGGGCTTCATAATCTGATTGCTTTGACGGGCCCAAGATTTCCCCAAAGACACAAAGTCAAAGAGGACACAGTGATGGAACATGCTGTTTTAACAAAGACACAATCTTGTTATCTTTTACACAGACTGCAGATAGTCATACAATATTGATGTCAGGTATGTTTCAAATGTCAGGGATAAAAATCAAGAATAAAAAGATATATGCGGGTTAGTGCATAATCCATTTATTGGAAATGCAATATACAACGGTGACAATCACACCCTGGGTTCCGTGTAACTATCGGATTTTCCAAGCACTATACAAGTCCCAAGTGATTCTCTAGCATAATAGATTAACTAAGTCATCAGCAACTTGCGATCTCATCATATACGAGCAAGTGCGACATTTTATCTCCTCCAATCCAATAAACGAACAGAGTATAAAGTCAGACGGGTGCGTCGTGAGCCAGGAAAGAAAAACACCTCACTTTGCAAGATGGTATATGTGGATCACCAGATCGAAAGAGCTTTCCAGAAGCAATCATCTGTTTCCCTGAACAAGAAGTCCATTCTTCAGGGAAAGTCTAAGAAAACTTTGGATATATGCGAAATGTAGGACTTGGATTCAAAACTCCAAGAGAGGCAATTTATGGTTGCTACATTGATAAGAAATGCCCATTCACAGGAAATGAGAGCATATGCAGGTGTATCCTGACTGGGAGAGTGCTAAAAATGAAGTCGATGAGGACAATTTTATTCACCGGGAGTATCTCCATTATGTGAGAAAGTACTGCCAATTTGAAAAAAGACACAAGAACCTCAGTGTTCACCGCTCACCATGCTTCAGAGATGCTGAGATTGGAGATGATATCACAGAAGAGAGTGCAGCTCTTTTCAAGACTGCCAAGTACAATGCCAAGACTTAGAATCTAAGAAAGATTTCAGCAAGGTTTAGCCTTGTTGCTGCATTTTGTCAGTGGAATAAACTCATTTCTTTTTTACAAAGCAGTCACTCAGAGATGTGAGATATCGCTTAAGTCTTACCTAAACACTGCCGTCATCTTTCCACTCGTTCAAGCGCAATGAAAACATTCAGGCACTTTTATAAGTAAGTAAAAAAGTAAAGGACCCTTTTAGACGCCTTGAATTGTATTTGGTATATGGTGCAAGTCCCATATTTTCGTAGACCAATCGTATTGTTATGGATGATGTAGTCAATATCATGACAGGCCGCATTTATTTCCCAAGACATTTCCTAAGTACACATTTTGGGCTGAGTCGATCTGGAAGCATATGTCGGTCTGGAAACACGGGTCGGTCTGGACGCATGGGTGGATCTGGAAGCATGGGTCGGTTTGGAAGCGTGGGTCGGTCTGGAAGCGTGGGTCAGTCTGGAAGCGTGGGTCAGTCTGGAAGCGTGGGTCAGTCTGGAAGCTTGGGTCAATTGGTCAGTCTGGAAGCATGGGTCGGTCTAGAAGCGAGGGTCAGTCTGGAAGCGTGGGTCAATGGGTCAGTCTGGAAGCGTGGGTCAGTCTGGAAGCATGGGTCAATGGGTCAGTCTGGAAGCGTGAGTCAGTCTGGAAGCGTAGGTCAGTCTGGAAGCGTTGGTCAGTCTGGAAACATTGGTCAGTCTGGAAGCCCAGGTCAATGTTAAAGAGTTAAAGCGAGAGGATTGACTTTGCACTGGGCTTTACCCCATCTGAAAAGGCATTCAGCACTGAAACCCCCCCCCCCCCTCAAAATCAGTGAGGATTGGAATACATGACCACCAAACTGGCAAGCTAGCACTGCACTTCGACGGCTCTCACCAATAGGTAGCGTTCCATACGAATAAATATCGCTCTTATTAAACGGAACATTGTACTAGTAAATGGTGTTTAAACAGTGTAACTGAAGAAACACACGGTGTTGTGAAAGATGCTTCGTCGATTTTGTTTTTCCGGGAACTTTATTTTCATCTTGATTTCTGCAAAGCAAAGGCAGAGGCAATAGCAGTTGCTGTTAACGATGACGACGATAACAAGGACGGTGATGCCAACGAAGAACAAGCAAGGAGAGGTGGAGAAGAAGAACTGAGCATTGAACCAGTTCACCGTGTCGGGAAGTAAGCACACTAACCACAAAGCCACTACTGTCCCTGGTCATGCAGTGAACATGGTGACGTGCTTGGTAAAGAACAAGTTAATCATAAGTGAAGACCAGACGGTGCTAGAAGATTGACAGCATTTCACTGCCAATTATCAGTTTAATTACACTTGACCCGCCATACTTGAAATTTCATGGCGAATCAATAGAGCACTTCTTTTTATTATGACTACAAGCCAATTTGAATTAACTACCATTGCAGTTTTGTGTAACTTTTCTGGCATCTCATCTCATCTCATCTCTGTCATCTGATCTCATCATGTTCCTCTTGTACCTTGCGGTGTCGAGGTGAAGTATAAACATCGTGAGAGTGCCCAATTATGGGCTTCCGTTTGGGTCAGTCCGTTTATACTTCTTAGTTTTTCTACGAGCAGTATGAAGATCCCCTGCCGCTTGCTAGGCCAGTCACAGGTTTAGGACACAAATCTGAGCACAGGGAGTCCATCCCCTATGGCAAGCCATAGCCCCGTTAAGCCCATGACCTCGCGGTCATGGTTTCCCGGTCTGCACCACGTGGAGGTGGGGGTTGACTTGTATAGTCTGCGGGACATCGGCAGGCTACTAACTTTTACTTTTCACCCCTCCTAGGAAAGGCTAGCCGATCCTAACCCTGTCGTCAGCTGTGGTAATTTTGAGAGCTAGGACATAACGGTCCTTTGCTTGAGAGAAAAGGCATACAGGCATGAGAGCTAAGACATAAAGACCCCTTGCCTGGAAGCAAAGGCATCAAGGCCTTTTACCTCAGAGTCAATAGACACAGTCTTTGCCAGGAAACGAAGACAAGGGTCCTTTGCCTAAGACTTAATAAAGAAAGAACCTTTGTCTGAAAATGAATACATGATGAAGCAGTGCCTAGAAACTAAGGCAAAAATGCCCATTGCCTGAGAGTTAAGAGCATTAATGGCCTCTTTGCCTGAGAGTTAAGATATAAAGGCCCAAGTTGGTCTTGGAAGCTAAGACATAACACTTCCCTATCTAAGAGTTAAGACATATTAAGACCCTTTGTCAGAAAGCTAAGACATAAAGCCCTCTGTCTGAGAATTAACAGATGAAGATTCCCTTGTCTGGAAGCTACGACACAGGTCATCTGCCTAAAAGCTAAGACCAAAGTCCCTTATTTTAAAGCTAAGACATAACAGCCCTTTGGACATGCTGCTGTCACATTATTATAAGAACCACTATCATCTCCGACAGACATAAATCCTATGTCTTGCAGGAAATTCGAGCCCACGTCTCCTGGTATGAAATAATATCCTAACTGCACAGCCAACCACTCATGGCTTGCCTTTTCTGATAACCTAGAAGGGTATTGATGGAATTTCATCCAACTCACTGGCCACTGTACTCCTTATGACATAGTTCCAGTCTTCCAGGTATCTGTCCATTGCATGAATTGCACTGTCTGCTACGGGTATTCCTGACAATTTCTGAACATAGTATATGCCCCGAGCATCACTTGACTATCTCCTTTTATTGGTCCTGAGACTGATTCAGCAGTAAGCATAGTGTTGGACAACCCAGTTAATCAAGGCATACAACAATACATTTGGAGTTTATGTATTTCACAACAGGCTGAAATATGTGTTCAATAAACTAAAGATAGGGGATACTGATGAATTTAACTGTAGAACTTGTAAAATGATGACATTTGTTGTAGGAGTGTCCAACATATGCAGAACAGAGAAAACTATTTTGGACTATTACACCCGCTCCACTTTAAGGCAAACTCTGTGGAGATGTCAACGGACGCTAATGGACTGTTGCTTTCTTTGGATATATTAATACTGATGTCTGATGTGTACAATGAAGAAGAAACAGGAGAAGAGTTCTTTGTATGGCTCTATGAGCTAACATGAAATCCCACTGCCAGTTGACAAATGATATTCAGGCGATGTCTCTGAAGCAACTCTTCTCCAATGCTTACATTTTCTATTCTAGTTTAAGACTGATACCCATATTCCACATGCATACAGTTATATGCAGATGACCAGTGTTTGCATTTGTCTTATCCTGGTATTTAGCAATGTGTCATCTGTTCACATAGTTGTAGCCTAGCTAGAATTGCTGGACTGAATGTCAGAAATTCTGAAGGAGAGCATTGAAATGTTAGACATAACCTTTTCTACCGTATGGCAACGAATCATGAAACGTCAACAAACAAATTAGTAAGCGCTTGGAGGCAATGGAGATGTCATTTCCAAGATGAACATTTGGAATATCTCGGATGCCAGAGTAACTAACAATGATTGCCTTGAAAAGGCTAGTGAAAATAATAATATATACAACTATAGGAAAGTGAAATAATAGCATTATTTGGTCATGTAACGAGAAGAGAGGCATTGGGCAACATTGTGATGACTGGAAATATCAGTGGTAGAAAGGACAGATCAAGAAACATTATTTTTGATGGACATGGGCATGGGTATGAAGGAATATCATCAGCGGAAGTGATTCAGAACAGGAATTGAGATATGTAGTGATGCATGGACATCAACGCTAATGTGCAGGGCACATGATGATGATGATGATGATGATGATGATGATGATGATGATGATGATGTAAATTGCTGTGTTTAGATCTTCCTTCATCATTTTAATGTATTTTCTAAATACTTCAACTGTGCTGCTGTCTCTAGCTTCTGTCACTTTATTGTCATTATCATAATCAAATTCAGATAGTTACATGATTTTTTTTTTACATTGACACATAATTAACTTCACCCTTTCATAGCAGGGGTGACAAAGTTGACAGAACTAAAAATGCTCTGCCAGATGATTATGAATGTAAGAATGTCAACGGATGCAAGGCAAATATTTTGTCCTCTAGACAGCAAACTTATCAAAGAAAGAAATATTCTCCTTTAGATAGCAAACCTATCAAAGAAAGAAATATTGTTACTCTAGACAGCAAACCTATCAAAGACAGAAATATTCTCCTTCAGATAGAAAACCTATCAAAGAAAGAAATATTGTTCTCCAGACAGCAAACGTATCAAAGACAGAAATATTCTCCTTCAGACAGAAAACCTATCAAAGAAAGAAAAACTGTCCTCCAGACAACAAACCTATCAAAGAAATAAATATTCCCCTCCAGACAACAAACCTATCAAAGAAATAAATATTCCCCTCCAGACAACAAACCTGTCAAAGAAATAAATATTCCCCTCCAGACAACAAACCTATCAAAGGAAGAAATATTCCCCTCCAGACAACAAACCTTTCGAAGACAAGAAATATTTTCTTTCAGATAGAAAACCTATCAAAGAAAGAAATATTGTTCTCCAGACAGCAAACGTATCAAAGACAGGAATATTCTCCTTCAGACAGAAAACCTATCAAAGAAAGAAAACCTGTCCTCCAGACAACAAACCTATCAAAGAAATAAATATTCCCCTCCAGACAACAAACCTATCAAAGAAATAAATATTCCCCTCCAGACAACAAACCTATCAAAGGAAGAAATATTGTTCTCCAGACAGCAAACCTTTCGAAGACAAGAAATATTTTCCTTCAGATAGAAAACCTATCAAAGAAAGAAATATTGTTCTCCACCAAACCTAGCAAAGAAAAAATAGTTCTGAGCTTAAGCTTTTTGACAGGAAGCTGGATGCTAACAGCCAGTTATAAAAAAAAATAGAAAATTAATTATCATCATTATCATCAAGTGCCCTACCAGCTGGCGTAGGCGTTCATGGCTCTCCACAGATCTCGTTCTTTGGTTTTCTGGATCAACTCTGCTGATGATATTCCTCCATGCCACAGTCTCAATCCATCCAGCATCATTTCTCTTGGTCTACCTCTGCCTCTCTTCCCCTCGACCTTTCCAGTTGTCACGATGTTCTCCAATGCCTCTCTTCTCATCACATGACCAAAGAAAGCTGTTTGTCTCTTTATTACTGTTGTATATAATGTTCTAGTTTCATTAGCCTGTCTCAGGCAGTCGTCGTTAGTTACTCTGGCAGTCCAAGGAATTTGCAACATTCGTCTCAGGAACCACATCTCTGTTGCTTCTAATTTCTTCTTAACTTGTTCATTTACATTCCAAGATTCACTGCCATACAACAAAATTGGTTCTACATAGCATTTCAGCACTCTCTTTCTTACATTCAGTGACAATGACTTATTACATAAGATGCTCTTCATTTTCTGAAATGCGGCTTTTGCTTGCCCTATTCTGCTCTTAATCTCTGATGTACATCTTCCATCTGATGTTATAAATACCCCTAGATATTTAAAATTATCCACTTGGTTAAGAATTTTCCCTTAAATTTCTATTTCACATTTTGGTGTCACCATTTTCTTTGATATCACCATTGCTACTGTTTTCTTGATATTCAAGGAGAGTCCTTTACTTGCACTCTCTGTTAATACAATGTCCAGTATCAGAATAATAACATCCAAAATTATAACAAAAGATAAACTACACTAGGAAAATATAAACTCATCTGCTAGTAAACACGCAAGTGGAGACCAGAAACTTAGACGGTACCCTCATAACGCAGAAACAAAATCATCACATAAAAATTTTCGGCCTCAGATAAAGAAGTTCAGCAATAAAAGACAGTACAAATACTACAATGCAATTAAAAGTGAGAACTAGAACTGCAAATCAAATATAATTAAATAATTACCAAATAATTACTCCAATGACAACTTATAATTGATTGAACACTCAACATTTTAAAAGTTATACCAATTAATTTGTTTTAAAGCCAACAATCAAGAACATAAAAATGGCATGCGAATGAAGGCAAGAACAATTAAGATTTGCATTCACTATTAAAGGCATGATATTTTTTTTTATGATGTTGAAATCAAAAGACAATTACACTGCTATGTCAAATTCAAAGAAACTGATTTTATACTGTCACAAATTCGATTTTAATTTAAGGGAAGGTGAAAGTAATATCTTATGGCAGGTAATGCAGTAGGGGGGTGAAATGCCACACTTCTGATATACTAGATCAGAGCATAATGAGATGAATTGACCAGTTCTTTTATTGGGCACTTTGCCTTCCCAGAAAAATCCTGTGAACTCATTTAATAAAACAGCAGACTTCAGGATAGATAAGGGAAATTATTCCTGGTATTTTCAGAAAACCAGTTATTTCTGTAATTACATATATGTCAATACGTACAAAAGAGAGAAAAGTTGCGTGACTTTTGAAAATATGTATCAATGTACAGATGTACAGCAGCATGTATGATTTAAACTGTTTTTTTTTTACATTATGTTTTGTTTCATTCTCAAATTGTTTTAAAGCCCCGAGAAAAATTCTTTTTCAAATAAGTTTTTTATTGGTATGGTGTACATTTGTTATCTGAAATCTGAAGAGGCTTTTCCAGGAAATGAAATTATGATGCCCTTATTACTTATTATAACAAGCTTCATTTTTTTAAGCTGAAAGAAAATGCTAGTAACCATCAAGTCTGTATGTTGTATGTTATTGATATTTGTAGAAACAACTGAGATTTAATATTAGAATAATTTCATAAAATCAATGTAACGCACAGTACAGAGAGGTAGAGGTTTGATGGCACCAATGACTTTGCTTATGAGAGACTGTGAAACAAGGCAATCACATTTCAACAGCAACAGACAGAAAACAGTAAGAAGTGTAACTTTGCATCACAGATATAAAAAATACAGCAAAATGTTAAGACAGATGCAACTTAAAACAAACATTAACAAGTGTAAAACGCACAGTATAAAAAGCAGCATTAACAAATGTAACAATACAGTTGCTTAACTGCAGGACTGTGAAAACAATAATAGCAGTAATATCATATAGGATAATAAAACAAATCTGTAACAAGTGGAGTTGTTGTTCTGTTTCTTCCACAGACCTTTTTAAGGGTGGTATGTCATACTTAGTTAAATACTTTCTTTGGCATGCATTTGTATAAGGTTTCCTTCTTCTACGCAGATTCCAACCATGATAATGTACTCTTATCCACCTATGCTTAGGTTGTCCTTCCTAACAATGTTGCCAGGGTAGCAGCCTTACGAAGTATTCTCTGCACTTTCTTATTACACTGGGATGTTCTGCACACGGGACTTCATGTTTTTCTCTCTTATCTTCTTCTTTTTTTTTTTCGTCCAGAATGTTGTTTTACACGTAATTGCGTGACGCCTGTTTACAGCAGAGCTGCGATATTTGCACCTTTTGGGCCGACACATTCAACTTCTTCAGGCATTTATTGACAGGGTTACCTTCCCGGGCTCTCTTATCCGAGAAGTCTAGGTATCTGATCTCAAGGGATCAACGAGTCATGTGACATAAATAGATGCCAGCAGTTCTTGGACAAATTCCCAGCCCTGTGCTGAGATCCAATCTAGCACCTTTTCAGCCTGAGGCCAACCCCAAAATCTATCTGCCATGGTTCCTCCTCACATGGGGTTCAAATGTGGCTGTGAAGTGATTATAAGACTTCATGTCTCTTAGCCTTTCTTGCTCAAGCCTAACTCATCCACAAGCAGTGAATTCTGTTCTTTCCAGAAATCTGGCCTGAGGGTGGATTTAAACCCCAGTGGGCCACCAGAAAGGACAGCAAATGAAGTCATAGGGAAATAAACGTTTTATATCAACAGGCAGTAGTTCCCCACAATGTCAAATTATTTGACTGTGTACCATCGGGTGCACAATGTGGGGGAGCATTAGTGAACAGACAAGCACACAACCGCCTGGTGGATTATGCCTCATACAGATATATTGATGTGGTGTTATAGGTGCTGAAGTCTGAAGCTAGAAACCATAGACCACATAAGAATAAGAAGAGTTAACATGTTTAACCACATATGTTTTATTTTACACTCGCTCGCTTTGAACTCAAGTGTAGTCCATTCACACTACTTCTAGTAGTGCTGGGCTGAATTTTGTGTGTGGATTAGCTTTAACTATTAACAGTGTCCCATGTCATCAGGCGAACCCACTCTGACTTCAGAGGTACTTGCAATTTTACAATTCCAAGTCAAGGACGATAGTCAACTTTTAAGTCAACGGTCCAGTGTAGGTGTTGAACCCCTTACTTCGGTATCAGCACACTGGATGTTTAAGATTATTCATTCTTATCCATTCGGCCATGCTGACCTACAACCACATATCATAAGCAAGACAGAATAAACAGCAACTACTGCTCCCATAAGGGTGATAGCACATTTGTTTGCCAGCCTGGAGGTCATGTGTTGAAGTCTCCCCTGAGGAGGTAATTTTTGTAACTAACCTGAGTTCACATCCGACCCAGTCTAAAATGGGTGTCAGGAAATACCCTGGGAAGTAAAGGCAGCCAGTGTGATACTGATCACATCACCCACTGAGGGCCAACTGGTGTACAGAAATACAGTGTAATACTGATCACATCACCCACTGAGTGCCGAGTGGTGTATAGAAATACAGTATGATACTGATCACATCACCCACTGAGTGCCGACTACTGTATAGAAAAATGAGGCTAGCACATTATATCCAACAGACCTCAAGATGTGAAAAACGGTCCTTTACTTTGTTTTGTTTACTGCTCTAAATAACCAAACTAGACAAATAACAAAAATATTTAAATATTGAGCACAACCCACTACTGGCAACGCCGATCGCATTCTGGTATGAACCTAAGGCCTATCCACGTCAACATGGAAGCACTATACTCGAGTTTCGCCCTCATTTGAGCTCGTCAGTAGTGCATATCCCTGACCGGATCCGGAAACAGTCCCGGATCACGCGTGTGAAGCGGGTGTGTAACCACGCGGCACACACTGGACACACCAAATTATCACAACAGAATACCACAACGCTACCCATCGTAGGCTATGCTCAAGATTGCCCAATCGCCGCGACCGACGTCCGTCAATCGATGGGACCCGAACGATCAGGACTTCTCACTGGCAAGGAACACCAGGCCTCCTAAATCCAGTGAGCAATAATCAATTGATTATGTGGTTGTTTCGGGATTTGAAATTTAAATATTGAGCACAACCCACTACTGGCAACGCCGATCGCATTCTGGTATGAACCTAAGGCCTATCCACGTCAACATGGAAGCACTATACTCGAGTTTCGCCCTCATTTGAGCTCGTCAGTAGTGCATATCCCTGACCGGATCCGGAAACAGTCCCGGATCACGCGTGTGAAGCGGGTGTGTAACCACGCGGCACACACTGGACACACCAAATTATCACAACAGAATACCACAACGCTACCCATCGTAGGCTATGCTCAAGATTGCCCAATCGCCGCGACCGACTTCCGTCAATCGATGGGACCCGAACGATCAGGACTTCTCACTGGCAAGGAACACCAGGCCTCCTAAATCCAGTGAGCAATAATCAATTGATTATGTGGTTGTTTCGGGATTTGAAATTTAAATATTGAGCACAACCCACTACTGGCAACGCCGATCGCATTCTGGTATGAACCTAAGGCCTATCCACGTCAACATGGAAGCACTATACTCGAGTTTCGCCCTCATTTGAGCTTGTCAGTAGTGCATATCCCTGACCGGATCCGGAAACAGTCCCGGATCACGCGTGTGAAGCGGGTGTGTAACCACGCGGCACACACTGGACACACCAAATTATCACAACAGAATACCACAACGCTACCCATCGTAGGCTATGCTCAAGATTGCCCAATCGCCGCGACCGACGTCCGTCAATCGATGGGACCCGAACGATCAGGACTTCTCACTGGCAAGGAACACCAGGCCTCCTAAATCCAAGTATATCGAGTATAGTGCTTCCATGTTGACGTGGATAGGCCTTAGGTTCATACCAGAATGCGATCGGCGTTGCCAGTAGTGGGTTGTGCTCAATATTTAAATTTCAAATCCCGAAACAACCACATAATCAATTGATTATTGCTCACTGGATTTAGGAGGCCTGGTGTTCCTTGCCAGTGAGAAGTCCTGATCGTTCGGGTCCCATCGATTGACGGACGTCGGTCGCGGCGATTGGGCAATCTTGAGCATAGCCTACGATGGGTAGCGTTGTGGTATTCTGTTGTGATAATTTGGTGTGTCCAGTGTGTGCCGCGTGGTTACACACCCGCTTCACACGCGTGATCCGGGACTGTTTCCGGATCCGGTCAGGGATATGCACTACTGACGAGCTCAAATGAGGGCGAAACTCGAGTATAGTGCTTCCATGTTGACGTGGATAGGCCTTAGGTTCATACCAGAATGCGATCGGCGTTGCCAGTAGTGGGTTGTGCTCAATATTTAAATTTCAAATCCCGAAACAACCACATAATCAATTGATTATTGCTCACTGGATTTAGGAGGCCTGGTGTTCCTTGCCAGTGAGAAGTCCTGATCGTTCGGGTCCCATCGATTGACGGACGTCGGTCGCGGCGATTGGGCAATCTTGAGCATAGCCTACGATGGGTAGCGTTGTGGTATTCTGTTGTGATAATTTGGTGTGTCCAGTGTGTGCCGCGTGGTTACACACCCGCTTCACACGCGTGATCCGGGACTGTTTCCGGATCCGGTCAGGGATATGCACTACTGACGAGCTCAAATGAGGGCGAAACTCGAGTATAGTGCTTCCATGTTGACGTGGATAGGCCTTAGGTTCATACCAGAATGCGATCGGCGTTGCCAGTAGTGGGTTGTGCTCAATATTTAAATTTCAAATCCCGAAACAACCACATAATCAATTGATTATTGCTCACTGGATTTAGGAGGCCTGGTGTTCCTTGCCAGTGAGAAGTCCTGATCGTTCGGGTCCCATCGATTGACGGACGTCGGTCGCGGCGATTGGGCAATCTTGAGCATAGCCTACGATGGGTAGCGTTGTGGTATTCTGTTGTGATAATTTGGTGTGTCCAGTGTGTGCCGCGTGGTTACACACCCGCTTCACACGCGTGATCCGGGACTGTTTCCGGATCCGGTCAGGGATATGCACTACTGACGAGCTCAAATGAGGGCGAAACTCGAGTATAGTGCTTCCATGTTGACGTGGATAGGCCTTAGGTTCATACCAGAATGCGATCGGCGTTGCCAGTAGTGGGTTGTGCTCAATATTTAAATTTCAAATCCCGAAACAACCACATAATCAACAAAAATATTAACACAAGTAACTACACAGCATCCACAAAACACAACAGAAGTGCAATAATATCTGCAACTGTGGATCAAATCAAGCATTAGCAAGTGAAATAGACGCAAAACAGTGAAAAGAAGTGTACTTATACAGCACTAACAAAGTATTTATTTGTATAATGTACGAGAGATTAACAGACTCATTGCTATCTTCTTCTTCGACATTTTAAGAATCACAAATGATTAGTCAATGTGTACTGAAAGCAAACATGCAGCATGCAACAATAATTTCAAACTGCCCTACCTTCGGGAGTTGCAGCTCCTGAACCGGTTTGTACAGGAACCCATTTGACCGAATCCCTTGTTCTTGTGTGAAACGCACACTGGTGACTTCCTCCTGTAATGAAACAAAATAAAAAATCTTCAGAATTGTCTAGAAATATTGTGATGACTGGAAAGATCAGTGGGAAAAGAGGCAGAGGCAGATTGAGACACATATGGATGTCATGAGACAGTTGCATTGACAAATATTATCAACAGAGTTGATTCACAACACAGAGATCCGTGCAGAGACATCAATAAGACATCACAAGAAATGCAATGCGAAAATTAATGGACAACTATAATAGTTAAAGTCATGCAAGTTTTCCCTCTCGTACTGTCGTAGTTTACAGGTCAACTATTTCCAAAAGCTTCCAAAATAGTAGTAATGACATGTGAGGTAGATTCAAAGTTTCTAGAGTTTGTTAATTGTATAGAAATCAATAAACCTACAATCATTGACACTATTTTTTTAGTTTACCCACACCCACATATGCATGTGTGTGTGTGTGTGTGCTTGTGTACGTGCATGTGTGTGTGTATGTATGTATTGACCTCATCAGCTATCAAGTGCTGATTTGTCTAAATACATCAGACTGGTACCATATGTCAAATAGGCCTAATGGTGTGGAAAAGGGGTCATTTACTGAGTCACTGTTTTGACTGCTCCCTAGGCAGGCTCTTAATTTGTGGTTCACACATTAGGACCGCTTCCTGTGGGAAAGTGTTACTTGGAGCTTCACAATTTAGTAATTCACCAATACTTGGTTTTTAAAAATTATTCCAAACTTCAGTGCATGTTTAATTTACAGAAAACTCAGGAAATTAATCAACTTTTCCCAATATTACCAGATGCTGATACAACAAAACAGTAACAGGACCAACTTACATTCGTAACAGCATCATACAGCACAATCTGCACACTCTCATTGCTGGCCAAGTTGTCAAATGGAAATACTTCAGCAACTCCAAGACTTCTTAGAATCACATCATGCATCACCTGTTAATAAAGTGTTTTCTATCATTAGGATCATGCAAGACAAAAATTATCACTACATATGAATTTTTGTTTACCATAATTAGTGATTTTAGATTATTTAGAGAGCTGGTTAGAAATAGAGGAATTATCTTGATAAATCCCATTGTATTAATATTTCCAGAAAACTATATATATATATATATATATATATATATATATATATATATATATATATATATATATATATATATATATACATATATTATTTAGGTTGGTGGTTGGGTGCATGTGAGTTTATTTAATTAGCTTCTGCAATCAATACTATGTTAGCATAGTGGCTAGCAAGTTTGCTTGCCGACCCAATAGTTATTTGTTTAAATCTCTAGCGATTCACATATTTTTTATCCCCAGGTTGACCCAGCCTAAATCAGGTACCAGAAAATGTTCTAGGAAGTAAACGTGGCCAGCTTAATATAAACCACATCACCTACTGAGTACTGATTGGTCTATATAAATCTGGAGCTAGTACTTTATAGCTAATACACCCAAAGGCATGAAAAAAGGTCCTTTACTTTTCAATCTTATAGCTCTATAGTAGTGACTTAGCCTCTAAAAATGGGTACCAGAGAAGGAAATGAGACAAACAATGGAACTGATAACCGCATCTCATAAAATCATTATATCCAATATGGAAAGGACTAAAAATTCACATCTCTAAGCCACATCTGCATTTTCCACTAAACATGCATAATAAATTAATCTGCTTCCCATAATCAAGGATAGTGGGAACTTACAAGAAACTGATATATGACTAAGGAAAATGTGTTCACAATCCATCCCATCATATAATAATCCAGAAAATAATATCTAAGAATTTGCAAAAGGAATCCAATGGCAGATATTCACACAGATATGTGAAATTAGAGGCCTTTATACAAACTAAAACACTGTTATGGGGTAGGAGGTACCATAAAAATTCTTGGCATTCATCATAGAATAAGTGAAGGCCTAACACTTCACCAGAAGTATTTGCTGTAGGGCTCCCTTCACCATCTACCAATTCTACACAGCTAAGTCCACTCCAGAATCCAGAACCACCCCGATAAGACAAACATCAGAAGACTACTGGAGATTGACACAAGAACCATTAGGTTGGTAAGCCACTGTTTTCTAACAACTATGCTCCTGGGAGATAATATGTCTGTTAATATTACAAGTGTTGATCATAAAGTACAGCCCCACATATATTTCTCAGAAACTGTTTTTTCACAGTGTTTGAAATTCATATACAGTACAATTTGAACGTTTACTTTACACATGCTATTTTTCTACATAATCTGTTCAATATTACGGCATGACATCAGTGCCAAACAAGGGTATGATTGTCTTAGTTGTAACAAAATGTATCCTGTATATGTAGCCATAACCTCACTGCATGAATCACAAAGCAACATGCATGTGTTAGCGGCTGTGGCAGGATGCTCAAACTGACTAATCATTCATGCTCCATCTCTGCACTTACTGAAACCTCAACTTTTCATGTTCAGCATCCAACATTGCTCCTACTTACTGCACAACTTCCATACACAGCACACAAACACTTATGAGTGTTCCCCATACTTTCTATCTCCACCATCAAGAATTAAGTTACAGCTCATTTTTGTAACATGTTTCTTATATAGACACCATTTCATGGACTGCTGTAGGGAAGCTATCTTTCAGATAACGACGCAATTATATGCATGCACACAGAAAACATCAATGTTTCCACATGCAAATTTGCACTTCACCATCTTTTTCTGAGAGCTGCAGTAGGGTAGTGGCTAGACGTTCACCTGCCACCTTGGTGGTCAAAGGTTCAAATCTGCATTGGGGCATATTTTTAACATTGACCAGGCTCCCAGGTTGACCCAGCCTAAGATGGGAAGTAAATGCAGCTGGCATGATACTGACCACATCACCCGCCTAGTGCCCATGCCATATAACCAATGCGCCTTAGGAGTGTAAAAGTTCCCTTTATTTTATTATCTTTATACTTAGATGCAAATAAACATTGCTTTATGAGCAATATATGGCATAATTACATGGCCAAAAATTTAGAGAAAACAAGAGTGCACATTATACCTTTACATAAAGTAAATGCACAATCTGACAGTCAGCTCTGTCAACTCTAGCTATCATACTGAATGCCGTTATCTCTGTTGCCTTCTCTGAAAGAATAAAGATAACAGAATATTTTTCATATATAGTGTGAATAAAGTCAGTGTGCATATTTCATTCCTCTTCTTCTATTTGATAATCTCATCTGTGGGTTGTCAGACTATCACAAGTAATCTATTCATAATCATAGGTTGTCCACTACCCCCTATCTTCAGCAGTGGATGTAAGCATGGCAAGTCTCAAGCCTATCTACTCATTAATGTTTTAAATTTTGCTTTCAACTATACTCTTGAACAGTGCTTCCCAAACTTTTCACTTTCACGGACCGATATAACATTTTTCTTTTGCACCAGGGGCTGGTGGCGTTTAAAAAGATTTTTCTCCTTGTAATCTGGAATTTTATATGACCTCAATATACATTTTAATATAAATATAAGATTTAACGTAATTGTGGGTGTTGTCCCGGTGCGCTAAATACTGCTCCATAATATTATTGGATGACTGTGATTTATATAATGGGGTCCCATTTTCATGAGTAAATTTTATTGTAGAGATTTACAAATCAAATTTTTCAAATGTCAAAACTATATTTAGGTCTTCTTGTAAAGGTGTATATACTCGTATACACCGACAGTAATGAACACCAATATAAAATAAAAATAAAATATATCTTGGAAAACGATACCAAATCAGATTTTAAACAAGCTGACTAAATTACAGTATGTTGCAATAAAAATGATTTAATGATCAGCTGCTAACAGTTGATCAGCTGCTAACAGTACCTATTTAATGTGAGGGGTGGGCCTGTTTATTATTTACAAGCTTATCAAATCATGGCTTGATTGTAGACAGCGCTACCCGCAAAGGAGAACAAATTTCCATACTGTTTCCGTATTTTGTCTTAATAATGCTCATTGACGAAAAAGAAATACTCTTTTTTCAAGTTGTCTTTGTATCAATATCTCACATACACCATCAGATTCGCTAAGTTGGCAACGTCTGTGTTTTTGTCCAGCTGTAATTAAAAACACTTTGCAGATGTATCTAACACCTTCACTCGCTCAGACGATGGCAAAACGCATTATCGTACAATGAAAATCACGTATGTTCTGCATCTTATGACAATCAGCAAATTATAATGTGCATCTTTCTCACTTTTCGTCACATGAGAAACAAAAAAAACACACGTCGTCAACAAACAAATGTCGTCGACCGGGCCGGCTTTCAGTATCAGTCTCAGCTGGTTACTATGTTTAACTTTCCCATTGAACCAATGATTCACTTCTCCTTAAAAATAAATACTCCTTGGGCTATACGGCTGCAGTCTCAATTTATTTTAAAATTAAATCACCATAAAAACGGTGCAGATATCATGTTTTGAGAAAAGGACAATCTTGATTTTAAAAAGTTCTAAACAATCCTCAAAGGAGAAAATATTTAACTTTTTCCGTACTTTTTTCAACTCACGCTATGGACCGGCAAAGAAGGTCACATGGTCCGGAACTGGTCCGTGGACCACCACTTTGGGAAGCACTGCTCTATAAATAAATAAATGTCTGCATATCCTTTACAGGACATTGCTTTCAACATCAGCATCTTTCAGCTGATTGTTGATTTCTTGGCAAGATTACGCTCAGTAGTTTGCCATTGCTTTCTGAGCGGCTGGTTCACATACCTCGTAAGTTACTGACGCGATTCGAACCACTGCTGATTCTCACTGTCATCACGTTACTTACGAAAGTATACGAGATTGCGGAGAAAAGTCGCTAACCTCTAGGCCAGGAAGCCGGCAAGCACTGCTCTAGAAAACAGATTTCAACAAGGAATTGTAGTGGGGAGAAACATGATAAACCAAACATGTCTTCAACATTTCACCACTGACAAGGGTAGTTTTTAATCACATCTATATGGGTTTAATTGTTCCTAAATCAAAACATTTGCTTAATGCTTTGTATATGAAATATATTTGTCTCAAGGTTCACGCCCCTCTCTCTCTCTCTCTCTCTCTCTCTCTCTCTCTCTCTCTCTCTCTCTCTCTCTCTCTCTCTCTCTCTCTCTCTCTCTCTCTCTGGTAAAATCTGAGTAGTTTTGTAGGACATACTCTGAAGATGTTTTGTAAGTGGCAGAATCTATGAGACTTCACCATTTGATGAAGGTGAAAGAGAAAAGAAACAACCCTTGTATACACCCTAGACTATTGGGCATGTAACGAAATTGGCTGGCAGTCTCTCTCCACTTTAATAAATTAAAACTCTGATCAAAACGGTAGGCAGTAGTAATCACAAATACAACTTAGAATTGACCAAAATGGGTTTCCGTAGACAATTCTAAATTGACACACTGGTTGACCTCACTAACATATGGCCTTCTAGAAGGATAAAGAAATCTGTAAGTTAGTTGGGAAAAGAGTCTTTCTTTATATTCTCGTTAAACACGGGGTGAACTTTACATGTCTGTAGAAAAAAGATTCAGTAAAGTCACAAAAATTATGTGAATTTGTAGATTTAGTAGAATCCGATTTCACAAGACGAACTAAGCCCTCGCCTTCCGTTGAAGCCATGTTTAGTGTGCGCAAGATCTCGATACAGAGAGGATCGTCTCTGAACCATCTTCAAACTTATTGTGTGATAGTAGTCATTTATTCAAAGAACTCAATCCCCCTTTTCTGTAACTGGACTGTGTTCCAAAATGAAGGTATGTGTAATAAATAGTTTATGTAAGAATTAATAAAGAATAAAACCCAAAACTTCCTAACAGCCAAACCAGAGTACACTGGCTCAAATGACAGGCAGAACTCAGCTGTGCATAGAATGCCAGTAAACCAATTCATAACTCATACACTCCATATAAGAGAACTGAGATAATTCAAATTAATAACCAAGAAAAAATGGTACACTAATGGAGCTAGTATGAGGCAGAAGATAGTCGATTATCTTCCTGAAGAAATTAGCTTCAAAACAAAACAAAACTTGGCATAGTTTGCTAAATTGCCATGTTCAGCATAAAGTGCCATAAGGGGTAACGCAAACATTCACTGGAGAGCGCTCAATACAGATAGTTCTACGATACTGACTGTCTTTTTGTGTAGAAATATAATAAACCGAACGTGTAAAGAACAGACATAAGTACACAAGGGCAATCCAAATACTTCCCAATAATTAATGAGATGACCACGGATAGGTATCTGTACTGTCTAAAAAGAGGATATTACCTTACCAATATTAAGAAGGGGATTGTAAATAAAACCCATCTATACTTACCTAAAACTGATTGAAAAAAAAAATATTTTTTGCGTATCCTTTTACAGGACTTAGCTGTCAACAGCAGCATCTTTCAGCTGTCTGTTGATCTCTTGGCAAGATTACGCTCAGTAGTTTGCCATTGCTTTCTGAGCGGCCGGCTCAGTATCCGCAAGTCACGAGCGGGGGTCGAACCACCTCAGTTCTCGCTCCGCTGCGAGACTCTGCGTGATAAACGGGATTACAGAGAGAAAGTGTTGTAACCCCACAGCCAGAGAGACCGGCAAAACTGATTGAAGTAAAGGTAAAACCAGTTGGTAAGACCGACTTTTATAGAGTGTTAATGGGGTGGAAGAACCAGACTCCAGACCAGGGAATAACCATGACAACCTGATGACAGACCAGACCATTGACTCTAAAAGGACTTTTCTTCGATCCAAGCTAATTGCTGTGTCCAGGAAGCCAGAATCTTTAATTCTAATGATAATTATAACAATTATCATTTAAAAGTCTGAGACAAAAGGGGAGAGGTAATTCTTTCATGTTTAGGTTGAATTGATGCATATACTACATTGAGGTGTATTCATTCACAGGTCCCCTATGTGAATTTCTACTTCTATGAAGCTCAGTATTCATGAAACTCTTTATGGAGGAACCTCAAAGTGAGCGATCATCAAAAAAAAAAAAATTTTGCTGCTTCACTTTTTTGTGATCTCTTTAGCAGAGCCAACTGTGAACAGTTGTCAAAATGTTTGAAAGATACAGCTTCCAAATAAACACTGGGACTGAATGATTAATTAACTAAATAAAACTTAAAATAGTTAGTTAATAAATCTATCAAGAACCATCTCAACAATGAAGGTTGATTACAATGGATCCCCAGCATTCATTGTCTGACACTTGGTTGTACACTCTGAAAGACTGCTATTCGTCCATCTCTTGATGATGTTATCTTTCAACGTTATCACTGTCTATCCCTTGTTCATCTGCCTTTTACATTTGCTTCTAGTGTGGTTTTCATAAGGCAATCCAGTGCACTGGACTGATTTTTGCATGTGGCTTAGCTTTCCCTATTACCAGCAACCCTCGCCATCAGGTGAACCTATTCCGCCTTCAGAGGTACTTGTAATTGATGTCCCCAAGTCAAGGATGGGAAGTCAACATTTTAGTCCAAATAACAGGTGTAGGGATTGAATCAGTTAATGGGCTAAAATATTTAAATGATCCCTCTTTCATTTCCTCCATTAGCTGGATAATACAGAGTTTCATAATTCACTACGTCAGCCTAATGTAAAACTGTCGCCAAAAGAGTGATTATTATACATATTGCCTAGGAATATAGAGTTCTAGATTACCTGGTATTATTGGCTCCCATCTTTGACATTCATGTGGGTTTATTCTATCCTTGGGATGTATTGGACAGTCCATATTTCCTAAAACAAACTTGGCAACAGCTGATTTCCTGGTATTGAAAACATAGATGATTAGTATGACAAATTGTATACAGCAGCAAGGAAGATCCTAAGTCAGCATCATTAATAATATCACCTGTGGGAAGATATGGGGTTGTCTTGGGATTTAGAAGGAGCAGACTATATATATATATGTGTGTGTGCATATGTGCTCTTTTTTCACTTTAGAATAAACTACAATCATGCTAATGTGAAAATGTGTGAATGTTTTTCTCAAATAAAGTATTCACAACCTATAAAATACTGTGCTGTTACTTGTTATGCTCATAATAGGACGATTTTAAAATGTTTAACTGGTGCCTGGGTATCTGTGGCAAAGTGGTGGTTAAGCGCTGAAGTTCATGGGGGTCATTTAAAGAGTATAGTTCAGACCAAGAATGCATTTTCTCCAGAGACTTCTAGGGGTTCATCACTGGAGCTATAGAGTTCATACTTGGCAACAATATGTGTGTGAGTGTGTGTGTGACAATATGTGTGTGAGTATGCGTGTGTGTAAGAAAAATGAGAGAGTTGAATTGCATCACTATTTATTATGCTACACTATGTATATGTACAATTTTTTCTCAACTTGTTTACAATTTTTGTGAGAATGCTCACGACAGTCGTCAGTGTATGTGTGTGCGTAAAGTGTGGGAGATTGTTCATACTAGTTTAAGTGATTATGTAAGGCATCATGTCTAGATGTGAGAAAGTGTGTTTAGAGGATATATGTGTGCGGGGGATGCGTGTGTAATGGATGTATGTGTGGAGGGAGTGTGTGTAGGGGGATGTGTGTGGGGGTTGGGGGATGGGTGGGTGAGGAATGTGTGTGGGTGGGGGATGCGGATGTTAGTGAGGGATGTGCCGGTAGGTGGGGATGTATGGGTTGGTGGGGAGATGTGTGGGTGGTTGATGTGTGGGAGAATGTGTGTGTGTGAGGGGGGGTGTTGGGTGGATGGTAGGAAGTGTGTGGGTGTTGGTGGGTGGGGGGTTGTGTGGGTTGGGGTGGGGAATGTGTGTGTGGATAGGTGGGTGCGAGGTGTGAACAGTTGGGGGATGAGTGTTTGGCTGGGTGGTCGGAGGTGTGTGGATATGGGTGGGTGGGTGTGTGTGTGTGGACTGGGAGATGGGTGTGTTTGCGGGGAGATGTGTGTGTGTGGGGGATGTGTGTTAATAGGCAAGGGTTGGTTAATGGGTGTTTGGGTCAGGGTGTGTGTGGGTTAGTGGGGTGTGTGGGTCGGGTGTGTGTGGGTGAGTGGGAGATGTTGCCAAACTGCTGGTTGAGAATAATCGTAATAATAATAATTCCAACAATCCAACGGTATGCATCCAATTCCTTCTGGCTCAAAGAACTGTACAACAAGAGCAATTGGAGCCGTAACTCTAAAAATGATGGATGAAGCAGACTCTTGGCTTTGAATAATAAATAACGCTGTTTATTTGTTCCAACGTACACCGGTTGCTTCGTTGAACACTACAATTCAATATTCTTTAAGAGCCTGTGATACCAGGCGGGGCTTAAGTACATTTCACATGAATATGTATGAACAGAAGACAAACCTGGTTTCTATTCGTCCGCAGACGACCTTCTGTCCATTCACTCAGTGTTCGTCTTGCCACTCTAAGTACAATCTGTCTAGTTTCTCTGCCTGCAGGTTCGTTACTTTTGTGGTAATATCTTGTAGCATGTTCGTCACTGCTATTATAACTCCAGCCACTAGTCTTTATGCCAACTCTGATCCATAGCCACGCCAACTGTTTCACTCTTAAAATTTGCACTGCCTACTAAGTTCCATGTCCCTGCAAGTTTGCCGTTGTTGCCCTAATCGTTTTGTGACGTTTTTGTTGTTTCCAACGTGTCCCTTAGTTTTTATCATATTGTGGCATCGAGGATTTCTCTCTAATCTATATGACGTCATTTTTGTTTGCACTCACTATATGGCAGATGTGTATGGCTGGGTGAGGCTGTGTGTGGGTGGGTGGGGTGGGTATGTGGGAGGGTGGGGGGTTGTGTGGGTTGGTGGATGGGGAATGTGTATGTGGGTGGGTGTGGGGTGTGTGTGTGGTTGGGGGATGAGTGTTTGGCTGGGTGGTTGGAGGTGTGTGGATATGGGTGGGTGGGTATGTGTAGGCTGGGGAATGGGTGTGTTGTGGGGAAATGTGTGTGAGGGGATATGTGTTAATAGGGAAGGATGGATTGGTGGGTGTTTGGGTGGGTGTGTGTGTGTGTGGGTGAGTGAGTGGGTGTGTGAGTGGGGTATGTGTGGGGGGTGTGCGTGGGTGAGTGGGGGTGTGTAAGGTTGGGTAAGGCTGTGTGTAGGTGGGTTGGGTGGGTATGTGGGAGGCTGGGGTGGGTAGGTGTGTGTGGGTGGATGGAGGATGTGTGTGTGTGTATGGGTGGGTGATGTGTGTGTGTGTATGGGTGGGTGATGTGTGTGGATGGATGGAGGATGTGTGTGTATGGGTGGGTGGTGTGTGTGTATGGGTGATATGTGTGGATGGGTGAGATGTGGGTGGGTGGGTGGGGGTTGTATGTGGGTGGATGGGGATGTGTGTGGGTGGGTTTGGGTGTATGTGGGTGGAAAGAGGTTGTGTGGATGGGTGAGGGATGTGTCTCATAACATTGTAATATGCATTGTTTATTGTTTATGTTTACAACATTCATTTGACAATGCATTTTCCTATGTGAATGCACCATGCACTATTGATGAATGAAAGATGAGTGATTGGAAGGGCCGAATGTAAGACGGGCCTGCGTGCCCAATTTGTAACCCCTTTAAAATAAAGTTGAATTGAATTGAATAAAGTTGAATTGAATACTTTGTGAAATGCTCTCAGCAGGTAGCTTGCCATTCAGCTGAAAGAGACTGAGCTAGGAGGGATAGAACAGTGCACGATCCTCTCGACTTCAACTTCTTATTGGTGCATGTACAGAATAGAACTAAAATAAAGAACTAACAATTATAAACATGTTTCCTAAAACATCACAGATCAGACAAAGCAAAAACATTGGCCACTTTATATTGGATTTCTGGATTATGAAAAGCTTTTAACAGTGTTGACAGGGAATCTCTTTGGAGACTGATGTAGCACAATGGGATCCCACACAAAAATGATTAACTTAATAAGGGCAACATGAAGATATGAAGGATAGAGTTTTTCATGAAAGAAAACTGACAGATGCATTTGAAATAAAAAGTGTCAGATGCATTTGAAATAAAAACAGAAGTATGACAGGGATGTCTTTTGTCACCATTATTAGTTTTACTGACTGTCGACTAGATTATGAAGACAACAACAACTATTGCCAGAAATAGAATTTGATGGACTCTACAAAGCAACTTGATGATTTTGACTTCGCCGATAATAGCATTGCACTAATTTCACACATACACATGTACTCAAATACAGATTAAACTAATCATTTGAAGAGATGTCACAACAATTAGGTCTAACAGTTCATAGAGGTAAGACAATAATAATGGGATTAAATAAAGCAAATAACAACCCAATTTCCTTTAAAGAAACTGCACTTTGAGAGACAGAATCATACATCTATTTAGGAAGAAATATAGACAAAAATGGTGGAACAGATAGAGATACTAACAAAAAATACAAATGGCAAAAGGAGCTTTCATAGAACTAGGAAATGTGTGGAAGTCAAAGGAAGTTAAACTTAGCATTAAACTTAGAATTTTTAACTCCAATGTTAAATCAGTACTGGATAGTACTGGCACTGGATAGGACACATTGAGAAAACCTGAGGACAATATAACTAGAAACTCTCTTGTCTGGAATTCATAATGCAAACGAAATAGTAGGAGACCTAAACACATTTGGAGAAGAGAATTACAAACAGAGATTAATAATGTTTGGAGGACATGGAAGGAGCTGGAGAAGATAGAAACAGATAAGGTGGCTTGGCATGATTTGCTTGAGGACCTATGTCCAAATGAGGGATAAAGGGCAGTGATCCCTATGCTTAACAAGTGGGTATGGGTATTAGGACAAACAACATCATCCACCTGGACTTAACAAGGACAATATATAAATAATTCTTCATGAGATGACTTGCACAGTGATTAAAAACTCTGCCATGGAGCTAACACGGCAGGAGGCTTCTGATTGTCAGAAGAGGTCCCCTTTCTCCGAATGTTTCAGCCCTTTCACCTCCTAACATTCTCTGGGGGCGGGCCCATCCGGATCATGACTCTGGGCATCTTTCCCTTGCTGTGTGAGACATTTGGTCAATTTTGTTGTCGTTGTTTGTGCTTGTCTCTTAGCTGTGAAGAAATATTCTGTAACTATCCAGGGATAGCTGGGGTCAACGCAGATAATGTCATGTGTGCTGTTAGATGAGGTCACTATCCTTTGTGTTGCCACAAGTTATTAATATTCTTGTATAGTTCATCCACCCATCATGACCGCCCACGCTTACCGGCGGCATGGCACATGATAAATGGACAGTTCACCCTAGAACTTTTCTTCGCATATCACATGGTCGTGCTCACGGAAAATAATCCAGACATAAGGCGGTATCTAAAAGCCTATAGGTTATGGCATGAGCCCCGACTCATGGCATGGAATGTGGCATCATCATGTGCCATGCCAGTCATGTTTCGTCGTCATACACGATCACCAGAGTCGTAGATCAGCTCGGTGTCCTTGTCTCGACCATACTATGTTGTCAAGCCATCCAGATATTTACTTTTCTGCCTTTCCCTTGTCATTTTCCCCTCAGTCTTGACAGTTGTCACCAAGTTCTCTAGTTTATTTCTTCTCATAATGTGCTCAAAATATGTGACTATGTCTATTTTCTCTGATGAGTTTGTGGTTTTCGTTTGCCTCATGTAGGACTTGCTCATTGGTTTTTGTCTGTCCATGGTATTCTTTGCATAGAAGATGTGACTACAACCTAATCATGAATTACTGAGATACTTACTTATCCTGCGCATCAAAGTCCTTTAGCCATGACCGACGAATAGCATCACGATAGTCAAAGTTATTCCTTGCTGACAGAATGCAGACAGCTAAGTCCACATCTTGTTTTCCAAATAAGTCTGAAGGTAAAAACAATAAAATATTATTAATGTTGTCCACTGAAGATTCTTAATATTTTCCATGTAATAAGTCTGGAGAAAAAGAAAAAAAATAAAGAATTACTAAGGTTGTTAACTACAGATTCTTGAAGCAATATTTCAATTATTTTAAAAGGACAATAAAGAAGTTACTATGTAAACCTCTAGTTCATGTAGACCTAATGTTTTTCACAATTAGAACTGTGGATTTGTTTAAAAAAAAAAAAAGTAAGATTAAAGATGGTATAATCTCTCCAGATCCTGGGATAGTGGATTGGATGTCTAGCTTTCTCAGATGAAAAAAAAATGTTTAGGCCAGTATGTATGTTAAATGTTAAAAATCCCTCGGCAATTAGAAATGAGCAAGCCAAACAGGTTATTTGGTCAAAGTAAAGAACTCTTACACACCTTAGGTGTAGTAGGCATATGGTACAGGCTGTATTTTTAATGACTGTGCAGTATTTGAAATATTGCCGGTCCAAGTTTTGTATTTACCTATTATGTTGCATGAACTGTACAGAGGGTGGATACAAAACTTGGACCGGCAATATTTTCAAACACTGCACAGTCATTAAAAATACACCCTATACTAGACCAATATTTGTATAGACCACATGACACTGTGTGGATGATGAGGTTAGTATCATACCAGCTGCCTTTGCTTCTTAAGACTTTTTCTGTCACCCATTTTAGACTGGTTCCAGCTGGGAGACCTGATCAATTTTTAAAATCTGCACAAATAAGCAGCTGCCATGGCTAAATTTCAAAATGAGAAAAACTACCCACAAAGACAACATCTATAGTATTTGTGATTCTGGTATACATACATTTGGATCCTTCCTGGTGCTATGGAGTTTGCACACCATGCTAAGATTCGCCTTGCGTGAAGCTGGAGTACTTATGGAGATAACAGTGTGCAAAGCCAGAAGGACATGAAGGCAATAAGTGGCCCTCTATATATTAACTGATTAAGTACCACCAGCTGATTAATCGTCTTAGGCGACTTTCCGTATCTTATATATATATATATATATATATATATATATATATATATATATATATATATATATATATATATATATTAGTTATCATTATGCAACCCCCTTTAATGTGATATATAATACAACATATCTGCTACCATATTAACAAATTTTAAGTCATAACTGTGACACACCCCTACTTCAAATTTTCCACCATTCATTTTTTTTAGGTCCAAACCTACTGTTTGTGTGGCACTGAATCTTATAACAGACTAAAACTAACAATGGTCCAGGTTAAATTTCCAAGTGTGCATATGTGGTGGGGAGGGAGGGAGGGAGAGAGAGAGAGAGAGAGACAGAGTGAGAGAGACAGAGAGAGAGAGAGACAGAGAGAGAGACAGGCAGAGAGAGAGACAGACAGACAGACAGACAGACAGAGAGAGAGAGAGAGAGAGAGAGAGAGAGAGAGAGAGAGAGAGAGAGAGAGAGAGAGGGAGAGAAGGGGGTTACTTCCCAACCAGAATGGATCTCTGGTCAAACCTCCTTTTTAAATGAATACCAGATATTTTTATTTTCTGAAAAAATAAATTAAATGAGTGTCAGTTAATATCATCTCTTGTTTGTTGTTTGGTCAACGAAACAATAAAGACCTAGCATCATTTGTGAAATATAAGTATTAATAAGCAGGGTTATTTTGACTGTCATCATAAAGTGTTTTGATGTCTGAAGTGGGTGATCACACTTCTCCAGATTTCACAATAAGACATGATTTGTGAAAAAGAATAAGGAGTTTCTTTTTTGTTTTCTACTTGTTTTAACTCTAACATCCATCCATAATGTGCCATGCCTGTAAGCGTGGGTGGTCATGTTCTGCCATCTCACTTGATCACCAGAGTCATGGATCAGCTCCGTGTTTCTGTCTCGACCATGCCACAAGGCCAAGCCATCCAGGTACTTGCTTCTAGGTCTTCCCCTTGGTCTGTTCCTCTCAATCTTACCAATTGTCACCAAGTTCTCTAAATCATTTCTTCTCATAACATGCCCAAAAAATTTTGACTGTCTACGTCTAATGTCTCTAATCAGTTTACAATCTTCATTTGTTTCTTGAAGGACTTGTTCATTGGTCTTTCTGGCTGTCCATGGTATTCTTTGCATTTTCCTCAGAAACCACATTTCTACAGCCATCAATAACTCTAATAACCTTTGTCTAAAATGATTGCAAGGTAGTAGAGCGAGATGTTATGTAAGACAAGTCGTACCAGCTGGTGGCCATATCACACGAGTTTTTATTAGATATTTTATGTTTGCTTCTCCCAAACAACTAACCCATCTCCTCTCAAGACCACATGCCACATGTACAAGTTACTTTACAGTGCCAAATCTGTATACATACATTATACACACATACATATACATGTAAAATTTACATCATGAAAAATCATTGCAACAACAATGATATATTATTCATACGCAATCTTACATAAATTTGCTTACCAAAAATATTGATATATCTAAGCAAGATGCTTAGTGCAAGCATACAAATGCCAACAACGAAGATGCTCTTGGTGCCCATTCGAGTAACTACTGCTATAACTTCAGTTGTATTTCTACGAATCAATCTCAGTCATTAATATTAATATTACCATGATCTCTGTTCGAATATAAGACAAACACCTGCAAGGTGACGTCTGCTATTTATATATATTATTATATATATACCGTAGAAGGACCGTAACTCAAGTATCTGAAGAAGGACGGAGACTCCATGCCGCACTTGCAAAATTTGAGCTGTTCTCCTAAAAACAACGAAATGACTTAGGATATAAAGCAAAGCATGACAGTCCTGGACGGTGTATCTTTTGTTAGAGACACCTCATTGTTTGCAATTCCTTTCACTTCGGAACTCATCTCCTAAAAACAACGAAATGACTTAGGATATAAAGCCAAGCATGACAGTCCTGGACGGTGTATCTTTTGTTAGAGACACCCCATTGTTTGCAATTCCTTTCACTTCGGAACTCAACGAGAATCCCACCCTCTTGTCTGACTGCAAATGAACACCGTCGAAACTTCGCCAGCAGACGTTCAAAATGAAAATAGTAGCCAATCCTAGTTTTTAATGTCCTGGAATGGCTGGTTGCTAGGATACGATGGCGGCAAGCTTTCCGTTGACTTGTGATTCTTTAGTCACTGATTTACAACTTTACTCAACAGAATGACCATTTTCAACAAGCACAGAACTTATCCTACAGAAGAAGTAAGCACACAAAATGCACACTGTGTTTCGGTTAAAATATTTATAAGACGATGAATACAATTGTATTTATGATTTTCAATTAAATGCACTCATCTAGTCATCTCAAGTTCTCAACAGACTCAAATGAGTCAAACCAACAAACTCAAACTGACTGACTCAGTCAGTGACTGAGTACTGAGTTAGTCTGAGCACTGACTCACTGAGTACTGTACTGGAAAAATACTATCACGATCATTTTTTTTTACCATTTAAGTACCAAATGAATTTGTTCAAATGATTCGACAGACTGATACAATTAAATCCTTTTACAACTGAATAAATAAGTGGTTGGTTGGTTAGAAATACAGCTGGAATAATAGCGTGTGATGGAATGATGCATGCCATATCATTTCAACTGTGTTTTCTTTTTATATGTGGCCAATATAAGTAGACAGATTTTAAAATGTAAGCAGCTGGTATCCCATTTTTAGTCTCTTCACCTACTAAAAGCAAAGATAGTATAGGTGGTTAGGGATATGTGTGACTGTGTGTGTGTGTGTGTGTGTGTGTGTGTGGGTGGGTGGGTGGGTAGGGAGATGTCAGTTGGTGGAAATGTGTGTGTATTGTTTGGGGATGTGTGAGTGGATGTGCAATGTGTGGGTTGGTGGGGGATGTGTGTGCGTGGGTGGGTAATATGTGGTCGATGGAGGTGTGGCTGGGAGATGGGTGGTTGGAGGTGTGGGTGGAGAGAGGATGTGTGGGTTAGGATGTGTATGTGGGTGGGCGTGGGATGTGTGGGTTGGTGGGGGATGTTTGTGGGTGGCGAGTGTGTTTGGGTTGGGGGAACAGGTGAGGGCAGTGTGTGTGGGTGGGAGGTGTGCGGGAGGGGGATGTCGGTTGGTGGAGTATGTATGTGTCCCTGGGTGTGTGTGTGTGTGGGTAGGTGGGTGTGTGTGTGTGGGTTGATGTGTGGGTAGGTGGGAGATGGGCCTCATAACATGGTAATTTGCCTTGTTTATGTTTACAACATTCATTTCACAATGTTTATTTTTCTTCCTATGTGAATGTATAATGCTCTTGATGAACGAAAGATGAGTGATTGGAAGGGCTGAATGTAAGACGCTTTTAAATGTGACCCTTTTAAAATAAAGTTGATTTGATTTGATATACATTTTAAATGAAAGGCTAGTTCATGTTTCATAAAACGTAGTAAACAAAGAAATATAATTAAAAATGGGTATGCCTAATGGCAAACTTGAGCTGTTTTTTATTTTTTATTTTAATACAAACTTATGATGAACAGCTAGATGTTGATGTTTTTTTTTTCAAATATGATAATAGTTGAAAAGATAATGTCACAGAAAAATAATGACAGCATTTTATAATATTTAAAATTGATGTAGCACTCTGGGCAAATCCATATCTGTTCCATCTCATCAAGTACATGTCAGTGTGTATGAGAGGTGTATATGATTATATTCCAGTAGCACACCAGTTATAAACATGTCATATTGACCCTCTCATATGTCCCTTCTTTCTGGAATTCTGTCTAAATCCAAATTATTCATTCATTCAGTAGCATGTCCTTTGCAGAACCTCACTCCCATAACAACCTACTGGAAAACCTCTCAGTCATGAGTAATATATCCTGCATTCCATACACCCATCTGGAGATCATCTGCCACATCCTGCACCCATCTTCTCTGTGGCCTTCCTCTTCCTCTCTTCCCGGGCATATACCCCTCCATTATTGTTCTCTCCAAACTTTCATGACGTTTCAAGTGACTAAAATATTTCAATTTTCTTTGTTTTATGGTCTTCAGTAGCCAACCTTCAATATTCAGATCTTGTCATTGCATTTGTTCTTTTCTGTGTCCAAGATATTTTTAGAATCCATCTGTAACATTTATAGTTAAAGGCATTTACGCACTGTTCAGCTTGTTCAGTAAGTGTCCATGTCTCACAGGCGTATATTGCAACGAGAAAGATGCACGCTCTTAAAAATATAATTTTTGTGGGTCTTTTTGTCCCATGCCGGTCTCCCTGGTGAAGTAGTTAACGACTTTCTCTGTAATCCCGTATATATCGGGAAACACAGCTGCGCAAGATTCGGTAGCAGATTGTGTCGCATTGGTTACTTACGGGGGTATGTGAGCCGGTCGCTCAGAAAGCAATGGCAAATTACTGAGCGTAATGTTGCCAAGACATTAACAGCAGCTGAAAAATGCTGGTGTTGACTGCAATGTCCTGTAAAGGATATGCGAAGAAAGAAAATCTGTCCCATGCCACAATTAATTCAGTTGTTTTAGTTTTTGAAGAGCAATAGATATTTGTCTTGTAATTTCTTTCATTGTGTCACCATTGTTGGTGATTAATGACTCAAGATATACAAAATGTTCTGCCACCTCCAATTTGTCCTCATTAACAAATATTTCTTTCTCCATATTAGTTTTATCTGTATGAATTATCTTTGTTTTTGCTATGTTAAGATGTAAGTTGTGATTTTCACTATTCTTTTGGGTTGAGGTTATTAATTTTTCTATACCATTCTGTGATGTGGATAGTAATACTGTATCATTAGCATATTGAATCTCTGGTATTTCATAACCAATGATATTTAGGGCATCATATTGCTCCTTTGTTATATATATCATCTCTGACATTTCTCATTATGTTTTCGGCGTACAGGTTAAATAAAAAGGGGGACAGCACACAACCCTGACGGACTCCTTGCTTGATGTCAAACCAATCTGATGTCTCGCCATCTATTCTACCGAAAGCATCACACAAAGCTTGAACTCTGTAGCTCCAGTGACGACCCCCAGGAGTCTCCAAGAAAAATGCACTTGTGAATCGAAAGACGTAGCCCTAGTGGTCTGTTATGAGATGGCATGATGATTTATCAAATCTACCATTTATGAGGTCATATGGTCACTTGTTTGACCAAGGCTTTATTTATGTCTAGCAACAAGGTTATGTCCACTATATTGGTAATTGTTGCATTAACTCTTGATGAAAACAAGCTTCTTGTTGGTTAATTATTCTGGCTACAAGTATAATTCTTTTAAACCATCCTGCTTCTAAATATCTTTTTAGTTTCATAAATCTTATATTTCTTAACAGAACTAAATTGCAGTGAGGAATATAACTTGTGTTAAGTTTGCTGAAGTTGAAGCATGGCAAGTGGACAGAAGCTAAATAATGAGGCTGAACTCATCACAGCCAGGCGTACTGAGTCCCTGGATGCCCCACACATATTAAAACTGCAGCAACCATGGACTGAGAATCTGTTTGGTAGAACAAATATTGTCAATATTATGTGAGTATTTTACGTATCTACTTTTTATTGCAGAAGACCACAACTAATTGTGTGATTCTATTGTTCACTATCTATCTATTTGGTGTGTCCATCGGATTGTGGATAAAGTGCTTGTAGATAAAGAGGTTAGTTGTAAATATCCACTAAACAACTGTGGACCAAAATAGGAAGTGCATCTTTGAGAGGGGATGAGTGTGTTGTATGGGGCAACTAACTCTATAAAACTCTTCAACACTTTGTGACTTGGCCATTCTTCTGCTTTGCAGGGTTTGACATGTTAGATAGAGGCTAGAACCTCACATAAGATATATTTCAGGAAATAAAGAACATTTTTGCCATCTTCTTTTGTCTCCTAAGCTTTCGATACCGTTTTAAGAGAAAGCTTAATGCAGAAAATCTTGCAAGCAGCAGTTACTCATAATATATATTCTTGGATCAGAGACTTCTTTTTAAGAGTTCAAATGGACAGCCACTTCAGCAAGGCTGTAAAATTGACAGAGGGAGTCCAACAGTGCAGCTTAATAGTGCCTGCTTTATTTTAAATTATTTAAATGGCATCACCAAATGCTGCCATTAACATGATTCAGAGTGCCTACATCAAGATGATTTTGCTTCTGGACAACCATGGAACACGCTTCAACAGCTTTGTGCCAACTTCAAATGACAGTGGAGAATGTAAAGAGAACTAAACACAGAGTTGTTTTTTTCTCTCTCCCCATACAATGAGAAAATATCCATAAAGTTATAAAATAAGCCAATTCCTCAGACATATATATATATATCCACATTTCTAGTATTACCCATCAGGAAGTGAAATATAGAAACAATTAAGGCATAAGCCATCTAAATATTCACATGGGACTAATAATAAACCATGGAGCACTGAGAAGCACCCACATAAATAACATGGAAAAACTGTAGATATTGAGCCTCAAATATTAATTAAACAACCAAAAATTGTTCTAGCGAGAAGTCCCAAGCCATCTTGCACAAGACACTTACAAACATTATGCAAATATACTATAAACTGATGCTGTGATGTGTGAATCCCTCATACCAGAACTAAGGACAAGATGTTCTGATCAATCAAATACAGTCCTAGAAGTTCCAGGAGTAACCTCAAAAACTAACATAATTTTGTCACTTCTTGTGCTCAAGAAGCAGTATCCTTCAAGCATACTGACATGTAGATACACACAGGCCCCACCAGAAAGGGCCACAGAAAATAGGGGCAGTAGAATCTATATTACACACCTTAATAATAACACCGAGATACACTCTTTGGCTACAGAGAAAACTTGTACAGAACAGAGCAGAAGCAACAGCCCTTCTTGCTGCTGTGCAGAATTATTAGTTGAAAGTGTTAATTCATACTGAGGTTTTCACAGATTCATTGTCAGTCCTCCAGTCCATCTCATCCCTCAAATAGGAAGGCCTGTCTATAACATTAAAAGTTAATGTTGGGGGGGGGGGGGGGGGGAGGCCCAGGTCAATGAAACAAAAATCCCTACATTGAAGATAATTTGAACAAATGACCACCAGACCAGCAGGTGAGCATGTCAGCCACTCCACTGCTGCAGTTCCCAATCCTACACTATTCTACCAATAAATACAACAAAAACTGTTTGATTTTATAACCAACATCACATCTTCAACTCTATTGTTAATTTTACATTACTTTGTTTTTTAATTTATTGTATTTTTATACACCTATAATATAATAAAAGTGTATTTAGGAGTCATTATCATTATGATCAAATTAGGGTGAAGATGTGTTGAAGTCATCTGATCATGTCATGCACATTCTTCTGTTCTCAGCATGATATGTCTGCACTTCAATTTTCTTAAAGATTAAAGACAAGAAGATCGACTTCATTGCATCAGGTTTAGCCCAGAATTAAGTCTGTTGAGAGAATCGCACAAAGCACCAACTCTATAGCTCTCACAATGATGCCCCAATGAACCTCTGGAAACATTGCACTCATGGCAGACTCTATAGCTCCAGCAGTGACGCCCAGGGAACCTCTGCAAACATTGCACTCATGGTCTGAACAATGTAGTCCGAACATAAAGCCACAACTTACAGACAGACAGGCAGAATCTATAGCTCCAGCGATGATGCCAGGGAGCCTCTGGAAACATTGCACTCATGGTCTGAACAAATGTAGTCCAGACAAAAACCCACAACTTTCAGACAGACAGGCAGACAGTATGGCTACTTCACCACAGAGACCCCCACCATTGTTCTTGCATGCCTGTATGATTTTGTTGTTTCTTGGACATTGTTGCCTTCTTTTCCCCTGGATTTTACCTTCAAGTATTTTCAGTAATAGACATTCAAGCCAAGATAGCCTACTGCTTTGTATACTTTTCAACATTTACCATTTGTCACTTGTTGGTTTGATATTTTTGTTCAGTTCCACTCAGTCTAGTTTCCTGCTATATCATCACAGCTCAAAAGTTTCTAAGATCTGTTCATATAGTTTGGTGGGAGTACATGTTTCAGATCCATTTTGTGCTATGGACCATAAGTGTGTGGTTATTATCATCTTCTGCGGCTCATTATCATTTTTACATCATATTAGAAATGCTTGGTTGTCCTAGAATTCTTTTTAGATACCGCGAACTTAGATCTAATTTTAGCTTCATAGGAGCTTTCTCTAGATAGTTTCCATCCAAGGTCATGGGATTCTGTTTTAATTTACCAGGATCCTTAAGTCATCCCAGCCTAAAAACTGATACCAGAGAATGTTCTGCAAGTTAAAGGTGACCCGCCAACAAATGACCGCATCACTCATCAAGTGTTGATTGGTCTTTAAAAATTATGAGGCTAGTACCATATACCCTTTAGGCCTCAAGGTGTGCAAAAGGGTCCAGGTAAATTTTTTTAATCCGCCTTGATGCAAATTTGTACTCATGACCACCTGGCCAACAGGCAAGCATTCAAAACACCATACTACTGCAGTTCCACACAAACAATAATAAACCGTTATGCAATTAATCAAAGTACTTCTATCTTGGGGCTCCGTAGCAGCTCTTTGGCTAGTGTGCTTGCCACCCTGCCTAGTGTCTTGCCACCCTGCCTAGTGTGCTTGCCACCCTGCCTAGTGTGCTTGCCACCCTGCCTAGTGACATTGGTTCACATTTGCATTGAGGCAGATGTTTCAAATTGTCCTGGATTGACCCACGTTGACCCAGCCTAACATGGGTGCTAGGAAACATTGCTGATTGGTCTATACAAATATGGGGCCAGCACCATATGCTCATTATAATTATGCCTCACAATGTGTAACAAGGTCCCCTTGACTGACTTTACTCTTTTTTATTCAGTGTAATGAATATTTTAATTGCATTATCATTGTATTGCTATATTCAGTGAAAAAGCTGTCTTGGCTATAACATTGTGCAACAAAGTTGAAGATATTATGGGTCATGCTGCATTTGTGGATTTCCCAAACATTGCTGAAGTTGATCAGGCAAACTGGGAGACCTGGTATAACTCCTACTATGTATCAGGACAGGTATGTAATCACTCACATGTTTGCACTTACAGGATCAAATAATTAATCAGCATATTTTAAATATGAATTACTTATCTGTTGATCTTGTATACAGGCAATGCCACTTATTATCACCTTTTATAATAATTTATTTATACATAGACCTGAAGTAATTAATTTAATATTAATATGTGTAAATGACATCTGTAACAGTGAACAATTACCTAATGACATAATATTCATAGTTATAGGTTTGCCAAATAATCCAGGAATTATATAATGGAAGACCGTGGTATAATAAGTCTTTTGAGCCATAGATAAATCAACCTCTAGAAATTACTTAAAGAGAAGTTAAAAACAGGATTAAATCATAAATTATTTTTAGCAGTGTGGGTTTGAAAAGGTTAAGAATGTGTGCCAAATATTGTAGTGGGGTTTACTACAAAGAGATATGAAAGTAAAATTATGTCTAGCTGTAGAACACAAGACCTGGCCAAATTCTATTGTTTACCAGTGGTATCCTTGTGTTCATCCTATACAACATTGGCTCTGATGAAATGTATCAAAGCATGAAAGAGAAATTAAAATCTTTCTCAGTTTTACATATAGATGGCTCAGTGATGAATCGTAGTCAGACATATTCTGAAGATATCATTATGTCAGACACTTAGGCTTTGCTTATAGAAGGTCCCATACAAGTGGCTATGATATGACTGGTTAAATTATGA
>OY992881.1:55615743-55755528 GCA_963921405.1 Cepaea hortensis
TGGCATTCTGGTATGAACCTAAGGCCTATCCACGTCAATATGGAAGCACTATACTCGAGTTTCGCCCTCGTTTGAGCTCGTCAGTAGTGCATATCCCTGACCGGATCCGGAAACAGTCCCGGATCACGCGTGTGAAGCAGGTGGGTAGCGTTGTGATATTCTGTTGTGATAATTTGGTGTGTCCAGTGTGTGCCGCGTGGTTACACACCCGCTTCACACGCGTGATCCGGGACTGTTTCCGGATCCGGTCAGGGATATGCACTACTGACGAGCTCAAACGAGGGTGAAACTCGAGTATAGTGCTTCCATATTGACGTGGATAGGCCTTAGGTTCATATAAGATAAATATCTATAAAAAATGTTTATTAACTTAGTACCATTTGGCTGTTTTATAAAAATACGTTCTAGTTGGTGATTCAATAACATCAATAATTATGTCTGTCGATAGGATAGCCAGCCCCACATCAAGCCTCCTTAATTGCTTTTTTATTTTTTTATTGCTGCTTCCATCGAAGATGAACTGTATTTTTTGTGGCAGACTTTTGCGTTGGCATTCTGGCTGCGGCACTATGCATAGCATTCCTGTGTGGGTTGTTGGTTTGTCAAGACTTCTGTCTGTTCCACTTTTCACATAGGGCAGTGAGGAGCATTTTGTGTGATATTCACTGGCACAGGAACGGAGCATAATGGGACGACCCTTTGCCGTGAAGTTGGAACTGTGACTAACTAACTATCTAAATAACTAACTAAATAACTAACTAACTAACTAACTAGCTAACTAATTAACTAACTAACTAACTAACTGACTGACTGACTAACTAACTAACTAACTAACTAACTAACTAACTAACTAACTAACTAACTAACTAACTATCTAAATAACTAACTAAATAACTAACTAACTAGCTAACTAATTAACTAACTAACTAACTAACTAACTAACTAACTAACTAACTAAGTTGCTTTTTATGACATGCATGGTAGGTTTTAGGTTATAACTATTCTTTACTTCCATTTTGGCTCTTGGTAACACATGAACTCCTCTACTGTTAAGGCTCAGTTATTTGTATGTTGTTTTTTTTTCAAATGTATTGATGGTTAACTCATGTCATGTTATTCAGTGCAAAGACTGGTGAGAAGTTTCTGAACATGGCACTCCATTTCAAATTTGTGACATGCTCATAGACTTCTTTTTGGTAAGACAGTGTTGTGGTTTTCCCTCAACTTCCACATCTTGCTTGTGATCTGTCAGCACATATGAAGGACCTGCTCTGCTCAGGTATAAAATTGTCCACTTATTCTGGTGATAATGATCTCCCATAACTGTACTAGAAACATGCTTGTGCATTGCCCATCCACTACCATTAGAAAATGCAGCTGGGAGTTTTCCTTGATCAAGCTGAGGCCATGGAGGCATGTGCCATACTCTCCATCACTTGAGAGAACATGTGATGGGTACAAAGATGCTCCTTAAATTACTTGTATATAAAAGTAGACTTTTTACATAGCCTCACGTGTATTGACATATAGTGCTAGTCCCATATTTTAATAGACCAATCAGCTCTTGGAGAGTGATGTGGTCAGTATTATGCCAGTTGCCTTTACTTCCCCAGACATTTCCTGGTACCTGTTTTTGGCAGGTTGTATGCTTGTTTAATCAGGTAAAATGTTGACAAAAATTATTGACAAACTGGTCGCCCATCACAAACTATTAAAAATATAGACCCTTGATTCTGACCTCCTGGCCTTTAATAATGAAGAAATACACATGGCCAATGAGTACATGTGCTCTCAAGTTAAAGCCTTTTGAGATTTGTGTTTTTTTAAATTTTATTTCTTATGATACTCTGCAGTATGCACCTAATGAGATGCATCAAAATGTGCCAGACAATAAATGGTGCAATATATTGTTTGTGACTTCCGTGTTTAAATAATTTATTTCTTTTTCAGGTGGAAAAAACATCATATGGGTTTATGAGTATCAGCACAGATGTCAATCTGGATCTTTTAAATGAATGCTTTGAGCTGATTCCCTTCCATGGTTTACGCAAACCACATCCAGATGATGATTATATTCCACCCCCAACGCCTCCACCTTCACCTCCTGTGTCAGAATCAGGTAGGTTTCCTTCATAACAGCAAAATCTCCTTCATTGCAGCAAAATCTTCTTCATTACAACGAAACTTCCTTCATTACAGCAAAACTTCTTTTATAACAGCAAAAATTACTTCAATTCAGCAAACTCCCCTTCATTATAGCAAATTTCCTTCTTAACAGCAAATCTTTATAAGAGCAAAATCTCCTTCATAACAGAAAAATCTCCTTCATAACAGCAAAAACTCCTTTATAACAGCAAAACCTCCTTCTTAACAGCAACATTTATTCATTACAGAAAATCACCTTCATCACAGCAAAATTCCTTCATAACAGTGAAACTCCAAACAGCAATACCCTTTAGTCATAACGGTAACATTTTTTCAGAACAGCAAAACTGTTGTCTGCACAGAATGAATTGTCATTAGCTAAGGACAGGCAACCTCTTCTTCTTCTTAAAGTCCATGATGTTACTTTGGATATATCTGTCTGCAGCCTTCTGTCTCATATACTGCCAGTAATTTCTGACATAGATGTTCCTCCATGCTATGTAGTCAAACTGTCCAGGATCTTCTCTCTCGATCTCCTCCTGCCTCTCTTCCCATCAAATTTTCTCATTATTACAACATGCTCCAGCTTTCCTCTTCTCATGATGTTTTAGTATTTCAGCTTATGAAACAGGATGTTGTTTATTGGCCAGTTTTCTTAAATATTCAGTTCTTCTAAAATGTCCTTATTTTTCTTCTTCTTGGTCCAAGGTATTCTAAGAATTTTTGGTACTTCATTTTTCATTCCCTGCAAACAAACGGTGTAGTTATTTTTAGCACTGACCTAAATCTGGTGGAATCGTCGATTTTCAGAATAGGAATGTATATTCACTTTGTGGTAGGTGACAAGTGTGTTTGCAGCAGGATGTACCTAAAACCGCATGTCATTGTCTTCGCGAAAATTCACGATTTGTTGCCACAGAAAAGATGCATGTATTTGTTGCCACAGAAAAGATGCATGTATTTATTGCCACAGAAAAGATGCATGTATTTGTTGCTACAGAAAAAGATGCACATATTTGTTGCCACAGAAATGATGCACATAGTTGTTGCCACAGAAAAGATGCATGCATTTATTGCTACAGAAAAGATGCAAATATTTGTTGCTACAGAAAAGATGCATGTATTTGTTGCCACAGAAAAGATGCATGTATTTATTGCCACAGAAAAGATGCATGTATTTGTTGCCACAGAAAAGATACATGTATTTGTTGCCACAGAAAAGATGCATGTATTTGTTGCTACAGAAAAGATGCATGTATTTGTTGCCACAGAAAAGATGCATGTATTTATTGCCACAGAAAAGATGCATGTATTTATTGCCACAGAAAAGATGCATGTATTTATTGCTACAGAAAAGATGCATGTATTTATTGCCACAGAAAAGATGCATGTATTTGTTAATACAGAAAAGGTACATGTATTTATTGCCACAGAAAAGATGCATGTATTTGTTAACACAGAAAAGATGCATGTATTTATTGCCACAGAAAAGATGCATGTATTTATTGCCACAGAAAAGATGCATGTATTTATTGCCACAGAAAAGATGCATGTATTTGTTGCCACAGAAATGATGCATGTATTTATTGCCACAGAAAAGATGCATGTATTTATTGCCACAGAAAAGATGCATGTATTTGTTGCCACAGAAAAGATGCAAATATTTGTTGCTACAGAAAAGATGCATGTATTTGTTGCCACAGAAAAGATGCATGTATTTATTGCCACAGAAAAGATGCATGTATTTATTGCCACAGAAAAGATGCATGTATTTATTGCCACAGAAAAGATGCATGTATTTATTGCCACAGAAAAGATGCATGTATTTATTGCCACAGAAAAGATGCATGTATTTATTGCCACAGAAAAGATGCATGTATTTATTGCCACAGAAAAGATGCATGTATTTATTGCCACAGAAAAGATGCATGTATTTATTGCCACAGAAATGATGCACATAGTTGTTGCCACAGAAAAGATGCATGTATTTATTGCCACAGAAAAGATGCATGTATTTGTTGCCACAGAAAAGATGCAAATATTTGTTGCTACAGAAAAGATGCATGTATTTATTGCCACAGAAAAGATGCATGTATTTATTGCCACAGAAAAGATGCATGTATTTATTGCCACAGAAAAGATGCATGTATTTGTTGCCACAGAAATGATGCACGTATTTATTGCCACAGAAAAGATGCATGTATGTATTGCCACAGAAAAGATGCATGTATTTGTTGCCACAGAAAAGATGCAAATATTTGTTGCTACAGAAAAGATGCATGTATTTGTTGCCACAGAAAAGATGCATGTATTTATTGCCACAGAAAAGATGCATGTATTTATTGCCACAGAAAAGATGCATGTATTTATTGCCACAGAAAAGATGCATGTATTTATTGCCACAGAAAAGATGCATGTATTTATTGCCACAGAAAAGATGCATGTATTTATTGCCACAGAAAAGATGCATGTATTTATTGCCACAGGAAAGATGCATGTATTTATTGCCACAGAAAAGATGCATGTATTTATTGCCACAGAAATGATGCACATAGTTGTTGCCACAGAAAAGATGCATGTATTTATTGCCACAGAAAAGATACATGTATTTGTTGCCACAGAAAAGATGCAAATATTTGTTGCTACAGAAAAGATGCATGTATTTATTGCCACAGAAAAGATGCATGTATTTATTGCCACAGAAAAGATGCATGTATTTATTGCCACAGAAAAGATGCATGTATTTATTGCCACAGAAAAGATGCATGTATTTGTTAATACAGAAAAGGTACATGTATTTATTGCCACAGAAAAGATGCATGTATTTGTTAACACAGAAAAGATGCATGTATTTATTGCCACAGAAAAGATGCATGTATTTATTGCCACAGAAAAGATGCATGTATTTATTGCCACAGAAAAGATGCATGTATTTATTGCCACAGAAAAGATGCATGTATTTATTGCGACAGAAAAGATGCATGTATTTGTTAACACAGAAAAGATGCATGTATTTATTGCTACAGAAAAGATGCATGTATTTGTTGCCACAGAAAAGATGCATATTCTAATTAATTTGACTTTAACTTGACTTATGTTGTTGTGCCATAGGTTCTTAATACTATTGAACCTCTGTACTGATATGTCTAGTCTATGCCTCTTTATTTTTAATAGTTCCCATTGTGGTGCTTGTGATGCCAATAACTTCAAAGTTTATAACATTTTCAATTTCTTCATTGTAGATTGTGAATTTTAGGTAACATGTAGTTTTGTCTATAGACATTATTTTTGCTTTATATCTTAGGACAAACAGGATTAATTCTTCGCAAAGCACATAATTTGACCATTTCACCATGGGGACCCGGTACCCTAGATATAATATGTGCATGGTGGCACACATTTACACACTTGCATAGATACATAGACACACATTCACACACATATTTTATTTGAAGAAAACTTAAACCACATATACAGTATCATAGCTATTACTGAAACCTGTGCTTCATCTAGAAGGTAGAAAAGCACTGGGGTAGTGACAGTGAGGGGAACATTGAGAAGAAGAAAGAAAAGGAAAGCATGAGGAAAAAGAAGACATGAAAAACTTGTGAAAGAAGGCAAAACAAAAGAGAAGGATGTTGGTCTCAGGTGAAAGAAGGCAAAATTAGAGAGGAGGATGCTGGTTTCAGGTGTCCACTGTCTAAGAAGTAATTTAAAATCAGATCAAGATAAACAGTCTTTCCCATGCTATTGTTTATTATTTCAATGTAAATTTGAAGATATTGAACAAGATAAAGAAGAACCAGCTCCTGAAGTTGCTGGTGTGGCAGTAGATCATGAGGAGGTGGTGAAGGTGCCATCACAGATGGAAGAAGCTTTGCAGGAAAGCAGTCACAGGGGCAGTCTCAAAGGCAGTCTCAAAGGTGGTAAGTTGAACTTTACGGTCACAAGATTCATTTATAGGATTCATTGAAACTGTATTTAAGTTGAATTTTACAGCCACAGGTTTCATTTCTAGGTTCATTGAAACTATATGTCAGTTGAACTTTACAATCACAAGGTTTATTTCTAGGCTCATTGAAACTATATTTAAGTTGAATGTTATAGTCACAACGTTCATTTCTAGAATTCATTGAAACTGTTTGTAAGTTGAACTTTACAGTCACAAGGTCCATTTCTAGAGCTTGAAACTGTGTAAGTTGTTATATTAAACATTATAAAACTTTTTTGTAAATGATGATGGTGCACGCGTGCACACAGAGAGAGAGAGAGAGGGAGAGAGAGAGAGAGAGATATACATATATCTTCTTCTTCTTATTCTTCTTCAGCATTCCGAGCCATTGAGGTTTTTTGCTGCAGAAAGAAGCCGTCTCCATTCGTCTCTCTGGTTTACCTTCTCTTGCCAGTCGGTGATTCCAAGTGCTTGTAGGTCTGTATTTATATTATCTCTCCACCCTCTTCTTGGTCAACCTCGGGGTCTAAGGTCATTTATTTCTTGGGTGTAGGCGAGTTTTGTTTCCCTATTATCTTCCATTGTTTCTATATGCCCCAGCCATTGCAGTCTATTAGCCTTCATGATACCAGTGATTAGCGGGGACTTAAACAGACCATAAATATCTTAGTTGCTTCTTCTTTTCCATTCTCCACTTTGTGTATCCCTAATGGGCCTAAAGATGCGTCATAAGACTTTGTTCTCAAAGGTTTGTAACAAGGCTTTGTCTCCTTTAGTTGTACTCCAGGGTTCAGAGCCATACAGCACAACTGGTCTAATCAGTGTTTTGTATATTGTGATCTTGGTGTTACGAGGTAGTGCATTTGATTTTAGTAGATGTTGCAGTGCATAGTATATCTTATTTCCAGAGTTGATTCTAGCTTGTATTTCTTCCCTTATGATGTTGGAGCAGTTGAAGATTGTACCCAGGTATTTGTATGTTTCCGCTCTTTTAATGGTCATATTATCTATTTGTATGCTTCAGGAGTTGAATATTGAAGAGGGTTGGCTATTGGAGACGATAGAACAAAGAAGATTGAAATATTTCGGTCACTTGGGGCGTCACAAAAGTTTGGAGAGAACGGTGATGGAGAGATGTATGCCTGGGAAAAGAGGAGGAGGAGGGCCAAGGAGAAGATGGGTGCAGGATGTAGCGGATGATCTCCGGATGGGTGTATCAGACGCGGGACATCTTGCTTATGATCGAGAGGTTTTCTAGAAGGTTGTTATGGCAGCAAAGTTCTGCAAAGGACATGCTACTGAATGAATGAATGTGGCCAGAGTTTTTAGCCGTTCCTTCTCTTGAAATTACCATATATTCTGTCTTATCTTGGTTGATAACCAGCCCCATTTGTTATATATATATATATATAGTACTTATTCTTCTCTGAAGTTTCAACATCTAGCATTAAAAGAGATCAAAGGCTAGCAGATGGGGGAAGCCAAAGCGTGATTACTGATACCAGTAAGATTGATCAGCTGGTGGAGAAGGAGGCTGCTGAAATTCAACATGAGGAAGTAAGAAGTTAATATTAGTAAACATAATGTCAACATTGTAAAATCCTATCCATAATGGAATACTCAATTTACAATGTTGTGATGGACTAATAAACCACAAACTATTCTTATAGTCCAAGGCGTGTGGCGTTGGTGATCACATTTGCCCATAGCCTTCTGTCTTCTTTTGTACTGCCAATCATTTGACACCAATGTTTCTCCATGCCATGATATTAAACTATCTAGAATTTTCTCACTCAGTCTTCCCCTGTCTCTCCTGCCCTCCCAACTTTCCTATTTTCATTACATACCAAAAGAATGTGAACTGTTTTCAGCAGATTCAAGTAACCAATTCTCTTTGTTGCCTAACTTCTTTAAAGACATCTTCATTGCACTTTCATCCATCCATGGTGTTATCATCATTCTTCTGTAAAATCACATCTCTGCAGCTTTCACATAATTCCTCACCAGTTATTTTTTAATTGTGCATGATTCACTTCCGTATATTAGGATTGGCTTAATATATGAGGGGGCTTCAAATGAAAACTTTAAAATGTTTTATAAATTACAGTAACTGTACCATTGTCTTATATCCTGTCCCTTTTGTTGTTGTGGATGTCAAGAGTCAAGTGTGTTAATCATGTGACATCATGGTGCAGATAAACACGGTGATGTCATAAGGACAGTTTAAAAATGGCCTCCCCACTTTTTACATGCACCAAAGACGAGCAGCTTTCTTTTATTCGTTATTTTAATCAATGTAGGGGTGAAACCTGTAGAAATTCATTGACAAATGAAGGTCCAGTATGGTGATTAATGCCTGTCAGTCCATGAGTAGAGTAGGAAGTTTCAAAATAGTGTGACTTGTGACAGACTGTTCATAACGGGACCAGGCACATAAAGTACTGACTCCAGAGAATTTCTTCTACAGGAATCTAAACACTTTATTGGTGCTGGAGGACATGCATTGAAAGCTGTAGTGACTGCATACAAAATTATACTTTTGTTCTGTACTTTTTCAGAATATATTCACACACACACACACACACACATAGAATTTAAGGTTTTCATTTGAAGCTCCCTTGTATCTCTAAAGTCCTCTTTTTCAGACCTTGAGTGACAGAGATATACAATTCTGCTTTTGCTTGGGTTACTTTACATTATTGAAAGACAGAAGATCAAGTGGTTTGGCCATGTCGTTAGAATGCAACACCATCAACTACCATCACTGGCCTTACATCAAAGTTCATCTGCGACGAGACCAAGAGGACGTCCAAGAATAAAATGGATTTATGACATCAAAGACATTGTACAGTCACACGCAATGACACTATCCAGTGCCGTCCATCGGGCGCTGGAGCGCAAATTATTCCTCCCCACGACGCTTGAAGGCATAAGTGGAAAATGATGATGATGATGACTCTACATTAACTTCCTTAATACATCGTCCGTGTGTTGTTATCAAAGAACCCACATACTTAAATATATTTACCTGTTTCAGACTAGATTAATTCACTTTGATGTTGCTCATGAGTCATTAGTTATATGTGAGTAAATACTGCGCAAGAGAAGCAAACGTAAAACAGAGAAAAATATATATTAAATAAAAGTTTGGCAACAACAAGCAATATAAACAACATCAACTTCATTTACATACCAAATGATAGAAGGAAATGTAATCATAGTTACACACCAGGCAGCTAAAGAAATATCTTATTAATTTAATGATAAATTAATTAATTATATGAGTTAGGTAAGAGGATTTTATATAATTTATTATACCATAATATATTAATATTAATTGCCAGCCTTCATGGCCAAAGGCTTGCGAACATGGTTCATGAGCCGCTTACCAGACGTTCGAAACGCAGCTTCGACCGATTTGTGCTGCAGACCATGTCGCATTGTGTTATAACGTGTTCGTATGGGAGCCGGTCATTCAGAAAGTAGTGGCAAACTACTGAATGTAAACATTTGCCTAGTACATCAACAGCAGCTGAAAAATGCTGGTGTTGATTGCAACGTCCCGTAAGGGATATGCAACATTTTTTTTTTTATGTATTAATTATATATAACAAGTATGTTTACAAATTAATCAATTTCCTTGATAATATACACGTCTGTAGAAATGCTTTTCAGTTGCTATAAAGTAAAGGAGCCTTTCTCATGTCTGAAGGCTTACTGGATATATGTTGCTAACCCCATATTTGTATAAACCAGTCAAGACTCCATGGCTAATGTGGTCAGTATCACGCCGCCTGCTGCCTTGACTTCCCAGAACATTTCCCCAAGATGAGATTTCACGGCTTGATGTGAGTTGGTTGAGGTTCTATGCTCCTGTGGGAGATGAATGGCAAAATGAGAAGGTAGAATGACTGGTTGGACACTGCAAGAGATGAGCGGACCTGTTAAAATATGTTTTGATTTATTTTTATAACAGTGTGTTTCTATTGAAGAGAAGCATGTGAGAAGATTAATCTGAAGTAATCATAACCAGTAAAGTACCGGAATAATTAACATCTACACCTTTGTGGTTCCCACAAAGAGAATTGTATGCGAGGATCCACTGTATTATTATGGCTATCCACTGTTACTATTACCATCCACTGTGTTACCCTGATTATCCATTGTATTAGTATGGCTACTTCTCCCAGTATATGCAGCTGGAGACATGTTGATTCTAACTGGATCCTTGTATTGTCCAGAGTGCTCCACCATGCCATGTCATTCCAAAGGGGTTGACTCTGCCCACCCAAAGGAGATTTGTGCCAACCTACAATGGAGCTAAAAATGCTTTCAGCATACAGCTGTTTTGTATTGCAGAACAGTATGAGATGAGGTGAGTGGGGGAATATTATAAAAGGTATATCACACATGTTAGGAGTAATTTGTTTCTGTCTCTGCTTCACTTTCTTTTGTGTCTGTCTTTGAGCTATCTCCATCTTACTCTGTCTTTTTGTCTGTCTGTCTGACTGATTGTTTATCTCATTCTCTCTCTCTCTCTCTCTCTCTCTCTCTCTCTCTCTCTCTCTCTCTCTCTCTCTCTCTCTCTCTCTCTCTCTCTCTCTCTCTCTCTCTCTCTCTCTCTCTCTCTCTCTCTCTCTCTCTGAATATTTATTCATGTTTGTATACATGCACACTCAAGTGCATGTGTTGTTTTGAGATGCTTTTTATCCAGATAAGGGGATTGTAGATTAAAGAGTTATCAATATTCTGTATGGATTCAAATGGCAGCTACATATGTTTTTTTTTAATGAAACAAATAATACAATTATGAAGCATTTGGTCAGAAATTTGCGTTAAAATAAGAAGTTGTATTATATTTCTTCAATTACCAAATAACTTTACATGTATGGTTATATTTCTCTCTTACGTTTTAAATGTAACATTTTGAATGTATGGGGAAAAGTAATTAATTAAAAATATTCATTTTTCTAAGTTCTTGTGGTCACTAATCTGCTATTCACTAATAAAGTCTAAGATCAATAGGTTATTTTCTTTTCTTGCAAGCTATCATGTTATGTTGTGTGTTTTCTTCATTCCCTAGGTCTTGTGATTTCTTGCCCCAAGCATTTTCTCTGTTCCAAGACAGAGATTACTGTATCATCACATTGCCCCACATGGTGCCAGAGTTTCCACTCATCCAAAACTTTGTGGTGAGACAAGTTACAAAACATCTTGGCTATTTTTTTCTGGTGAATTTGGAAATATAACTGCAGATTAAAATATATGTTCATTTTGAACACCATGTTAAAGTTAAATGGGATTAAAAGAATGAAATGTCATCCGAAGTTCACCTTCAGTTAGTCGTGGTGTGAAACGTTATGCGAAGACAGCACTCCGCAGCAAGACAGGGTGAGGGTTGGGAAAACCCAAACCCACAACCAAGTATTCCAGAGAAAGAGCGGGCTTTCTTGAAATGAGCAGGAGTGTGGGCCCATGAGCCATGAACAGGGTATGAAGAAGGCAGCATGGTAGCAACAACATATACTGGTGCATAGCGATGCCATGTGGAAGCAATGACATAAGGAGAATAGCCTGGGAACAAGTTGGCTTCTTATGGCCAAAGGTGCTAGAACACGTGTGAGGGCACGAAGCACCGGGTGTGCAATGTTCTCCTTCCCAAGGTGGGGAGGGGCTTTTGTGAGCTGTCCACTGTGTTACTATGGCTGTCCACTGTGGGAATTTGTGGAACAAGTGAGAAAAAGACTAATCATGTCAATACAGGGTACAAACACACGGCAGGAGAAAGGCACCCAGAGTCATTACCTGGGTGGGCCTGCTCCCAGAGAGTGTCAGGAAAGTCAAGGGCCAAAACATTCCAGAAATCCTCTTGCTGTGCTTGCTGTGCTGCAAAGTTTGTATCACTATGTCTTATATTGTCATTCAGAAAGCAATGGCAAACTACTGAATGTAAACTTGTCCAGGAATCACGAACAGCTAAAACATGCTGGGGTTGACTGCTACATCTTGTAAAGGACATGTGACTAACTTATATTGTTGGTCACATTATGTATATTACATTATATAGCAGTGTTTCTTAACAGGCAACATGTAACTCTATGAGGGCCTTGGAAAATGTAACAGGAGCAACTGGTGAAAAATAATATGTGGTCAATGCGTATATGGTAAAGCCATTAAAAAGGAAGGTGTATGGTATTACAAATACTATTTTGTTAATGCTAAAAAATGCTACATTTACTGGGGAGGACCCATGGTTGAGAGGTTACAGTATCCACCTTAGGATCAGAAGGAACCAGGTTTGATCTCAGCGAAGGACTAGGAAATTATTCCAAGAACCACTTTCATCTAATGATATATGACGCCTTTTTATCTCTTGGGTAATGACATTGGATACCTTGTCTTCTCAGATAAGGGCAAAAACAGGAGGTCTCTTGTGCAAGTTGTGAATGTTAAAAATCTTACAACAGTTAGAAATTGCAAATAGTAGGCCATAAGGCTGCTGCAGTGGCACATTGCTAGGAAGGAAAACCTACTTACTGGTAGATGGAGATTGTTACCTTGGATGGAATCTATCTAGTGGAAGAATACCTTACACAGTCACATGCCAAGGTTGGATGTACTGATCTTTGAGGTGCATAACTGTGTCACACACGGCCCCTGCCAGAGAAAAGAAGATGAAAAAAGCACCATGTCTATTTCAGATGGGCTATGGCAGAACTTAAGGATAAGGAAGGGTTGACTAAATTGTTCACAACATGTGTACTTAACACAGCTATGAAAATATGCTGTGAGTAGATAAATTAGATTTAAACAGACAATGAACTTACTCATATTTCATGGGATCCATGGCCCAAAAACAAAAGTTAAGAAATACAAATTATAAAGTAGAAAAAAAAGTATGTTGTCTCTTTCTTCTTGTTCTCAGTGTTCAAAGTAAGACTTGTTTTGGTAAAACTTTGCTCTAGAAATATTATAATGTCATGTTTTTAAATATGCACTCTATACATGAATTATCTCTTTGATGATGTTTTTATCTTTCTGTCAGAGGGTGACACCAAAATGTCCCAGCATACTACCACAAGAGCTTTACGTATTCCATCGTTCTGGACTGTTGAAGTAAGCAATTATTAGATCAGAAATTCTTGAGGAGACATTACTTTATTTGTGTTTGAAGTTGTAATTATCGCCATTTGTTTGTTCGATGTATACATAATTATACTTGAAGTAGTATAGTATAGGCCAGTCTCCCTGCTGAAGAGGTTAAGGATGCTGTTCATAATCCCATAAACCAACGTACGAAACACAGCTGCGCGAAATTCAGCAGTGGATTGCGTTGCGTTGGTTTCTTACAAAAAGGTATGTCAGCCGGTCATTCAGAAAGCATTGTCAAACTACTGAACGTAAAACTTGCCAAGAGTTGCTGAAAAATGCTGGTGTTGACTGCATTGTCCTGTAAACAGGATATGCACACACACACACACACACAAAGTATAGTATAGACATGTAAAGTGTTCACCTGATGTTAGCCCAAGATTATATTTAAAACTGAATGATGTGAGCATAGACAATAGAGTATTGTATATGCAAAAATGTATTGAAAGGAGTATAGAGTACACTTGTATAGAGTTGTCCAGATATAAGCCATCTCCATTCGTCTCTCTGGTTGACCTTCTCTTGCCAGTTGTTGATTCCAAGTGCTTGTAGGTCTGTACATATATTATCTCTCCACTGTCTTCTTGGTCTACCACGGGATCTACGGTCATTTATGTCCTGAGTGTAAGCGAGTTTTGTTTCCCTATTATCTTCCATTCTTTCTATATGCCCCAGCCATTGTAGTCTATTAGCCTTCATGAAAACAATGATTAGCAGAGACTTAAACAGATCATAAATGTCTTTGTTGCTTCTTCTTTTCCACTCTCCACTTTGTATATGCAAAACTGTATTTTAAAAATTGACCTGGGAGCCAGGTTGACTCAGCCCACAGTGAGAGGTACTAGGAAATGTCTTGGGAAGTAAAGATGGCTGACATGATGTTGACCACATGCCCATTGGTCTGTAAAAATATGGAGCCAACACTATATAACCAGTACATCATGTCCTTTAATTGTGTTTATTAAACTAAAAATGTCCTTTCATTCCATAGCCCTACTGTAGCATCTGCCATAGGATAAAGTTGTGATGAATCTGTAGCTATTTTTCAGTGAGGAGTTAAATATCATTCCTCAAGAACTAGATGTAGACAACAATTAGTCAGTAGTTACATAGGAACCTCAATTTGTTCTAAGTTGACCTGAGTGTATCAGTTTATGTGCTGATGGTTTTCTGTGCATTGTTGAACGGCTGCCAAGAATCTTCTCTCATTGTCTTCCTCTATCTCTTTTACCAATACTCTTTCCACTTGTTACAGTATATTCATTTTTCTTTCCTCATAATAAAGTTACTTGCATATCCTTTTTACAAGATGCCACAGTCAACCCCAGCATTTTTATGCTGTTTGTGATCTCTTGGCAAGTATATGTTAAATAGTTTGCCATTGCTTTCTGAATGACCGGCACCCATACATTTTGTAGAAAATCAATGCAGTGCGGTCTGCTGCCAAACTCCCCACAGCTGTGTTTCAAACGCGGTAAACGGGACCATGAACTGTGTCCGTAACCTCTTCTTTCCTCATAATGTGACCCAAACATTCAGTTAACCACTTTTTGTTTTTAAGAACTGAAACTGATGTTTTATTTTCTGTGCTTCCGGTGGCATTATTCAGCCTAGAACATGATTATCCTGCCCTTTCTCTTGTTATCACCTCACAGTGTGAAGTGTTGGCATCGCTTGATGAGACACTGTTTTCTGTATTTGCTTTCTTTACATTCCATACAATATCAATTTGGGAACCCTTTGAGGTCACTAAGACAGTTCATAAATAAACATAAATGTATTGTTTGCCGCTGATAGAAGCAGGGGAAAGAATTAGAGACTAGAGGATGCACTAGACAACATAAAAATGTAAAGCTATGGTTACCGACCGCTTTCATCATTTGGAGGTGACAAATTTGAATCTTGGTTTGTAACTATTGTTTTCATTTTGTTGTCTCCTCTAGCCTGTAATTCTTACCTCTACTTATATGAGCGCCAAGCAGTACTTATGTGTTTATTTACATCCCATACGCTGTGTAATCTTTGTTGTTGGATAGCCTTCTTTCTAGACACAGACTTAGACTGTTTATTGTAAACATATTCAGGTTGACATCTGAAGATGTACAAATAAGAAGAGTCATAGGTACACAGTTCACAGCTTAATATTTGTTGATGTCTTACAATCTTAATATGCACCTTGAAGACTGTAAGATTGGTTTATTATGCACGTTTGTTTGCTCAATATTTCATACCATCTTATAGTGTACGAGGCTGCCTATGTTGTATGGTTAATTTACTCAACAGGAACTTCAGTGTTCGCACTGCCTGCAGCAGTGACTATGAAAATGTGGAGAAACTAGTGGAAACCATTAATTTTAAAGAAAATCTGTTGGCAGATTTACAGCAGTTCAACAGAGCCAGAAGAGATCCGGTAAGTTTGATTAAACAATTTGAGGACAGGGCAATACTCTTAAACAAAATAATTTAGTAGCTTCATATTATCATCCTGTTCCCCTCTTGCATCAACATATGTAGATTTGTACAATTATTTTTCTTCTTCCTCTTCTTCATTCGTCCAATATTTTGGGTTTTTTGGCTTTATTGCAGTATGTCTGTTTACAGCAGAGCTGCCATATTTGTGCCATTTGGCAGACACATCTGACTTCTTCCCGGCATTTGTTGACTGGACTAGCCTATCTAGGTAGTTTCGTGGAACATTTCTGCACTTATAGCAGACTGCCCTATGGAAGAAGACAAAGCTATCTGAGATAAAACCCGGCACAATGAAGTCGATCATCTTGCCTTTAAAACCCTATTTAAACATTTCTTGAACAAGGACACATCCTTTCTAGAAAGTAGCTCATTTCTCTTGGAACGTGGGCATATCCTACTTGCCCAAGGTTGATTCCAAAAGAGCGCATTGTTCTTGGCAAAATGTCACATCCTTTTATTGACAAGGGCACATTATTGTTGGGACAAAAATACAAGTTGAAACAAGAAAGTAATCTTCTTTGGACTTGGGCACAACTTTTCTTTGAACAAAGGAAGATTCTTTTCTTGGACAAGGGTATGTCCGTCTTGGTAATAGGGCAAATCCTTGTTGGCCGATGGAAAAGGGCACATCCTTCTTGAGACTAGGGTACATCCTTCTTGGCTAAGGGGCATCCTTCTTGACAAAAGGGCACATGATTCTTGGCAAAAGGGCACATATTTCTTGGAACAAGGAAACACCCTCTTGGATGTGGGACTGTCCTCCTTGGACATGGGAGTATTCTTCTTGGTTCAAGGAAACATCTTTCTTGGAAGAGGATGCATGCTTCTTGGACTTGCATGAGGGTATGTCTTTCTTGGACGTCGGCACATTTATTTTGAACAATGGCAAAAACTAGACGTTATATGTACACATTAAACATCCTTCATCAGTTGCAAATCATAAAGAACAGCATGGGAACATTTTAAACATAGATAACCACAGAATATGTACAGTATGTTTGCCTAGATAGATTTGAGCTGTGCCAGCTTTTGAAATAGTCCTGACACCATAGAACCTTAGAAAAGTAGCATTGCCACAATGGTCTACTAGGCTAGAGGAGAAGGAATTGAAGAATGAAGGCTTATTTGAATCAAGAAAGTCTAGAATAGAAGACGTCCAGAACTGCGGCAAATATAATTGTTGACATTGGTTAGGCGAAAGAAAACATTGCTTTAATCCATATTTTAGAACATACTTTAACAGAAGGAAAGATGGCTGTATATAAAAAAGTTGTCATTAACTGGTGTCCTGATATTAAGTGATGGTTCTGATCTGTAATTGTGTGTACCTATTGAAATTGTGTTCCAATGAAAAATAATATTTGTCCATAAATTAGATTTAGAAGAAAGTGATTGTTGAAGAAATGTTATTCTTTATGTAATGTAAGCAATGTGGTGTGTCATGAGACTTTGTATATATTGCTATACTAAACAAGTAGCAAGCCTCATAAAGGAACCTGCGGTGGGTATGTGCTACAACTATCTAATTTTCTATGCCTGAGACACAAATGAGTAAGTTGTGCCAGTCTTTTCTTCCACTAGCAAACAATGAGAACTAGCATCAAACCTTTGTCCAACCGGAATCATGCCATTGTCAATGTAACATTCTATCCATTACACCAGTGGCTCATCTTTCTTGTAACATGGGAATACCTTACTTGGGCAAGAGCGATCCTTCTTGGACAAGACACATCATTCTTGGAATAAGGACTTATACTTCATGGACAAGGGCACATACTTTTTGGCTGAGGGCACATCCTTTTATCAAAAGAGCACACCGTTCTTGACAAATACTAGGGAATACATGCTATGTTTGTAATTGTTATAATTATATGTCTTGTAACCATGTAATGTAATGTCTCACAGGATGGAGTTGAGATACAGGCTTTTATTGCGGAGTGCCAAAATCAAGTGGTTGGAATAGCCATTCTTCGAAGAGAAGAGGTCAGTTACTGACAATAGAGTTCAAGAACTGAAAAATAATTGTTTTAGCTTTTTCTAGCCCAGTTCATTTTTAGCAGATATCAAATGAGGGGAAATAACCACACAAGTGCATTATTTACGTTGAGGCTAAATACACAGTGAAAGCAACCTCTCTTGGGTGCAGTCAGGTGTTTTTAGTACAATATAAAGATCCCTTTTACACATCTTAAGGTGTATTGAGCATATAATGCTAGACCAATATTTGTATAGACCAATCAGCACTCAGTGGGTGATGTGGTCAGTATCACACTGGGCACCTTTACTTTCAGAGACATTTCCTGGAACCCATTTTAGGCTGGGTCGACCTGGGAGCCCGTGTTAATTCTTTTTAATTTGAATCCGCCCTGATGCTGTTCGAACCCATGACCACTGGGCCAGCAGTGAAGAGTCGAGCCATTGGCCTACTGCAGCTTCCTTAGTATAGTATGATCATGTCTACATTACAGTTAAAGCAAATGGTGTTAATTTGGCATAAGTACAGACACTCAATTATTTAGGCACATGGATAACATCAGATGGTGGGTATCATACAGATAAAGAACAGAATAGGACAAGCAATCACTGCAGTATATAAAATTAAGAACATCTTATGCAATAAATCCCTATCATTAGAAGTTAGAAAAAGATTTATTACTTGTTACATAGAACCAGTTTTAACATATGCCTGTGATTCCTGCACAGTTAGTAAACAAGCCAAAATATCCCTTGAAGCCTTAGAGATGTGGCTTTACAGAATAATGCAGATAATTCCCTGGACAGCCAAAGTGAGCAATTTTGAAAGAGGTTAAGACACAAAGATAACCTTTGACAAACATCAGAAAGAGATGACTGTATTTTTTTGGGCCAAATTATTAATATATATTATACCAAAAAAGGACAACCTGAAATTATGCACCAACTATAGAACTGTTGCCCTGATCAGTCATGCAAGTAAAATTCTACTAAAAATCATAATGGGAAGACTTCGTAAGAAAATGGAAGAAGAGATTAACATGGTTCAGGCTGGATTTAGATAAGGAAGAGGAACAAGAGATCACATACTCAACATGCGTTTAATAATAGAGAAGTGCAGAGAATTTAATGTAAAACTACACTCATGTTTTGTGAGTTATTCAAAGGCATTTGACTGTGTACAACATCAGAAACTTTGGGAAATCATGAGGAATATGGGCGTTCCATCACATGTAGTACAACTCATAAGAATGCTCTATCTAGACCAACAAGCAGCGGTTAGAATAGATGGCGAGACATAAGATTGGTTTGACATCAAGCAAGGAGTCCGTCAGGGATGTGTGCTGTTTCCCTATTTGTTTAACCTGTACGCCGAAAATATAATGAGAAATGTCAGAGATGATATAACCAGGGGGCATTATGATGCCCTAAATATTGGTTGTCATGAAATACCAGAGATTCGATATGCTGATGATACAGTATTGCTGTCCACATCACAGAATGGTATAGAAAACTTAATAACCTCAGCCCAAAGACATTGTGAAAATCACAACTATAACTTAACATAGCAAAAAAAAAAAAAGATAATGCGTATAGATAAAACTACTATGGAGAAAAAAAATGTTAATGAGGAAAGATTGGAGGTGGTGGAAAATTTTGAATACCTTGGGTCATTGATTACCAACAATGGTGACACAATGAAAGAAATTAAACAACGACTATCAATTGCTCTTCAAAGACTAAAACAACTGAATAAATTATGGAGTGGGCAGATAGAATTTCAAAAATTAGATTTTCAAGAGCATGCATCTTTCCCATTGCAACATACGCCTGTGAGACCTGGACATTTACTAAACAAGCTGAACAGCGTATAAATGCCTTTGAATACAAAAGTTATAGACGGGTTCTAAGAATATCTTGGGTAAAGAAAAGTACAAATGAATCCATACTTCAGGAGCTAAATATTGAAGAGGGTTGGCTATTAAAGACGATAAAACAGAGAAAATTGAAATATTTCGGTCACTTGAAATGTCATGAAAGTTTGGAGAGAACAATAATGGAGGGGTATATGCCTGGGAAGAGAGGAAGAGGAAGGCCAAAGAGAAGATGGGTGCAGGATTGGCGGATGATCTCCAGATGGGTGTATCAGACGTGGGACATCTTGCTTGTGATTGAGAAGTTTTCCGGAAGGTTGTTATGGGAGCAAGGTTCTGCAAAGAACATGCTACTGAATGAATGAATTAATGTTATGAGAAGGGAAAAAAACTAGACCATGTTATGACAATTGGAAACATTTGTGGAATGAGAGTTGAACGAAAACCATGACAGAAGAGACTTGACAGACTTGTGTCGTGGCAAGGAAAGGTGTCTGCACATGAGCTGATACTTGCTATTGGAAATCACAATATGTGGAGAAATATGATTGACAACACCAGTCGGTAAGGTACTTGATGTTAGTGAAGTTATGACCAAATGTGAAAAGTGTGAGAACACATTTTGTGATGACTGAGGTACACAGGGATATGCCCATTACACATCATGCTGTGCATGCTTGCTTGCTTGCTTGTGTTCGTTGGCTTGAGCTCCAACGCGAAGTCCTGTATGTCGAATGAAGACATCCTGTTGTCCAACATCAGTGTGATGTCATACAGGACCTGAGGTTTGCATGAGTATCCGTTGTCCCATGTCTGGCTTATTGGTGTGCAGACTGGTGGTTCCTCGCCGTACAGGCAGACACTCTCTGACTTCGGAGGAATCGGCGATCCTATTGACTTTAGCCAGGACCCCAAAGGGACCTGTTGCCCAGGACGCTCGACGAGGACGCGTCAATAGGTCTTGGCCAGTATATAACCCGGCCCTGGTGCCTTGGAAACACCTCTGCGTCCCATGCTGTGCATGAGACTGAAAGAATTCAAGCTTCTTCTTCAAGTCTCTACCAGACTAAGGTGGCCTGCAAAACATTTTGTGTTCTCTAGTTTTGCTTATTTATTTTTTGTTGTAATTTTTGTGCATGCCATTATACCAACTATCTATCATATTTTCCTTGCACTATCTTGTTTTATTGCTCTCTAGTGCTATTTGTTCATTCTTTTACTGATTCTGTCCACACACTGATGTCAAACTGCCAAGCCTTTCTGTCCGTACGATGATGTCAGACTTCCAAGCCTTTATTTCTATACTGTCCTCTACCCTGTTTCTAATTGTTACTGTTAAGTACTTAAACTTTAACAGAATATGAAAACTCAAAGAGAATGAAAACAAACAACACTCTACCAAACATTGGAAACTTCATGTCTGCTAATTGTTATAATAATAACTGGTTAGAACAGAGTTAAAGTAACTGGCATAAAAAGTCTCCGGTATAAAAAGAGTGACAGTAATAACTCATCAGAGTTGGTTAATGTAACAACTGGATAGGGTAAAAGGTGCTTAAAGTCAACAGAAATGTTGCAAAATGAACAGTCCAAAACTAACTCATGCCAAGCCTGTTGTATACTTGTGTTTGATTGGTTGGACTTTGTAGCTACAGTTTTCCATGGGATGAGGTAACCAATCTCACACCAACACTCCTTAGTTGCTTCTTATGGCATGCATGGTCTGTTTCAATGTTATTATTAGTTGCTTGCCTATTGGCTTCACATACCACACACATGATTCTGTGCTTTACCTAAGTAGTCATCTTGCTTGCTGTGATAGTTAATTGTAGCCTTGAAATCATTGTTTATGTCTCTAGCTTTTTGAAACCAGGACCTTACTGTTCAAATGTATAGTCCATTGTTACCAGGGTCTTACTGTGCATGTATATAGCTTACTATAGCCAGGACCTTACTGTTCATGTTTATGGTCTACTGCAACAAGGGTCTTACTGTTCATGTCTCTAGTTTATTGTAACCATTACCTAATGTTCACATCTATAAGTTATTATAACCAAGGTCTTGCTGTTCATTGTCTAACATTGTAAATTTATTTTAAAATGTCACAATTTTGATATGTGATTAAACATTATCTTTTCTCTATATGTATTAAGAATGTGTGTGCAATATGAAATTTTGAACGCTATTGGTGAAAGATCAAATTTGTACTCATTTCATGGAAAAGGTTGGTGTGTGAACTTTCACCACTGATTGATTTTTTTTTTTTTTGGTGGCATATCCCTTACAGGATGTTGCAGTCAGCATCAGCATTTTTCAGCTGCTGTTGATGTACTAGGCAAGATTACGCTCAGTAGTTTGCCATTGCTTTCTGAGCGACCGGCTCACATACCCCGTAAGTTACCAACGCGGCGAGAATCGCTACCTATTCTCGCGCAGGTTACGTTACTCACGAGAATATACACGATTACGGAGAAAGACGTTAACCTCTAGGCCAGGGAGACTGGCCTGAATGATTTACAAAACCTGATTAAGAATGCATCATAGATTAATATAACATGCACTGAAAAGTGATGTCTGTGAAAAATTATATACAAATGTATGCTTACCTATATACAACATATGATATTTAGTATAAACATTCACAGCTATATGATAGACAGAACCTCTGTATACCTTCATTCTAAATATTATAACATATGAAGTCAATGATAAAGTCTGTGTAATATTATATACACAATGAATGAATACATAACTGTATATGGCATATGACAATCAGTATATCAATATGGCATATGACAATCAGTGAACAGGATATTGAAATAAAAACACTATTAAATAATGTACCCAGAAATAATTATTGCAAGTGACTGTATTGATTTATAATATTATTACTAGAAATTATGATTATTGATGATCTCAACTCTTTTCTTGATTTATTTGTGTATTGTATGTATGTATTTGTGTGCATGCATGCATGTGTCCATGTGTGCATGCATGCAGTCACTCAAACTATGCTTTTTTTTAACTACCTTTATCCTAAACTCTTGCTAAATTGTCAGAAAAACCCTTTTATTATTAATTTCTCCTTTCTGATTATATTTCTTTGTTCATCTGTTCTTATGGATACACCATGTGATCCACATACAGAAGAACACATACAATGTTTGTGATAATATTGGTATCTATTTCTGGGATTATTCTTTCAGGATATAGAGTATATACGATCTCACTACAACATTGAGGACTTTATCTACTATAACCATCATCACAGAGAGGATCATGGCCATCTGCACCATTTGGTGCTGAATCCAGTATTTAACCATCTTACAAAACATTTCATTAAAGTAAGTATTTTTCTGTGTAATGATAATAGTGAAGTTATTTTTCGCTTCAATGTATACTCACTTAACAGAAGTATTTTGTATGAGTAAGTTAAAAAAAAAAAAGTCACTTAGAAGTCGACAGGGTCGACTTCATTGCACCGGGTTTTATCCCATATAAGTATTTGCTGGTATAGTCAATAGCAATTTAAGATGAAGTCATTTTTCTCTTCTTCACCATCTTCTTCTTCTTCCATCAATCCTTCAAGCTGAAATATACAACACATATATTCCCACAGTAATTAAAAAAATTATCTACCAATACTTGAAGGACTCATAATTTTTGCTTTATTTTATATTGTGTGACTCTGCAGTTTACATTTGAAGAGGTGCAACAAAATATGCCATATCTGTATATAATATGTACTTTTTTCCCGTCTTTAACTGCTCTGTATATTAAGGCTCTTTGTCACAAGCACAAGTTGTTTCCATTTCTTTTTAATTTTAATCCCCCATGATGTCATTCCAGTCCATCACATTCAGTTATTCTCGATCTATACTGTGCACATTTAGTTTGTATTTATTATTATGTTATTATGTATTGTATACCGCAATAATTAAAACATGTGTCACTTGCTTAACAAGACAGTGGTGCCTGTTCAATCTCCACCAATGATAGAATGCATTTGTCCCACCAGTTCAGCTCTGGAGTCAACCCACCCTTATTAATTGGGTACGGGACAGTTTTCTGGGTATGAATATGAGTTCAAGAATTAACATTGCTGCACTTGACATGTTTCCACATGTGCTCCAATCTACTTGGTCAGTAGCTAGCAAAGAATTCACATACTGATGGTGCCAGTGGCATCCTGATTAAAGGTCCAACTGAATTTCCTCTAATGCTTTGAGTGTGTCTAGATCCTCTCATCATTCCCTGCTGGATAAGCCTCTCAAGTCTTAAGGTGTGGATCTACTGGCTGTTCTGCGGCACTTTCTACTTGATCCTAGAGAGCCTTCACCACGTCAGCCTTGACATCAAATATCTTGTGACTTAAAGAAGCCTGCAGCAGCCAGTCTGTAAATGGTCTTGGACACCCACATGCCTGGCAAAAGGATCCCTGATATGCTCTTGACCTTCTGCTTGTTGAATGATACAAACCACTCCACATGGACTATACCAGCTTCTATTTTATGGATTTGATTGATTTAGGAATCGACATCACAGCATTCGGGGCATTCCCATAAGCGCTCCATCCCAATCCTCAGCAGCCAGCGAAGAGTTCCAACACTAATTGTACCAGTAGCAATCTGATTATATGTCCATCTCGCCTTTCCTCTGAGCGTTGAGCGTCGGCCAGATCCCCTCGTCACTCCTCGCTGTCTCATTCTTGCCAGACCATGATGATCCATTTGCTCCTCCGAGGTGTGCACGTGCTCCCACAAGGCCGCAACCACGTCTGTCTTGTCATGTATCAATACTCCACCAAGTTCTGCAGAGCCAACCAATCTGTCCGCCTGTTCATTTCCCAGCACACCGGCATGCCCCGGAGAAAAGATCCAGACGATGCTTGTCACACGTGACCTCCAAAGCAAAGCAAGCCACTCCGCATGAAGCCTGCCCATCCTCACCCTCGTCAGCATGCTTTCTGAGTCAGTTACAATCACGATGTGTGTGTGTGTGTCGTATTTTCCATCCAGCAGAGAGCCGCAGTGACCGCCTCCACCTCCACTCTTAAGCTGGATGTTGTGGTATCATATGCCAGGTTCTCCTGCCCCAAACGTCGACCATTGGCTTTGGCTATGAACCCCCAGCCACTTTTCTCACCTCTTGACACCGAACCATCTGTGTATTTTATGGAGTACTCTTTGAGTACTTTTTTCTGGAAAGGAAATGTGATGAGAAAGCAAACTGGCCTCCTCACCTTACTATACAAACGCCTACAATATGTGGAGGTCTAACACTCCACACCTCATTGTCAGTATTCCCCATGGGAACTACCATTTATAACACTTGTTTAGTTGTTTAGATGCTAAAAGAAATTATAAGTCTATATTTCTCGGCTTGTGACATCAATATTCTTTTTTTACAGGAAGTGCTCAGGCTTGCTCACAAGACATGCTTGTACTACCCTCTATACCCACCTTACACCTCAAGGGAGGTAAGGCTAAAGTAGAGTTAGCTCGACATTAATTCTGTCAACCCCAGAATTTGATACTTCTACACTTTCTGTCCAGAAGTTTTGTAATTTAGAGTAACAACCTGTGAACCCTAATGAACTAAAATAATACAAAAATGGGACCGAATGAGTTAAAGTAACAACTGGAATAGAGTATATTAGCACAGCCAAATGGTTTCAAATAAAGGGGTTGGCTGCTATCAAAACTAATACTGGAATCTGAATAAAAACACAAAATATATAAATATAAGTAGGAAGTTCAATACATTTGGACCAAAGTCTTTAGCATTCAGCAAGAAAATCAAAACAGTTTTTTAAAAAACAGATAAAATAAAAGAATACTTATCTAGACATCGGTGAACTGGTCCAATCAACACAAAAGCTGGGAACGCCTGACCGTTTATCATTCTTAGTATTTGTGATGATCAGGCCACCTCTTAGGTGTCCAGATAAATATTTTTAAAAATTTTTGGTTCTTCCTGTTTATTGATAAAGACTTTGGTTGAAACGTTCACCTGTGTCTGTGTGTTTTTTCCACTCATCGAGCTTTCTAGTTAAATTTTATTTTTTTACTTAGACTACAGCATAAAAGAAGTTCATAAATAAACACACATGTATTGTATGGCACTTATAGAAGTAGAGGAAAGAAGCAGGGATCAGAGAACAACTAGATAACATAAAAATTGAAAGCTATAGTTACCAACCGGAGTTTGAACCTGCCACCTCCAAATGACGAGTGTCTCACTGCAGGAACAAATGTACTTCGTTGCATGACCAACTGGACACTCCTATTTTAGCATAAAAGAAGAATAGGGATAAAGACGTTTAGAAATGTATACCAAGTACAGAATAAGCAACAAATGTATAGTAAGTTGCTTTGTAGTGAAATTGTTAAAGACCCATGATCTGTTTTAGCCACAAATGTTTGCGATTTTGCCCTTTAATAAAATAATTACTATAAATTAAGAGCCTTGACGGCATAGTGGTTTGTGTTCTTGGGACGACTCAGTCTCATAGAAATAAGTAGCAGAAATTTTTCAGAATTTTCTAAACATTGCCTGTGAATAAAAAGTTACTTGGACAGGAACTGGTCACTCCACCTCATATGGTGTAGCCTAAAATATGTGAAGACCTAACTCTTCACATCCCATTGGCAGTATCTGCTATGGGACTACCACTACCCTCGTACTACATAGTATGATTGTGAAATAATTACTAAGAATATATATATATATATATATATATATATATATATATATATATATATATATATATATATATATATATATATATATATATATATATCATTGGCACCTTGCCGTCTTGACAGACGATAGTTTGTGCTTTAAAAAGGCATAATAACTTTTAACTATGGCGGTAGCGAGTGTGACTGATAAGGCCAATTTGCGCTGTAAATGTCCGTTCACAGTGGGTGCATGTGAACACGTGGTCATTTCCACCATCATGCACCATCTTACGTCTCAAACGCTTGGTGTGTGACTTTTCTGCAATAATTTTCTCCTTTGACTTTATTCCATTTCTGATATTTGCCCTCCATGCAACACGTTCAGCGGCGACTTGCTCCCAATGTGCATTATCAATGCCTGTATCAATCATGTCCCGCTTACACACATCTTTGTATCGTAGTAGAGGCCGACCCTGAGATCTCTTACCCATCTGCAATTCACCAAAAAAGATATCCTTTGGTATTCTACCATCATCCATCCTCCTAAGATGTCCTATCCATCTAAGTCTACGAAGACTGAGCATGGAATAAACTGTCACACAACCTGATCTTTCCAATACTTCAGTATTTGTGATTTTGTCTTGCCACTTAATACCAAGAATTCTTCGCAGACACCGCATATGAAAGCTGTTTAAATTGTTCTCTTGGTGTGAGTAAGTTGTCCAGGTTTCACTGCCATAGAGAAGAGTACTAAGGACACAGGCTTGATAGACAAGGACTTTTGTTTTGGCAGTAAGCTTCCTGTTCTCCCAGACTCTTTTTCTTAACCTGTTCATTGTTGTTGCTGCCTTACCAATCCGGATGTTGATTTCCTGATCTAGGGATAATTTGCTATTTACCACTGATCCTAGATATGTAAAATGGTCTACTATCTCTAGTTCGGCGTCGTCAATAAAGATTGATGGTACCCCATGTGCACCTTGTGACATAATCTGTGTCTTCTTTTTGCTAATTGTTAAACCAAATTCAGAACAAGCATTGGAGAATGCAGATAGTAGACATTGCAATTCTTCCTCAGAGTGGGTCGTAACTGCAGCATCATCTGCAAAAAGCAACTCTCTGATCAGTACCCTCCTAATTTTGGTCTTAGCCTTCAATCTCTGAGCATTGTAGAGGCCGCCATCTGAGCGTGAGTGAATGTATATACCACCATCCTGATCACGAAATGCATATTTCAGTAGAAGTGAAAAGTATATTCCAAAGAGGGTGGGAGCTAGTACACAACCTTGCTTAACTCCACTCTTGATTTCAAATTCTTCAGAAGTTGCACCATCAAACTTGATTATACCCTTCATGCCTGTGTGGAACGATTCCACAATGGACAGAAGAGTTGGTGGGCAGCCAATCTTCTTTAGTGCCTTGAACAGACCCTCACGACTGACCAAATCAAATGCCTTTGTGAGGTCGATGAAGGCAATAAACAGTGGTTGATTCTGTTCACGGCATTTTTCTTGCATTTGTCGCAATGAGAATATCATATCAGTGGTAGACCGGTTCTGTCGAAAGCCACACTGTGATTCGGGGTAGACTTGATCTCCTAGGACTTGAAGTCTGCGCAGAACAATTCTGGCAAATACTTTTCCAACAATACACAGAAGTGAGATACCCCTATAGTTGTTGCAGTCGCTCCGATCGCCCTTGTTCTTGTACAGTGTTATGATGCTTGAATCTTTGAAATCCTGTGGGACTTGTCCTTCACGCCAGCATAGCTCTATTAGCTGGTGGATCTGTATAGTGAGTGTGTCTTGCCCACTCCTGATAACCTCTATTGGAATCCCATCCTTACCTGGAGCCTTGCCAGATGCAAGCTCATTTATAGCACACTTAACTTCTGTTATGGTGGGAAGTGTGTCCAGGTGGTCAAGAGTTGGTAGAGCCTCTATGGCGTTGAGGGCATTATCCGCTAGTTTTGTCTCACTTGAGTAAAGCTCCAAATAGTGCTCTACCCATCTGTCCATCTGCTGTTTCTTATCAGTGATGACTTCTCCAGTCAAGGTTTTCAATGGTGCACTTCTTTTGATCACTGGACCACAGGCTTTCTTTATTCCTTCATACATGCTTCTTATGTCTCCCTTATCACTTGCGATTTGAATGGACTCACATAACTTGATCCAATAATCATTTGCACACTGCCTGGCAGCCTTTTGCACATCCTTCCTAGCTTGCCTTAGCTCACTCAGAGTGTTACGCGTTGGTCTTTCCTTGTTTCTTAAGAGAGCTTTCTTCTTCTTATCAATCAAGGGCTGCAGAGTCTCGCTGTTGGCCGCAAACCAGTCCTGCCTCTTATGATCCACAGTGCCGTAAACCCTTACGGCAGTTTTACAAAGAGTTTCCTTAATTTGACCCCACTTTTCATTTACTGTACAATTTTCTGGTGTATCAGTGAAAGCGTCTTCAAGTTGCTGTTGAAACTGAAAGCACTTTTCAGGATCATGAGTGTTAATAATATTAATCCTGGGGCTAGATTTGTGTTTAGCTGTGTAGATTCTCTTTGGTCTCAGTCTAACCCTTGCAACAACCAAAGAATGATCCGTATCACAGTCAGCACTGTGGTAACTACGAGTCAATGATATATGGTTCAGATGTTGTCTCCGTGTGATGATGAAGTCCAGCTGGTGCCAATGGCCGGATCTTGGATGTTTCCATGTGACCTTATGCATCTCTTTTGTTTTAAAAAAAGAGTTTGTAATACATAGGTCATTACTGGTGCAATGCTCCAGCAGCCTTTGCCCATTTTCATTCATGCGACCGATGTTGTATTTTCCAAGGCACACTGGCCATGAACTCGAGTCCTTGCCCACACGAGCATTGAAATCACCGAGCATATAAATGTAGTCGAATTTTGGAACTGCCTTAATCACAGAGTCTAACTCCTCATAGAACAAATCCTTCACATCATCAGAGGAATCGAGTGTTGGTGCATATGCAGTAATAATGGTGGCAAACCCACAAGAGGTTGCCAAGCGCAGGGATAATAGTCTTTCATTTCCTCCTGCTGGAATTTCAATCATTCCCAGTAGCGAATTCTTCACTGCAAAGCCCACACCGTGTTGCCTTTTTTCTGCCTGCCCTTTACCCTTCCAGAAAAAGGTGTAGTTGTTTTCCCTGAGTGACCCTTCCTCAGCGAGGCGAGTCTCCTGCAGGCCAGCAATATCAATGTTAAGACGATTGAGTTCGGCATCAATCACAGCCGTTTTTCTCACATCGTCAATATTGGTCAAGTCAGTGGAAAATCCTGGACACATGGTTCTCACGTTCCAGGTTGCAAGCCGTAGCTTGAGGTTTCTATTTATATTTTTGTTTGTACCTGGTGCATTGGTTTTACAGCCTGCGATTCAGATTTTGTCCTAGCCCCAAGCACCCATTGAAGCAGGCAGGCTGTGGCGGATCAGCACCCAATTGGCTGGGGGCTGCCCAGCTTGAGGCGGGCGGTAGCTGATCAGTGACACCTATAGGTGTCTCCCACCGTCAGAGGCAACGCGTGGCGCCCCATGTCTACGCCAACTGACAAGGACTTATAACCCGTAACAGTTGCCTCTCGCTTTGATTCCGAGACCAGTTAAGACCAGGGATGGAGTTATTGCCTCTCCATAGCACAAAGCCTGGGCTAAAATATAGAGATCATGTGTTGCCCATGCAGCATGATCCCTCTCTCGGCCTGCCTAGTTCACTCCAGAGGAAAGGTAACACCCCTACATCTGGAACAAGACAAGCTGCAGAAGCTGCCAGATCAGCAAAGCAATGCTCTAACTGTCCGCCTGTCGGAGCTACGATCCTAGACCAGTCGCCAACCAAGGCTTAGGGCCTGGTCTGCCCTGCCATGACAATTTTGTCTTTAGCTTGCATTTCCTCGCACCAGGGTAAGGCGTGTACCCTCCCAATTGCGCTCTTCCGCCCGAAGCCGTTGGCACAATGTGGGGTGTCGGGTTTGGTAAGCGCCGCCCAACGCTCGGCGCTAACAGAAACCAGGTAGTACCGTCTACTGTTATACGGTAGCTCAGCCATATCTGACTAAGACCTGACTGAAATATATATATATATATATATATATATACAGGGTGTATTTTTAATGACTGTGCAGTGTTTGAAAATATTGTCGGTCAAAGTTTTGTATTTACCTATTATGGTGCATGAACTTTACAGAGGGTGAATACAAAACTTGGACTGGCAATATTTTCAAACACTGCACAGTCATTAAAAATACACCCTATAAAATATTAGTACATATGTGCCATTTCTGGGTTTGTTGAAAGGCAGTGGGAAATATGGTGGACAGAACTGTAGTTATTTTTATTTTATAAGTGCAGTAGGTTTAATCATGGCACCTTTATTGTTGAATTTCCTATATAAGAGTATGGCTTTTGGTTGATTAAAAGATTCACTGCTGTTGTGAAGAGTTTGAATCACATTAATAGAGCCAAAGATTCAGCAAAAGTGGTGAATAGAGTCAGAAACTGATAGCTTGACTGCTAATTTGTGGATTAGCTAGCCAAGACCCTACACCGCTACATCATTGAAAGAGGGGAGGTAAAAACATAGACAGGAAGCCATATACGATATAATGTTATGCTGAAGTCAAATGTGTGAGATAAAATCATAGATCTTGCAGATTTGCTGTATATGACATAACAAATCAATGTGCTTGTAAGGACACATGACAAAGAAGAAGAATCAATTGATAAAGTATGTACTCAAAGATCATAAAATCTATCCCAGAATTGTTGTAATTTAGAGTAACAACCTTTGAATTCTAGTGAGTTCAAATAATAGAAACATTGTACCAAATGAGTTAATGTAACAACTGGCGTAGAGTGGATTAGCATATCAGAATGGTACCAAATGCTTTACCATACTCATTTTCAATCACAGTCTTTCCATTAACTTGCAATGTTTACATTTTATAACCTTGTTTGCCAATATATTTGGCTAAGCTGTCAAATTTCTAGTCCTAGTCTATGTAGTTACCAGATGTGCTAAAATAGTAGTTTTGTTCCTTTTTATAAAATGATTTCCAGTGTGATCATGAATACATCAATCTTCAAATTGATTCTCAAAGCACTGGATATCCTCAAAAATGTAATTACTTAATTTCCGGAAAGGTTAACCCGGTCAACAAATGCCCACAGAAGTCGGATGTGTCGGCCTAACGGCGCAAGAACGCAGCTCTGCTGTAAACAGGCACAACACAATCACGTCCGGAAAAAAAACTCCGGATGAACGCAGAAGAAGAAGAAGAATTACTTAATTTTAGGAAGTCTCAACTATGCATTTCTTATCAAATAATGTTCTGTGAGATGCACTAAATAAATGTTGAAAGATGCCATTATAGAAAGTGGTTAGTGCATTTCATTTCCAGTACACTGGTCTGAGTTCAATACCCAGTAGAGGCAAGTTTGCCCTCTGGGGTGTGACACAATCATGTAAAATTTCCACCCAAGAAGTGTCACCAGAATTTTCTCGAATTTATCTAGGTGTGAAATGTGGCTGGAAATGGAACTGGTCATCCATCTTCATTATTCCGTTACTTAGTACAGGGTGTATTTTTTAATAACTGTGCAGTGTTTGAAAAATTTGCCAGTGCAAGTTTTGTATTTACCTATTATGATGCATGAACTTTACAGAGGGTGAATACAAAACTTGGACCGACAATATTTTCAAACACTGTAGTCATTAAAAATACACACTATAAATAAAAAGTACAAAAGTACAGGAATTTTAAAAATACAGGTATTGGATATATGGTGCTAGCAAAGGGCCCTTTTATAGCGCATGGAGCTAGACTCGTATTTGTATATATCAGCCCTCACTTGACAGGGGTGATGTGGGCAGTATCACAACAGCTGCCTTTACTGCCTAGGACGTTTCATGGTACCCATTGTAAGCTGGGTCAAGCATGGAGTCTACGTTAAAAATCTGCCTCTGTAGAAAGTCAAACACAACAATTAGGCCAACAGACAATCACACTAGCCACTCCACTACCACGACTCCCCGACCTAATATATATGAAAGCTTAAGTCTTAACTCTCTTGCATCAGTATGTGCCTTACCTTTAGGTTGCATCTATTCCACATGTGATGTTTTGATAGGCATCAAGTTAGCTGTTTTTGTCTTTATTAGATGCTTGGAAACCACTCGTTAATCACTGGCTTGAATGTTCTTGTCCCTGTGCGAGATCGACGCCAGATCGACTATCCTTTGGAGCGCCTCGGCATTAATGGCCCCTCAGAAAGAATCCTGAAGACATGTTTTCCCTATGCTCTCAATCACATCAACAAGAAGCTTGTTTTGGAACCCAAGGTAAGCTGACAGAAAGTCTATAGTTTTTTTTTCCCTCTTCTTCCTTTCATCTCCCAATGGAACATAAGCCCTCAACCAACCCATGCCTGATCATTTGTAGAATTGCTCATTATTGGTAAGAATTTGCAGCTAAAGTTTCTCATATTTTAATCTCTCTTCTTTCAATGAGATTGCAATAATATTGTAGTTTAGGATCTTCATTTGCTGACCCATAAAATAGCAGGCAAGCTGTCAGTTGCTGACTCTATTCATCACTTTTGTTGTATCTTTGGCTGTGTGATTCAAAAGACAGATCTTTTTTCTATAACATGCATGGTTGGTTATAATGTTATTTTCTTTGCTTCCCTTATAGGCCCTGAAAACATACAGGCAATAGAAATAGTTCATCGTTTAGCAAGTCTCTTGCAGAAGGTCACTCATATATGATCCACTGAAAAATCTCTTGCTCTCTTGACATCTTTCCTGCCTCATGGCCAAGGAGTCTGTAATGTCGCGTGTCATCTTCATCATGCTGGTTGACCCCTGCCAGAAGGCAAGCATGCTAGTCACTGCACTACTACTGCATTTATCTGTTCATACCTCCATCATGTTACTTCATTTAATAACATTTATCTGTTCATATCTGAATGTAAACTTGCCAAGAAATCACAAACAGCCAGAAAACACTGGGGTTGACTGCCACATCCTGTAAAGGATATGTAACTAACTATCTCCATCATGTTACATATTTTTATTGATATCTCCATCATGTTACATCATGTAATAGAAGTCTGGCTACAGAAGAAAGGATCATCCATGGTCTGGACTGTGATGAAGCCTGTTGAGGACCACAAACTGTGCACACTGGGAGATTGCAAGAAAGTCTCCTGAATTCCTCATGATGATAGTAGACATTCTGCACCCAGTTCTTGCATTCACCACATGGAGACCTTATGAGTATGCTTGAAATGAGTGTGTTGCTTGCCTATGGGGATAGACACAAGTCATCACCATTTCCTAATTCTGCAAATATTACAAGAGTGAACAACTTCAATTGACAGAGCTCTAACTACATGTCCACTATTTTATAGTTCTGAGTTATTTACTGTCATCTTAATTCCATCTTCAAGCAATACTTGATCAATACTTGGTTTTATCAGTATTGATATCACTACTCGGGACATTCCCACACATACTTTAATCCCCCTCCTTAAAAGCCATTGAAGAGTTCCCATGTTGATAGTTGCAGTAGCCTGACAGAAAGTCTGCCTGACTTTTTCTTATGCATTGAGTGTTGTTCAGACCCTCTGCTCACTCCTTTCTCAACCAGTCTCTTCAGATATAGATACTCTTGTGGCACTCTTCACCTGGTTCCAGAGAGCTTTCATCACATCACCCTTATTGTAAAGCAGCTTTCCTCCCAGTGAGGCAGCAGCCAGTCTATCCAACTTTTCTTTACCCCACACACCTGAATGCTCTGAGCAGAAAATCCATGATATATTTACAATCTGCTTCTTGTCAAATGATGTGAGCCATTCTGTTTGGAACATGTTAATTTCCACTTTGTGAAGCATACTCTCTCTGTCTATGCTGCCTTCCAACCATGAGAAAGCTGCCATCACAGCCTCATCACTGCTAAATGTACCTTCAGTTTGGTCACATGCTAGTTTGTTTTATTCCTTTTATCAAGGTAACCATCAATTCCCGTATTGTGGTTGTGGGAGCATCAGACGTGGGTATTGCATTTCTGGAGACATTTGTTTACTGGTTAGTGTCTGTTGTAATTGTTCTCATGTTTCAGAATGACATTGTTTTAACAGAAGTGAACATATTTTCTTTACCTTTTTTGCTTTTTCTATCTCTTGCCCTCTCTCTGAGTTATATCAAGACTGGCACATGCACACTCATGCACAAACATACTCACAAAGATACAAATAGACAGAAACACAATGCATGCATACACAAATACAGACATATAGAGACACACAGATGACATACACATACAAGCCATGAAGAAATAAGAGACAGAAAACAGCAACAATACACCAAAGAATATCTGAAAGAAGGACAAGTGACAAAGAATACAGAGACACAACCACAGTTTAACAATACCAAGAAAGGGAAGCAACTAACTAAATACCAAAATATATATAAGGGACGTTCATTTTAAATCTGTTTGTGCCGCACTGCACGTAATTGCGTATGTTGAACATGATCATGTCATAGTCATGTGATAAGCACTGACCAATGAATAAAAGAGCATGTGCTTATCATCCGATGATGCATACGTTCTGTTTCTGACCGTTTAGAAAATGGCCAGGTTAATCCAAAGTCCGTCCAAAGAAGCTCAAAGAGCGGTGATTCAGTTTCTTTCATTTGAAGGATGTCGACAAGTGGACATTCATCGAAGAATGCAGGCAGCGTACGGTAACAAATGTGTGTCGAAGACAACAGTGATAGACTGGGCACGAATGTTTCGGAAAGGACGTCAGCTCACGACAGATCTTCGACAGCTGGGTCAAGCGCATATTGTTGCAACAGAAAAAAACCATCGCCAAAATTGATGCAGCTGTACAGATGAACCGTTGTCGAAACATACGTTTGCTAGCTAAAGAATTTGATGTGCCAATTGGGACAATTCAAAAGGTCGTTCGTAAGAAACTGCAATATCGGAAGGTGTGTTCACAGTGGGTACCACGGATGTTGGCCTACCACCAAAAAGAGGAACGCATGGGATGGTGTTTGAACCATTTGCTGCATTACAGAGTGGAGGGTGATGCATTTATCTTTCACATAGCAGCAGGCGATGAATCATGGTGTCACCACTTTGAGCCGAGCAGCAAAAGAGAGAGCATGCAATGGAAGCATGCAGGATCATTAAAAGCCAAAATATTCAAGTTACAGGTTTCCGCTGGTAAGGTTATGCTGAGCGCATTTTTTTTTTTACCATGAAGAGCTATTGTTGGCCGACTTTAAAGAACCTGGTGTCAACATCAACTCTACCCACTACTTGGAAACACTAGACAAGCTGCAAACAGCCATCAAGAATAAACGACCCGGCATGCTTTCTCGCAGTGTGATTTTGTTGCATGATAATGCTCATCCGCATTTCGCAAAGATTGTGCAGGAAGAATTAGCAAGGAAGAAGTGGGAAATTCTGCAAAATCCAGCCTATAGTCCTGATTTGTCACCATGTGATTTTCATTTGTTCGGACCTCTAAAGAAAGCTCTCAAGGGGCAAAAATTTCACACAGATGCGGACGTAATGAACGCGTTAAACACTTGGTTCAGTGAGCAACCACAATCCTTTTTTGCGGACGGCATTCGCTGCCTACCTAAGCAATGGGATGCTTGTCTGAATGCCTATGGCAACTTCTTCTGACCAACTCATGGTGCATAATTCATTCAAAATGAATGCTTTGTTTAATTCTACCACACCTGTTAATGTTTCTTTCATGCTTTTGTAATAAAGCTATTGAAATGGGTTTCAAATGAACGCCCCTAATAGAACAAGATGCAACATGGAGACCTTACTTATATTCAACACTGGAGAGGTAGGTTTAATGAAGTCTAACTTTTTTTTTTTTCAAACATTAGAACTGAAGAGAAAGAAAGAGGTAGATATAGAGACAGACAGAAATATTTTTTTTTTTTTTTCGCAATCAGCATACACTATACACAACAGAGAAAATGTTAAGGTTAAACAATTTTTTGAGAAAATGTTACGTTTTATGAATGAAAATAATTGGCACATACTAGAAACATTAGAAACAACACTTAGTATGTTTCCTTATTATCATGCATCCAGTTATTGAATATGACTGTATGAAGCTGCATTGTTTTGCTTCTCCAGCCCACATCTGAGATTCAACAATGTCACGCTGATCTCACCCCATGGCATCCCTGGAGACCTTCCGCCCAGTGAGCTCAGGGAGTTGTTTCTAGGACAAAGGTGAATCTGTATGCATTCACATGCAGAGCTGTTAGTATGTTGTATGCACCACTTTAAGAACTGTCAAATTTCTATATGCACCACTTTAAGTACTGTCAGAATGCTATATGCACCACTGTAAGAACTGTCAGAATGTTGTATGCACCACTTTAAGTACTGTCAGAATGCTGTATGCACTACTTTAAGTACTGCCAAAATGTTGCATTCACCACTATAAGTACTGTCAGAATTCTGTACTCACTACTTTAAGCACTGTCAGAATGTTGCATTCACCACTTTAAGTACTATCAGAATGTTGTATGCACTAGTTGCATGACTCTTAATATGCTATGCACCACTTGTAGTACTGTCAATATGCTATATGCACTACTTTAAGTGCTCTTATTATGCTATTTACACCACTTTTAAGTACCATTAGTATTCTATATGCACCCTTTTAAGTGCTATTAATATGCTTGCTTGCTTGTGTTCGTTGGCTTGAGCTCCAACGCGAAGTCCTGTATGTCGGATGAAGGCATCCTGTTGTCCAACATCAGTGTGATGTCATACAGGACCTGAGTTTTGCGTGAGTATCCGTTGTGCCATGTCTGGCTTATTGGTGTGCAGACTGGTGGTTCCTCGCCGTACAGGCAGACACTCTCCGACTTCGGAGGAATCGGCGATCCTACTGACTTTAGCCAGGATCCCGAAGGGACCTGTTGCCCAGGACGCTCGACGAGGACGCGTCAATAGGTCTTGGCCAGTATATAACCCGGCCCTGGTGCCTTGGAAACACCTCTGCGTCCCGCTATTAATATGATATATGAACCACTTGCAATGCTATTAATATGCTATATGCAGACTAGAAACTGTGTTGGTGTAAAATATGCATCACTTGCAGTTCTATTAATATGCTTTTAGTGCTAAACAAAATGTAGGTTTAGACGAAACAAAAATTGATGGCGGAAAATGGAAAGTTAAGGTGTTTCAGTTATAACTTAAAAGTTGTTAATATGGTAGCAGAAATGTTGTATTATAACACAATGACAACATCTTGGTAATATATAAGCCCACGGAAGATACAGGAAGTTGCTTAAGATGATTAATCATCCCATGGCACTTAAAAAGTTAATATTATATGAGCACCACTTACAGTGCTATTATTATCTTATATAAAGAAAAGTCTTAAAAGTCGACAGGGTTGACTTCATTGCACCGGGTTTTATCCCATATGGCTCAGTCTCTTCCCACAGGGCAGCTAGCTGAAAGCATCACATAAAACAAAGCACAAACTCCATAGCTCCAGCAATGACCCCCAGGAGTCTCTGAGAAAATGCACTCGTGAACCGAAAGACATTGCTTGGAATCGAACCCACAACTTTCAGAGCATGAGGCAGAAAGCTTGACCACTTCACCATAGAGACTCCCTAAACGTGGACAAAACCCATTGCAATGAAGTCAGTTCTCTCGACTTTAAACCTCTCCCTGCCAGGAAAATCTCACACTCAAATCATCTAGCCACTTTCTCTTACTGCGACTGTAGATCATGAATGAAGAACCAACGCTTTCTAATATAAATATTTCAAATTCTGCACTTTTCATATATACAGTGTAAAACAAATGTCAATGTTAGAAAAACAATGGCCACCACTAATGGAAAATATGAACCAGCACAATGAGGATAAGACATGTTGAAGATAGACAGCCCTAGAGAGCTGCAAATCAGAATTAAGTGGCACATCACTAGAAAACAAATTCATATATAAGGGAAATCACTCTTGAAAGTAAACTTCTAACATTTTTTGGTCACATAATGAAAAGCTGTAAATATTAAAGCAGAAATAACCTACATGGTATGAAATTGTAACATTTATATGAAGAACACGTAAAGCACGACATAAATGTTATGTATAGCTTCAAAGACCATTAATAAGTGAATTTAAAGCCCATTATCTGAAATGACTACAAACATTCCTTATCACATATCAGATCCTTTGCAGAATGCCGCTCTTATCACGGCTCTCCAAAAGTTATCTCAATTCCTTGCCAGTTCTCCCATCTCCAAGATGTCTGTGTCCATCTTTGGGCCGTCCGGCTGTCCCTCTTCACACAGAAACTCAATACTCCATCAATGCTCTTTCCCAGCCACTGTGACCTTTTAATATGGCTTTCGTATTTCTATTTCTGAGTCATGATGCTATTCATGAGCTGGTTTTTTTTTCATCAATGTTCAGATCTTGTAAACACCATATCTCATAATTATCATCCAGAAATTCAGGAGAGTTTAACAGGATTTTATATTTTAAAAGTGTCTTTGTTATTTAATAAAGAAATAGATATACAGATTATCAGGAAACACTCATTAACAAGTGATTGTTAAATGTGACTATGGACATCCAAAAATACTTGATGATTCTTCTACTTGGTTCCTTTAAAAGGAAAGTTTGGCTCACCTAATTATACACCTCAAAGGCCAGTGCAATGAACTACAGCATGCATTGGTGTAAGGTTTGCTTCCTTCAAATTCCACCCAAGCTAACAGCCTCTTATCTACTCATGGGTAGATTTTCTTGTCTAACAGTTCTGCCAGGGCAGTTCTCTTATGGCCCACTCTTTGTGATTTCTAACTGCCATGGTTTTTTGTACCTTGCTTACCCATGGACCTTCTGCTTTTCACCCTTATCTGAGAAAGCTAGGTATCCAGAAGAGCTTGCAGCCTATAATATTACAGGACATAGCAGTCAACCCCAGCATTTTTTGGCTGTTACTTATTCCTGGGCAAGTTTACGTTCAGTAGTTTGCCATTGCTTTCTAAACAACTGTCACCCATACCATTTCATAAAAAAAACTACGTAAGGTGGTCTGCTGCCAAAATCACCCACAGATGTGTTTCGAACACGTTATGCGGGATTACATACTGCGTCCATAACCCCTTCACCACGGAGTCTATGCACAATGTATATTTACTGAGTACTTGTGTATAGAACAATTTTTCTTTTGCAGAGTCTTAAATGTTTGTATTCAATCTTTCAGCTACTGCTACAACCACATTGATTATGCCAAGATGGCTCTGAGAACCTGGGTCAATGTGGTGTATGGCAAGATGACATCCATCAACAGGTGGGTTTCTTACAATATCTACAAACACAAGATGGTTTGTTTGATGCTAATTATTTCCTTGGTTTCAAGTTGGTTCTTAGTAAAAGCACAACCTACATTAAGTAGCAGATATTTTTTATTACATTTACCAGAAGCCACTTCATGTTGCTCATTGAGAAGTTTTTATTAACTCTCTCTATATCATGGTAGTCACTGGCTAGATGCTTGCCTGTCGTACGGGTGCCCATGTGTTCAAATTCGCGTCGAGGCATATTTTTTAACCATTAAATCTGTACCAGGAAATATCTTGGAAAGTTATGGTGTCCAGCCTGATGGTGACCACATGACCCCACAATTTGGGTCTAGCACCTTATGTCCAATACACCTTAAGGCATGTAAATTGGTCCTTTACTACATTACTGTTCTATACCCAGCAGCCAAACTTACAAACATTGGTTACTTCATTACTGTTCTATACCCAGCAGCTGACCTTACAAAGACTGGTTACTACATTACTGTTCTATACCCAGCAGCCAACCTTACAAAGACTGGTTACTACATTACTGTTCTATACCTAGCAGCTGACCTTACAAAGACAGGTTACTACATTACTGTTCTATACCCAGCAGCTGACCTTACAAAGACTGGTTACTACATTACTGTTCTATACCCAGCAGCTGACCTTACAAAGACAGGTTACTACATTACTGTTCTATACCTAGCAGCTGACCTTCCAAAGACTGGTTACTACATTACTGTTCTATACCTAGCAGCTGACCTTACAGAGACTGGTTACTACATTACTGTTCTATACCTAGCAGCCAACCTTACAAAGATTGGTTACTACATTACTGTTCTATACCTAGCAGCCGACCTTACAAAGACTGGTTACTACATTACTGTTCTATACCTAGCAGCTGACCTTACAAAGACAGGTTACTACATTACTGTTCTATACCTAGCAGCTGACCTTACAAAGACTGGTTACTACATTACTGTTCTATACCCAGCAGCTGACCTTACAAAGACTGGTTACTACATTACTGTTCTATACCTAGCAGCTGACCTTCCAAAGACTGGTTACTACATTACTGTTCTATACCTAGCAGCTGACCTTACAAAGACTGGTTACTACATTACTGTTCTATACCTAGCAGCCAACCTTACAAAGATTGGTTACTACATTACTGTTCTATACCCAGCAGCCGACCTTACAAAGACTGGTTACTACATTACTGTTCTATACCTAGCAGCTGACCTTACAAAGACTGGTTACTACATTACTGTTCTATACCTAGCAGCTGACCTTACAAAGACTGGTTACTACATTACTGTTCTATACCCAGCAGCCAACCTTACAAAGACTGGTTACTACATTACTGTTCTATACCTAGCAGCTGACCTTCCAAAGACTGGTTACTACATTACTGTTCTATACCCAGCAGCTGACCTTACAAAGACTGGTTACTACATTACTGTTCTATACCCAGCAGCCAACCTTACAAAGACTGGTTACTACATTACTGTTCTATACCTAGCAGCTGACCTTACAAAGACTGGTTACTACATTACTGTTCTATACCCAGCAGCCACCCTTACAAAGACTGGTTACTACATTACTGTTCTATACCCAGCAGCTGACCTTACAAAGACTGGTTACTACATTACTGTTCTATACCCAGCAGCCAACCTTACAAAGACTGGTTACTACATTACTGTTCTATACCTAGCAGCTGACCTTACAAAGACTGGTTACTACATTACTGTTCTATACCCAGCAGCCACCCTTACAAAGACTGGTTACTACATTACTGTTCTATACCCAGCAGCTGACCTTACAAAGACTGGTTACTACATTACTGTTCTATACCCAGCAGCCAACCTTACAAAGACTGGTTACTACATTACTGTTCTATACCCAGCAGCTGACCTTACAAAGACAGGTTACTACATTACTGTTCTATACCCAGCAGCTGACCTTACAAAGACTGGTTACTACATTACTGTTCTATACCCAGCAGCCACCCTTACAAAGACTGGTTACTACATTACTGTACTATACCCAGCAGCTGACCTTACAAAGACTGGTTACTACATTACTGTTCTATACCCAGCAGCCAACCTTACAAAGACTGGTTACTACATTACTGTTCTATACCCAGCAGCTGACCATACAAAGATTGGTTACTACATTACTGTTCTATCCCTAGCAGCTTACCTTAGAAAGTTTGATTACTTCGTTAACTACATAGTTTCTGAACTCTTGTTACTTTATGTAATTGTTACTGTAAAGTAACACATGTCTTAGTAGGTTATAAAATTGTAGCTGTCTAGGGCTGAAAGAGGTTAGATAGTAACTAACTGGGACAGGGAGGATTGATGTTAACTGCTATCTGGGACTGGATGGTTTTATAATAACTGCCTAGAACAGTATGCTATTATAGTAACTGCCAGGACAAGAGGGATGTTTGACAATAACTGTCCAGGACAGGAAGGTTTGATAGTAACTGTCAGTGACAGAGAGATGTTTTGATAGTAACTGTCAGAGACAGAGGGATGTTTTGATACTAACTGTCAGGGACAGAGGGATGTTTTGATACTAACTGTCAGGGACAGAGGGATGTTTTAATGCTAACTGTCAGGGACAGAAGGATGTTTTGATACTAACTGTCAGGGACAGGGGGATGTTTTGATACTAACTGTCAGGGGCAGGGGGATGTTTTGATACTAACTTTTAGTGACAGAGGGATGTTTTGATACTGTCAGGGATGTTTTGATATTGTCAGGGATAGAGGGATGTTTTGATACTGTCAGGGATAGAGGGATGTTTTGATACTGTCAGGGATAGAGGGATGTTTTGATACAGTCAGGGATATAAGGATGTTTTGATACTGTCAGGGATAGAGGGATGTTTTGATACTGTCAGGGATATAGGGATGTTTTGATACTGTCAGGGATAGAGGGATGTTTTGATACTGTCAGGGATATAGGGATGTTTTGATACTGTCAGGGATATAAGGATGTTTTGATACTGTCAGGGATAGAGGGATGTTTTGATACTGTCAGGGATATAGGGATGTTTTGATACTGTCAGGGATATAGAGATGTTTTGATACTGTCAGGGATATAAGGATGTTTTGATACTGTCAGGGATATAAGGATGTTTTGATACTGTCAGGGATATAGGGATGTTTTGATACTGTCAGGGATATAAGGATGTTTTGATACTGTCAGGGATAGAGGGATGCTTTGATACTAACTATCAGGGACAGAGGAATGTTTTGATACTAACTGTCAGAAACAGATGGATGTTTTTATACTAACTGTCAGGGACAGAGGAATTTTTTGTTACTAACTGTAAGACATAGAGGGATGTTTTGATACTAACTGTCAGGGAAAGAGGAATGTTTTGATACTAACTGTCAGACATAGAGGGATGTTTTGATACTAACTGTCAGGGACAGAGGAATGTTTTGATACTAACTTTCAGACATAGAGGGATGTTTTGATACTAACTGTCAGGGACAGAGGGATTTTTTTATACTAACTGTAAGGGGCAGGGGGATGCTTTGATACTAACTGTCAGGGACAGAGGGATGTTTTGATACTAACTGTCAGAGACAGATGGATGTTTTGATAGTAACCGTCAGGGATATAGGGATGTTTTGATACTAACTATCAGGGAGAGAGGGATGTTTTGATACCAACTTTCAGGGATAGAATGATATTTTGATACTGTTGGGGATAGAGGGATGTTTTGATACTATCAGGGATAGAGGGATGTTTTGATACTAACTGTCAGAGACAGAGGGATGTTTTGATACTAACTGTCAAGGAGAGAGGGATGTTTTGATGGTAGTTTTCCATGATAGAGATGTTTGATAGTGACCATGTAGGACATAAGTTGTGATAGTAACTGTCTAGGAGAAAGATTTGTTAGTAACTAGCTGAGAGTGTTTTGATAGTCTACAGAGGTTGGTTAGTAACTGACTGGTGCAGAGGGAAGTTTGTTAGTAAATGTCTGGCATGGAGATTGATTAGGAACTGTTTGAGACAGAAGGACATTTATCAGTGTCTGTCTAGGACAAAAGGAATTCAGTTGATAACTAGGACATAGGTCAATATTTAATAACTGTTAGGATCAGAAAGCATTGAAAAGAGTCAGCAAAATGTAATGATGTTTTTTTCTAACCAACATGTCTGAGCTTTGTTTCACTGTTAACTCATATGCTGACATGTGGTTGATTATTGATTGGTTTACAGATGAGACATCACAACACTCCAGCCATGCCCATGAATACCAGCATGGGTGGAAAAGAGAGTTAATCAGTCTCCAGGAAACCCAGTGCAGTCGACAGGCTATAAAAGTTCAACCTCGGTCATCTTTCAGCCACTCCTAAATTGTGGCCTTAAGTTAACAAAGAAAAAGTGTTTCATATGCTGTATTCGACAAAAAATGAATTATTACTAAAGTATGCCGGGGACTCTGAAAGGAAAGTTAACTCATCAGTCTCATCAGGTCCACTATTATGACCAAATATCACCTGGACAGGACACACCTTGAAAAAAACCTGTTAATGGTATCATTAAAAAGTCCTTCCTCCAGAACCCAGGCCAAAGGAAGCAGAGGGAGACTTCTAAACATAAGGAGAAGGTATTTGTAGATAGAGATGAATAATCTGGGAAGAACAATGAGGGAACTGCGGAAGATAACAATGAATAAGAGGGCTTGGAGTGACTTAGTTGAATGCCTGTGCTTGGTTGGGGAATAATAGGCAGAAAACAAAAGAGGAAGAACACATTTTGAATATTTTAAAATGTATGTATATGCTTGTCTTCCATAACAGAACAAAGAAACAAGTTATTGTAAATGACAGTGCCATTGTGCCCTATGACCACCTGATTCTGGCCACAGGCCTGCAGTACTATGTCCCAGCTCCCACAAAGGCAGATGTCTACAATGGGGCCTGCAATGACTCTTTACCGCAGTCACCAGATTTAAGATATGACGGTCCAGTTCCTCCTAACCTGTTCTTGGTCAATGACTCCTATGATGCTGCAGTGTTGCTGTACAGAGCAGAGCATCAGCTCATGAAGACCAACAGTGAGTAGCAATCTGTAATCCTTTCTTCTTCATCATCATCATCATCATCATCATCATCATCATCATCATCATCATCAGTATCAAGTTGTCAACACTAGGCCTAGTTTTGAAACTTCACAATTGTGTCTCATTAGTGATGCATGACTGCTACAACTGTCGTCAGTATTTCAAATGTCTTCACAGCCAGATCTCTGTACACCACAGTATTTCAAATGCCTTCACTGCCAGATCTCTGTACACCTTGGTATTTCAAAGTTTCTTTGGCTAACCTATTCTCCTATGCCAAGAATTGTGCTTTGTTTATCTAATCTTAATGCCATAAGTTATGTTTAAGTTATGATGTCCTTGACTTATATACTGCTTTAAACAATTTGGTTGTTGTTATTTCTCTCAGACTTTTCATAAATCTTGGTTTGTGACCTCCCATCAGCTTATGCTTGAGGCATAAACAGATGATTTTTTTCTTGACCTCCATACATATAATTTAAGAAATTTGCATGCGATGAACATGTTATTGTGGGTAGGTTTAATTACTTGTGAAATATGTCAAGGCAACAGCAGATTACAAACTACTCTTTAACAATTAATTGATAATAACAAATTGCAGAATAAACATCAACATTTTCTTGTTTTGTTTCTAACCTTCTCAATTTGAATTGTTCAGTCTTGTACCACTTGAAGAATAGAGGACTTAATTGCTTCTGTGTGTCCTCATTATGCTTAATTTCTTTGAGAAGAAATAGCGTGGTCATTGTGTCATTTTCATCTTATCTTTTAAAATCTCTCATTAACAATACTTAATCCTCACTGAGTGAAAGATTTTTGGTGTTATATAATTGCATTTAGAGGTGAAACAAAAGCCCAAACTGTACACTCCATGGCAACTGCTTTCAGCAAATGGCCTTAAAATCCTAGCTACGATATCCTTCTGACATACACCAGATAATGGTGTAATACGCAGTTTTTGAGATTATTTTGTCAGATTTATGTTTACGTGGCAATAGTCCAGTGATGGAGTGTCAGGAAGCTGAAACAGACAACTGCTATTATTGGAGACATTAAGTGAAGGTCTGCGTGTGAATGTGAAGGATTTAAGAAGAATTAAAACTGTAAAAGTGACTGGAACATATTTTTCTTTAAATGAATGTTTTTAATTGATAGCTTAATCCAGAGTAGCCTTTCTCTACTTTTTTTTTCCTGCAGGAAGGCTTGAAATCATGTACATTATTTGGAGTACCTGTGCTAGAAATTGTGTGTACACTTTATGGAAGATGTAATAATTTAAAAATAGTTTCTAATTGTCTACTGAGTAAAATAAAACTGACAACCGCTTTTATTGAAGTCATTAGCATGGTGGTTTGAGTGCAAACAAGGAAGGAGAAGAAGACGTGCAGTAATGATAGTTTCTTAAAATAATTTTGCAGAGAAAATTGTTGTGTACGGTGGCACCATTGATACTTTTACATGCCTGCAAGCACTGCTCAAGCTGGGCATTCCTGGCAGTGCCCTTGTTCTTGTGGAGCCACCAATTGCTAATGTGAGTTCCCATTTATTTATTTAATACAAGTTTGTTGCCAGATGAAAAGGAATGTCAGTGAAGAACAGGTGTATTTACTTTCATCTTCCTATCTCTTTTGCTGAATAAAAGCCGGGATAATTTTAAGAATTTCCTGGAAATTGTTTGGAAAGGGAATGCAGTGAATAAGGGAAATAATCACTAATTCTCATTACTGCAATGATCTAATTTATTTGAAAGTCCAGCACTTTTACAACTCGAGCATAGTATCTGTTATAGACTGCATTTACCTTTTTCCACCTTCATTTAAGAAATACTTGTGTCCTTTTGCAGGGATATGTTTTTAATGTCTCTCTGAGTTTAGTTCTGCAAGAAAATTTCTTGAGGCTACAGAAATGGAATGTTACAGTATAATGTTAAAAATACCATGGTCACATAAACTCAGTAATTCAGTGATTGAAGTCAAGACACGAAGGAAACAGACCTTAGAAGGAAGCAAGCAACATTTTTTTCACATAATGAGAAGAGTAAAATCGAAACATATAACTGGTACGATTAATAATAACTGGTCAGATTAATGGAAAGAGAGGTTTTTCCAAAGCTCGCCTACTATCAAAAAAGCTATGCTAATTGTCAAACCACTTAAAGTTTTTACCAATTTTACCAATTTCCATTTATCATACAGGAACCTGTGGCTTGGGGGTTAGTGAAATTATGTTTCACAATTCTCTGTCATACCAAGTTGAGGGATTGAAATCTGCTGCCAGTGATTTCAAAGCAAAACACTTTGTGTTAATTTTGATGACATGAAGCATCCGCTATTAAACAAGCAAAGGTGAACTATTGAACTATCATTGGCTAGTAAATTATAAATAGCCAGAAAATGCTAGGGTTAATTGTAACACCCTATATAGGACATGAAGCTAACATAACATGGAAGCCACAGAAAGAATGTCGCTGATCAAGAGGGCCATGGACTCAAAACACGTTACAATTACTGACTTAATGAATGAGTCAAGTTGTCCTGAATGTGAATATTTACTTCATTTTGTGAATGAGTTAAGTTGTCTTGAATGTGAATATTTACTTCATTGTGTTCATCAGGGCATCACTTGTTTCAACAACCCAGTTGTAGAGAATGAGATGAAGTCCACCCTTCGTAACCTGGGGGTCAAAGTTAACAGTGACTGCTACCTGGCTAACTGGAATGATGGACAAATGGAGGATGGCAGTGCAATCAAGACGGTTGCGTTTACAACCCAGCGCAGTCATGTTAGACTGGAATGCCAGGTATGTTTGCAGCAAATCAAGGACATCTATCTGATTGTCATCATGAGCTTTGCAGTATTGGGCTCGTTATGGTTCTCTAGAAGAGGCATGCACTCACATGGAGTTGTTATTGTCATCTGGTGCATCATTTTCAAAATGTGGTCCCTATCATCATCATCATCATCATCAAGTGCCGTGCCGGCTGGCGTAGGCGTTCATGGCTCTCCATAGATCTCGGTCTTTGGTTTTCTGGATCAACTCTGCTGCTGATATTCCTCCATGCCACCGTCTCAATCCATCCAGCATCACTTCTCTTGGTCTACCTCTGCCTCTCTTCCCCTCGATCTTTCCAGTTGTTACGATGTTCTCCAATGCCTCTCTTCTCATCACATGACGGAGGAAAGATGTTTGTCTCTATAGTAAACAATTAGTAATCATGCGAAAAAAAAGCCTTGGAAGCCTTGAATATGTGATTTTATAGAAGAATGCTGAAAATTAATTGGACAGCCAGAATGAACAATCTGGACATTTTGAGGGGAACTAAGTCGCAAAGACAAGTTATCACAAACATCAGAAAGAAAAAGTCATCATTTTTGACCACATTATGAGAAGACAAAAATTGGAACATGTTGTGACAACCAGAAAGATTTGTGGAAAGAGAGATAGATAGATGAAGACAGTGTCATGGCATGGAAGGAAGTCAACACACGAATTGATCCACACCGTCGGAAATTGCAATTTTTGGAGATGCATGATCACCCAGCCAGTCGGCAAGGAACTGGAGGATGATGTTGATGATGATGATGATGATGATGATGATGATGATGATGATGATGATGATGATGATGATGATGACGATGATCATATTCCTACAACAGCCAGTCTAAAAGTATCAGTATTTTTTGTTATCTCATCTTTCATTTGCTAGTGATATTCAGCCTCTCACTGTTGTCTTAGCCATAACTGTCTAGGTCTACTTTGTCCTCATTTTTGCAGAAACCAAGCCTTGCATTATGACTTTCCATGTTATTTTTTCTCTTAATGAGACTGACAAATGTTCATATTTTGTGTTTAATTGTAAAATGTACAGCATGTTTTTCATAAGCTGTATATTTTTAGACCAATCACCGCTCAAAGAGTGATGTGGTCAGTATCACGCCAACTGCCATCACTTCTTAGAGTGATGTGGTCAGTATCACGCCAACTGCCATCACTTCTTAGAGTGATGTGGTCAGTATCACGCCAACTGCCATCACTTCTTAGAGTGATGTGGTCAGTATCACGCCAACTGCCATCACTTCTGAGAAAATGTCCTGATATCTATTCTAGACTGGGTCAACCTGGGAGCCCAGGCAATGAATAAGAATTGGGTCAAAGGGAATTAGAACATATAACTAGTGGGCCAGCTAAATGTTTTACTGTAAGATATATATATATATAAATGGGTACCAATTTTATGTTGTGTTTATTACCTTACCTTCAGTCCTTTGTTGATGGTCATGTGTTGTTGTTGTTTTTTTTTTTTTGGGGGGGGGGGGGGGGGGGGGAGGTCCATGATATTTACAGCGTCCTTCTGTAGCATTTCATTTTGAATGCTACAAATTCCTTTGCAACTGTCTGGTTATGTGTTTGTGTTTCACAAGTGTATGTTTCTTCTGACTATATAGGCTTTGAGAATTTGTTATAGCTTTACCTTGTTTGTAATGCCTTGCCATGCATTTGTCATCTGTGTGTGTGTGTGTGTGTGTATTGTGTGTGTGTGTGTGCGCGCGCACATGCACGCATGCACGCACAATATATATATATATATATATATATGACAATAGTAAACAATGAGACCATCCAGACTCACTTTGTATACTTTTCAACCTCTTCTTCTTCTTCTCCTCCTCCTCCTCCTACTCTTCCTCCTCCTCATCCTCCTCCTCCTCCTCCTCCACTTCTTCTTCTGCATTTATAGTTACATTCAAACATCAGTATGAATAAATGCAAAGAAAGCAGAAGTCAACTTGAGCTTGTTGATGTCTGCAAAGAATTTTGTCTTCAAATGGAGCGGGTGTTGGCCAAAATACTTTTCTCTGTTCTGTAAGTCTTGCAACAGTTTGTATACCATATGTATGAACATATATATTCACTCATTTTGTTAGATAGATAGATGGATGGATGGATGGGTGGGTGAATGGATGGATTGATGGATGGATGGATAGATGGATGGATGGATGGATTCATTCATTCTCGCAGATAGATTCACTCATTCTCGCAGTGTGATTCACTCATTCTCGCAGATAGATTCACTCATTCTCGCAGATAGATTCACTCATTCTCACAGATAGATTCACTCATTCTCGCAGATAGATTCACTCATTCTTGCCGATAGATTCACTCATTCTTGCAGATAAATTCACTCTTTCTCGTGGATAGATTCACTCATTATGATGGATAGTTTCACTCATTATGACGGATAGTTTCACTCATTATGACCGAGCGATTCACTCACTCTGCACCAGGTTATGTGCCTTGTGCTTATTGGTTACTTCATGCTCACAGGTTTTATTAAATTTCTTCCATCCCTGAACATGTCATTGCTGTGTGAAAGATGAGTAGTTGGAAGGACAGAATGTAAGACACTTTGTGTGACTTTTAATTACATGTATCTAATCTAAATGTCAGTCATTGATTTAATAGTTAACACAACTGTATGTAACTCAATTCTGCAGGCCTTGATCTGCTTCTACAAACGTGGTGTGGACATAGATGCATTCAAAGGTAAGTTTTCATTATCATGTAAAGTTTAACATTGCCATAATTTTCTTTAAAAAGAAGGATCTATTTTCCACACCTTGTGGCATATTGGGTATATGGTGCTAGCCCCGTGGTCTTATATACCACCTTGTAAAACAACCAGTACCTTCTGTTCAGGTGTCTTGTACTGTCAAACACCAGGGAAAAGCTATTAAAATCATTACAACAGTTAATATCTCAGTTCAGCCTACGGGTCCCTGGATGAGCTGGAGAGGAACTACACCTTATTAAGCCTGACACTGGGCTGCCAAGAATAGGCAATGCAGCAGCATTGAGATAATAATCATCATCACCAACAACAGCAACTGCATTTTTCTAATACACATTAGTGAAAATACAAGGGGGATTAAAATGAAAACCTTAAATGTTTTTTTTTTTTTTTTTTGTGGTAAATATTCTGAAAAAGCAAAGTATAAATGTATAATTTTTCGATGTAGTCACCACTATGTTCAATGCATGTCCTCCTGTGCCGATAAAGTGCTTGGATTTACGCAGAAAAATCAACTCCACAGAAGTCATGCCGTTTTGAAACTTCCTACTCTACTCATACACTTGCTGGATTGGCAGGCATGCATCGTCATACTGGACCTTCATTGGCCAATGAATTTCTATAGGTGTCACCCCTTCACTGATCAAAAAACGGATAACAGAACACTGCTCCTATCTGGTGCATACCAAAAGTGGGGTGGTCGTCTTTAAGCTGTCCTTATGACGTCACCATGTTTGTCTGCACCATAATCTCACTCTTGGCATCCTTAACAACACTATTGATAGGTTACAAGACAATATTGACAGGTTACAAGACAATGGCATCCATCCATCCATCATGTGCCATGCCAATAAGCGTGGGCGGTCATGTTCTTCTATCTCACTCGATCACCAGAGTCGTGGATCAGCTTCATGTTTCTGTCTTGACCATGCCATGTGGCCAAGCCATCCAGGTATTTAATTCTTGGTCTTCCCCTTTGTCTGTTTCCTTCGATCTTGCCAGTTGTCACAAAGTTCTCCAATTCATCTCTTCTCATAACATGCCCAAAAAATTGTGACTGTCTACATCTAATGTCTCTAATGAGTTTACGATTTTCATTTGTTTCTTGAAGGACTTGTTCATTGATTTTTCGGTCTGTCCATGGTATTCTTTGCATTTTCCTCAGAAACCACATTTCCACAGCCATCAGATGTTTTTGAGCTTGTCTGCTCATTGTCCACGCTTAACATCCATATAAAAGTACAGATTCTATGTAGCACCTCAACACTCTTGTTCTCGTTTCAATTGGCATCTTTTTATTGGTCAGTATGTTTTTCATCTTGCAAAAGGCTACATTCACCATGGCAATTCTTGTTCTAATCTCTTCAAGGCATCTCCCATCAGATGATATGACTGTTCCGAGACAGTTGTACCGATTCACTTGTTTAAGAATATGCCCATTTACTTATATATACATTGTGGTATTTCTTCCTTCCTAGTGATGAGCATAACCTGTGTCTTCTTACAATTCAATTCTAACCCTAGTTGTTCACTGTGTGCAACAACCGCATCTACTAAATTTTGCAGGCCCTGTTCATTGTCTGCAATCAAGGCTGATATGGACCTACTCCATTATCAATTCTTATGGCAGCTTGTTATTTCCAATATATGTTTTTTACAAGTCTAAGGTCTTTTCCATCAATTTGTAGATCTTCAAGCATCCTTATCATGTCGACATGTCTCACTTTATTGAAAGCCTTTGTGTAGTCAATAAAGCAAAGGTGTAGATCTTTGTTTACTTCTATAGAACCTTTAATTACTGTTCTCAGTATATACACAGCATTTACTGTACCCTTGCCTTCTACAAACCCACATTGTTCCTCCCCTATTTCAGGTTGTATTTTCTTTCTAACTCTTTGCATGATAATTCTTAGCAAAATCTTCATGATGTGATTCATTATACTAATTGTTCGATGTGATCACATTCCAAGGCTCCTGATTTCTTTGGGCTCTGAATGTCGATGATATCGCAAAACATTGCTAAGTGAATTAAATCTCAATTGGTAGTGTACTCAAGACTTGTAGTGTACCCAGGCTTGTCATTGACTGTGCACTTGGTATTTTACCCAAAATGTAATGTACCAAGACTGAATATTCATCTGCAAAGTGAACTAAATGTCAATTGGCAGTGTACTCAAGACTTTGTTTGTCTGCACCATAATCTCACTCTTGGCATCCTTAACAACATTATTGACAGGTTACAAGACAATATTGACAGGTTACAAGACAATGGCATGGTTATTGTAATTTCTATCAAACTTTTAAGGTTTTCACGTGAGGCTCTCTTATAAATGCTAAACCTCAATATTTACTTGCAGTGGTGGAGAGGTGCCCCTTAATGAGCCTTAATGAGACATGCCAGCGTATTGGCTAAAATGCCCCTTAATCAGCTAGAGAGACATGCTAGCGTATTGGCTAACATGCCCCTTAATCAGCTAGAGAGACATGCTAGCGTATTGGCTAACCCGCACCTTAATCAACTAGAGAGACATGCTGGTGTGTTATCTAACATGCATGTGTCTTTGTTGTTTTACAGCTCCTGTTTAACAAAGTTTACCCGCATGCTCATTCCCCCCTAGGTGGCTGGAGTACGTAGGTCAAGGACATTTTTTACAATTTTAGATCTATTGGGTATATGGTGCTAGACCTAGATTTTTATTGACCAATCAGCACTCTGGGGGTGGTGTGGGGAATATCATTCCGGTCACCTTCACTTCCCAAGACATTTCCTGGTCCCCATCTTAGGCTGGGTTGACCTGTGAGCCCAGGTACATTATTTAAATCTGCCACAAACCTACCTCCATGACCAGCAGGGCCAGCATGCTACCACAGTTCCTATAAATGGCCAGACATTCTAGTTCACAGCAGGAAATTGTGGTTAGGAATTCTGCTTTACAGCAGGAAATTGTGGCCAGACATTCTAGTTCACAGCAGGAAATTGTGGTTAGGAGTTCTGCTTTACAGCAGGAAATTGTGGCCAGACATTCTAGTTCACAGCAGGAAATTGTGGTTAGGAGTTCTGCTTTACAGCAGGAAATTGTGGCCAGACATTCTAGTTCACAGCAAGAAATTGTGGCTAGGAATTCTGCTTTACAGCAGGAAATTGTGGCCAGAAATTCTACTTCACAGCAAGAAATTGTGGCCAGTAATTCTACTTTACAGCAGGAAATTGTGGCCAGAAATTCTCCTTTACAGCAGGAAATTGAAGGAGCGAATTTCTGTCCTTATGCTTCCTGGCTGTTTAATTCTGGACTGTTTCACCCTCAGCCATCAACTGTGCTTGCCTGGTCTTTGATGGGAGACTGGTCATCAACGCTTCATTTCACACAAACGATGTAACAGTCCATGCCGCTGGGACACTGACAAAATTCCGTCGCAGTTACTACTGTGACCCATGGACCCACGCCAACTACTCTTCCAAGGAGGTGGGCATTGCGGTAAGTATACCAAGAATATTCATGTGTGTTGTTTCTCTGCTCTACTGGTCATCTATGTCTTAGTTCGACAGTCAGGGCTTAAGGCACCGTATGTGTATGTCACATTGCAAATCCACAGACTTGTTTTGCCTCTTCTCTACAAGCAGACATGAAAGAAAGGAAGGAAGGAGAGAGAGAAAGAAAGAAAGAAAGAAAGAGAGAATGAATTCCTGATTGGCTGTAATGATTCTGTAACTCCCTCTTGTCATGTTTCTTTAAAGTGGACTCGTGCAAGCTTCTCCCGGTTCATCTCTTCATGTTGTTTACTGACATGAACCTGTTTCTCTTGCAAGCTTCCTCTAAACTTTTCTCTCCATCATGATCAAGTGTCTTGCCGGCTGGCGTGGCCGATCATGCTTCTCCACAAATTGTGATCTCAAACACCACATTTGTCAAAATTTTTTCTAACTTTTCAGGTAGTGAGTAACTGTCGACAGCAATTTACCCTCATTTGCTTCTGTTCACATTAGTTAATTAGTCGCGGTTCCAATTTAATGTTAAAGGATCACCCCATAATGCTCTGTTCCTGTGCCAGTGAATATCAGATAAAATGCTCCACACTGTCCTATGTGAAAAGTGGGACAGACAGCAGTTCTGAAAAACCAATAGCACGCATGGGCCGCTGCCAGAATGCCAGCACAACAGTCCGCCATGAAAATTACAGTTCATCACCGATGGAAGCAGTAGTCAGTAGAAAACTAGCAGTTGCACATACATTATGCATAAGACAAAACCAGCTAGTACAGCAAGTGACCATCCGCCATTTTTCTGAACATGCAGTTCACAATACAAACCACAGCAGACAGATGTAAAAGCATTCCACATGAAATCCACAGCTCACATGTTGCTCCACGGACTTAGTAGCTGGGCGACGGAATCATATACTACCAGTCCAACATGAGGAAAATATGTAAGCAAACTGTAGCCAGAAACAAAAATACCCCAGAGGCCTTAACAGTTCAACAGCCTAACCGCCAAATTGGACTGGAAGTCCTGTTCATGTGTCAGCAGAATGGAACAGAGTGGCAACACATTTTTGTCATGTTCAGTCTGTTAGCCGGTCTCTCTGGCTGAGGGGTTACACCACTTTCTCTGTAATCCCGTTTATCCACGCAGGGTCTCGCAGCGAGGCGAGAAATGGAAGCGGTTCGACCCGCGCTCGTGACTTGTGGGATAATGAACCCGCCGCTCAGAAAGCAATGGCAAACTACTGAGCGTAATCTTGCCAAGAAATCAACATACGGCTGAAAGATGCTGATGTTGACAGCGATGTCCTGTAAAGGATATGCAAAACATTTTTTTTTTTCAGTCTGTTAACTTTTTTTTACTGCACTTGCTACCTCCACAGTTTTCATGTTTCTTTTCTGGTAATGGTTTTATTTAACTTTATTGCATTGCCTTCGTTGCATTCTGAGGATGGCCGTCCAAATCTTGGCAGAATAACAACTTTTCAGCGGTCACACATGAATTGTCTACACCTGTTTTTTTTTTTACTACCTCTTAGAAAGGACAGAAATCTTGCCAAATTTTGACAGAATAACAATTTTCAGTTCAGCAGCCACACATGAATTGTCTACAATTGTTTTTTTTTTTTTTTTTTTTACTACCTCTTAGAAAGGTCAGAAATCTTGCCAAATCTTGACAGAATAACAACTTTCAGCAGCCACACATGAATTGTCTACACCTGTTTTTTACCAACTCATAAAAAGGACAGAAATTATACTAGTTCCATTCCTGTGTATTTATGCAGATGTTTGCCCTGTAAAAGGAATTTGATCACAATCATGGCCTCTAACTTCTCCATTGTTCTGACAAATCACAGGAGTAGCAGTTCTGGTTAATGATGTATGTTGCGTCATACACTATTGTGGGGAAACCCCTTGAAGAAACAAATGCATACTTCACGCATTCCCTACAAATATGAGAATCTTTGAATGTGCCTAGCTTCAACTTTCTCCTGTTTCTCCTTCACAGACAAAATAAAGACCAGTCCCTTGTATAAATCACTTTAACATTATGTCATCATTGCAGTTGTCAACGTCTGCTATTGAAGATCGTTTTCATTGTCTGTGATCGATATTTGTATTGAATATTCTGAAATCAGTATAGAAATGAATTGGTTCATTTATTGTTGAGTGTTGATCAATGGACAATCTATCATGGACAGACAACAGAGGGAACGTCATTAGCGGTAATAATATAGTATTGAAAGGATATATTTGGAATAGATTCTCATAATGTGACGCACTAAGATCTGTATTATCTGAGACTTATTGGTACTGGAGCAGTGTAGTCATGTATAAACTGATGTTTGCGTGCTGTTGTTTCGGTGTGTGTATCATGTTGCCAGGTTGGGGACAGGGTGGGGGGGGGGGGGGAGGGGGGGGGGTTTAATAACTGAAATAATACAATTCTCTTATGACCTTGTTATCACATGCAAATATGGAAGATGGTTGAAATAAAAGGAGTGCTGCCAAGAGCAATTGTGGGTTGTCATTGGTGGTGGTGATGGTGGTTGTTGCCTTGGTCACAATAGTAATTATCATTTTTGTCACGTTTTAGTGATGATTATTGTGATATTGATAGTGATAGTCATGATTATCATGGTCATGGTAGTTTTCCTGCTGCTGCTTTTATTCGATCCCCGCCACATCAAGTTCTTCGGTTTTGTACGATTTTATGGAACCTGGGAAGGGTAAAGGCTAGGTCACATCGTGGTTTACAAGCAACAAGCTTATTCAGCCTCTTAGGCTGTCCATGTGGATTACGCAAGACATGAGTGCTGACCATAAAGTTTCATCACGTGAATGGCTTGTCATTTCGCAGCATGTAAAGTATTTAGTCCTCAGCAGACTTCATAACAGCAGATGTTCACGGTCAACCATCTCTTCATTGGCCACATTAGTGTCTTTGTTCAGGTTCCCACACAAGGTTGAGGGAAAAGAGTTTAATAACCACGAAACATTACCCTGGAGCACCTGTACTTCTGCATCTCATTATCTGTTGGCTTAACAAGAACAGATCAAGGTTCTTAGAATACCACAGAACAAGGAGAAGGCACATGCTGGCATTCTACATCTACGGGAGCTGTGGTAGCCTAGTAGCTAGACACTGGTCTGTCTGACCAGTGGTCACTGGTTCATTCCGCATTGGAGCGGATTCGAAGTTTTAAAATTAATTTGCCTCCCAGGTTGACCCCGGCTAAAATGTGTACCATGAAATGTTCTGGGAAATAAAGGTGACAGGCGTAATGGTGACCACTTTATCCACTGAGTGCAATGACAAGATAGTCATATTGTGCATAATAATAGATAAAATTTTGTAAATGCATTCGCTACTTTACTTTGTATTTGTGGATTATTATGTCTTTGACAGCATTGATAAGGAATCACTTTGGAGGTTAATAAAGCACTATGGGATCCCACAGAAATTAATTAACTTAATAAGAGCAACATTTTAGTATATGAAATGTAGAGTTCTTCATGAGGGAAAACAGATACATTTGAAATAAAAACACAAGGTCGACGGGAATGTCTTTTGTCACTATTATTATTTTTACTGACTATAGAAAGGGTTATGAAAACAACAACAGTGATTGCCAGAAATGGAATTCAATGGACTCTAACAAAGCAACTTGATGATTTGGACTTTTCTACGACATTGTACCCCTGTCACACACATGTAATTAAATACAGGTTAAACTAACCACGCTTGATGAGATGTCACAATAACTATGTCTAAAAATTCATAGAGGAAGATAAATACTAAATAGCTTAAAACAAGCAAATAACAACCCGATCTCCCTTGGTGAAACCTCACTTTAAGAGGCGGAATCTTATACCTATTTGAAAAACAAGGTTGGGAAAAATTGGGGGAAGAGACAAAGATATTAAAATAAGAATACAAAAGTCTTGAGGATCTTTCATAGCATTAGGAAGTCTGTGGCCGTCAAAGTAAGTTAACCTTAGCACCAAACTTGGAATTTTTAACTTTAGTGTTAAATCGGCACTACTGTATGAGTCAGAAACACAGAGAACAACTAAATAACTACTCATAAACTACAAATATTCACTAAGTGATGCCCGTGCAGAATAGTGGGAATAACATGGTATGACAGAATCACCAATGTGGAGCTCATGGAGAGAACTAAACAAATCTCAGTGAACCAAGAAGTGAGGAAAAGACGCTGGCACTGGATAGGACACACACTGAGACCATCTGAGGACAATATAACTAGACAGTCTTGGAACCTACAAGATAGGACATACACTGAGACAATCTGAAGACAATAAACTAGACACTCTTGGAACCTACAAGATAGGACACACACTGAGACCATCTGAGGACAATATAACTAGACAGTCTTGGAACCTACAAGATAGGACACACACTGAGACTATCTGAGGACAGTATAACTAGACACTCTTGGAACCTACAAGGCAAACAAAAAAGCTAAGTCCTAAAATACATGGAGAAGAGAGTTACAGACAGAGATAAATAATATTTGGAGGACATGGGTGGAGCGTAGTAGCTATTACTATTACACTTGTCTGCTGAGGGTGGTCATGTGGTTTGAATCCCCATCGAGTCGGGGATTTTTGTTTAATGTAACCTAGACTACCAGGAGATGTCTGGGAAAGTAAAGAAGGCCGGCGTGATACTGAGCACATCACCCACCGAGTGTCGACTGGTCTATACAAAAATATGGCTCTAGCTCCGTGTATCCAGTGCGCTCTAATACGTGTACAATGGTCCTTTACTTACTACCTCAGGTAATACTGGGCTTTCAGGTCAACTCAGCCTAAACTGGAGATCAGGACATTTTCTGGAATGTGAAGGTGATCAGTGTTACATTGACCACATCACCCTTCAAGTGCTGATTGTTCTATCAAATATGAGGCTAATAAAAGGCTCCTGTACTTTACAGGTCTTTGGTTTGAAAACGTTGGTGCCGAATACTAGATTGCAGCGCCCTCTTGAGAAGATTATGAATTAGTTGCATATCCTTTATAGGACATTGCAGTCAACCACAGAATGTTTAGCTGTTTGTGATTTTTTGGCAAGTTTACGTTCAGCAGTTACTATCACTATCTGAACTACCGGCATTCATATTATTGTAAAACCAGCGCAAGGCGGACTGCTGCCAAATCACCCGCAGCCGTGTTTCAAACGTGGTATGCTGGATTACGAACTACGTCCGTAACTTCTTCGCCACAGAGGCAGTTAGAAAGAGACATACTCTTTAAAATATTAGTTGCATGTTCTTCACGGAAGGTCGCAGTCAAGCCGAGTAGTTATTGGTTGTTTGTGATTTTCTGGGCATTTTAAGTTTGCCGTAACTTTTTGAACAACCGACGCCTACACCACTGTTAAAAATCAACGCAAGGCGGTTTGTTTCCAAACCATCTGCAGCTAATTTTGAACACGTTAAGCCGGATTGTGAAATGCGTTTACTGCCCCTTAGTCGCAGACTGGAAGCTGTTTTAACACCCGAATATGAACCTCTCACCCCCAAATGACAGCATCTGTCACCTCCATATGACAGCACCTGGCTGAAGGAGCAGTTGTACTTCGAAGCAGGACCACTTTTCGGTGTTCACATACACTGTCACGCCCGGTTGTTGTAGCCAGGATCACAAAAGGCATTTTGTGTTATTGATTATGTGGTTGTTTCGGGATTTTGTGTTATATTCACTGGCACGGGAACGGAGCATTATGGTGTGACCATTTGCCGTGAATTTGGAACCGCGACTAACTAACTACTAAGACTAAGGGCGGCGCTGTGGGTGTACTTGAACTATTCCAATTCCAATTCCATTTTCAAAACAAAAATTCCAAATTCGTCCTCGTTCAACCTGCGTCTGTCAGCGCTGAATCTTATTTATGGGCGAAAGCAAGACCACGCCTTTGTCACTTGTATGAGAGTCAAGCTGGTGCGTAGGTGGTCGACTTTCAGTGAGCTGCATGACGCTATGATATCCTTCGTGTCAAGTGGGCCCGCGCGTGCATGAAGCGAAGTCAGCAGAGAGTGATGTCGTGTCCATCCGGCCCAGTTCAGAGAAAAGAAAACAAGAAGCGTTCTCCTCGTTCAGCCCAGTTCTTTCTGTTTAGTTATAACTGAGATGTGAGGGCTCTCATGTCCGGGTTTGTAGCTATCATTCCGTTATCGTTAATCGTTTAAAGTCAGACATCTGTGAGCACACCGCACTGAGTTTGTTGAGTCATCATAGTATGTTGGTCGTGGTTGAGTGGTGCTGTCTTTTATATTGTCAGCGAGGCGACCCAATTGAAGTTGTTGATGCGTTCATGACAGCACGTTAAAGAAAAGTTATGAAATATTATTAAGCACACTGCTTGTTGTGCTGTCATTTATTCCAAATTTGTTTGACTGATGCTTAAGAACATCTGTCTGTCCATTGGTCTGTCTGTCTATCTATCTGTCTATCTATCTATCTATCTATCTATCTATCTATCTATCTATCTATCTATCTATCTATCTATCTATCTATCTATCTGTCTGTCTGCCTGTCCGTCTGGCTTGGCTGTCTGTCTGTCGGTCGGTCGGTCGGTCGGTCTGTCTGTCTGTTTGTCTGTCTTTCTGTATGTCTCTGCCTTTCCCACCTCTCTTGATATTTATTATACTGTTTCTCTTTCTCTCTTCTCTTGTCTTTGTATCTCAATCTTATTATATATACATGCCTTTCAGACCCTCTCGCATTCCCCCTCCTCTCTCTCTCTGTCTCTCTCTCTGTCTCTCTCTCTCTCTCTCTCTTTGTTTCTCTCTCCCCCTCGTTCCCTATCTCCTTCTCTCCCTCTCGTCATCTCTCTCTCGCCATCTCTCTCCCTCCCCTCTCTCTGCTATGTATGTCTTTTACTCTCCTTATAGTTTTCTTTTCACCTCTCGCTAATCTAATCTGTCTAATGTCTAATCTAATCTGTCTACCTACCTGCCTGCATATCCGCCTGTCCGCCTGTCTGTCTGTCTGTCTTACTTTAATCTCTCTCTCTCTCTCTCTCTCTCTCTCTCTCTCTCTATCTATCTATCTATCTACCTATCTATCTATCTATCTATCTATCTATCACTTTCTCTTTATCTCTCGGTCTCTTTTTCGGACTGAAGCCCCCCCCCCCCCCCCCATCACCCCCACACCCCGTTCCCCAACGTCTGCTCTTGCAGAACCTAATATATTCCCCTATCACGATCAGCTTTGATGACCAGGCTGTGGACTAACATGAATATTTATGACGGGGACAATACACGAGGCTCAGCAAGTCCCACACATCACTGGCACCGTCAGCTTCATATGCTTACAGATGTCTGCAGACGCCAAGCTCTGTTGATATGCAGCAGACCAACTGGCAATAATGATTAATGGCGGACATATTTTAGCTTCACCTTTGTTGATCAAAAGACGTGTGTTCATCAACATCATTATGACGAAAGAAATGCAATAATGAGAGGATGTAGGAGACAACACTCAGGAAAGAAAACAGTAGATAGAAATAGAAGCATTGGTGAAGTCACTAACATGCACAGTAGCTGATGGATGCTCTTGCTGGCCAAGACAGCCAACCAGACCCAGTCCCCACAAGTGATCGGTGCGAGTCGACCCAGCTATGGTTATTTCTTCTTCTTCTTCTTCTTCTTCTTCTTCTTCTTCTTCTTATTATTATTATTATTATTATTATTATTATTATTATTATTATTATTATTATTATTATTATTATTATACTGCTAGTGGTACTGCTGCTGATACAGTTATTGCTGCTCCTCCTCCACCACCTACTCACCTTCCTCCCCCTTCTTCTTCTGCCCTTTATCCCTTTCATGGAGCAGCATAGGCCTTCAACCAAAGCACGCCAAGCAGTCCTATATCTTACCATCTCCTGCTGCTGGCCCCACGTCCTCGCCACATTATCCATCTCAGTTTCTAGCTGTGTTCTCCGAATGTATTAAGTGCTCTATCTATTTCGTTTGCCCTGTGGGTTTTTGGTGACAGGAAACTCTAATTATACTGTTCTCAGGTTTTCTCAGTGTCTGCTAGCCCATCGCCAGCCCTTTCCCCTCATCTGTTGCTTCGCTGAAGTCTATCCATCTCTCACCCTAAGCTACATACTAGTGATTCTTCTTATTTTTCTGACTTCGTCCGGAATGTTGTTTTAGACGTAATTGTGTTTTGCCTATTTACAGCTGAGCTGCGATATTTGCAGCTTTCTGTCGACACATCAGATTTCTTCAGACATGTATTGGCCTCGTTACCTTCCCGTCACCAGTGATTCTGCCATACCATTTTGGTCTTTCTTTCCTGCGCAGACACAAGTTAATGGATGTGTGTAGTTTATTTGTAATTGTTTTAGTTGTTCTCCATATTTCTGATCGTATACCTTTCGTCACACATTGTTGGCGCTGCGGCTGAGTGGTTGTGATAGGTAGTTTAATCATTCTCCTCGCACCGAGTGGAGGGTTCTAAATCAGCCGTGACGTACATCATTACGCAAGGGTGTAGTCACCTGTGAAGCAGGAGGCTGAGTGGTCTCGAGATATGGTGTCCGCCTCGAGTGCTGGAGGTCCCGGGTTAAAGCCCCAGTGAGGGTCGAGATTTTTTTCACGTGGAATTCTAGTAACACAATTTATTCTGGTCTCTGGGTAGTGAGATCGGACGCCCGTGTGTATTGTTGCGCACGTAAAAGATCCCTTGGCAGTTGGAAATCGAAAAAGAGTAGCCTAACGGCGCTGCCCGGGCAAAATTTCGAGTTAAAAATCTACCCAAAGTATTTCAGGATCCTCGCCGGTGCTACGGAGTCCTTGCACTGAGCTGAGTTTCTCCGGACTCCGGCTTGAGTTAGGAGTGGAATGAAGCACTTATGTGTTACACCCGTATGACGTGATGTTGATCCGTCGACTAAACCAAACACCTGGAAGCAAACAGGACAGCAAGAGCTGTGGAAAAAAAAGGTTGGGCCAAAAAAAAAAAAATACTGCAGGAGATCCTCCTCCTGGATCGTCAAGCATTCTTTTGTCCGCATTGTCAATGAATATTTCGAGCCAAAGTAGGCCTTACCAGCCATCTTAGAACTCACGGGTCCAAACTTTCAATCCCACTGAGTGTAATAAATGGTCATCGTCATTCTTCACATCAAACACCAAGTCAGATGTGGAAGTTTTGGAAGCAAATCGTTTTGCGTTGATTTCGATGGTATGAAGCATCGGTTATTCAGAAAGCAATGGCAATAAATTGCTTAGTAAATTACAAACAGCCAATACACTCAGGCGTAGATTGCGAAGTCCTGTAAAGTGACATGCAACTAACTTTTTAGGCGTTGTTTGCACACAGAAGACGGCGAGGGATGGAAGCGGTCACATACAAACACACATCTCCGAGTCCTGGCTCAGTGTATGTGAAGAGCTAATACTTCACACTCAAACAGTAGTGTCTGCCAAGGGGGTGCTTTTCATATTGTATCTCAGGCGTGCATAGATATTCGGCTAACTAGACAGATCAAAGAATATTTTCACTGACCATTGTTTACAAAATCGAATCAACAATTGTGAAATAGTTCTTAGATATGATTTAGTTATTTTGCCACTGCAGTAACTTATAGGGCCAACGTGCAATGATTTCCAATTGTAGAGTTGATGTTTCTGTCTGTGCAGGGGGAACGACTTCCAATGTATGTGCTGAAAGTTGTATGTGCATTACTGAAAGGCTGTCAAGAATCTTCTCCCGTTGTCTTCTTCCATCTCTTTTTCCATACATCTGTCCAGTTGTTACAACAAATTCCAGTTTTTTTCTCTTGTCATAATATGGCCTAAACTAATTGACATGCTCTTTCTAATGATTGTTATAAGTTGTCTTTGTGTCTTAGCTTCTTTCTAACAATGTATTACTCCTTCTGGCTGTCCGGTAGATTTTCAGCATTCTTCTCTAAGAAAGGTAAAGTAAAAGTAAAGTAAAAGTAAAAAAGAGATATAAGAGATTGCTGGTATAAAAGAAGTAAGCATGCTGAACACGAGTCATATCAAATATAGTTACGCAATTTAAACATCGACGGCCATTGTGGTTTGATTGACTAGACGATGGCAAATAGCCCTGAGTGTGTGTGAGACATTTTTCTGTACAGCCGTGTGGCAGGCCTATGGTGGGGGGGGGGGGGGGGCGGGGGGGGGGGTCCCAATACGATGGGTAAGTGGAAATATCACAGGAGAGAGGTGATTCAGTTAACAATGTGTGAGTGGATTAGTCTGTTATTCTGTGAATACCGAGATTGCAGTCCAAGACCTCATTTAGAGGCAACTGAAGAGACGCGATGACGAGGCCACGAGGTCGACTGGACGACGAGATTGAATCTACCCCTCACTCTGCTTCATTGTGCCTGTAACGTTGTGTGTTGTTGTTTTCCCCCGATGTTTTCTCGTAGTTTCAGATCTGGAGTTGTGCGAGTGCAGTGCGTTGTGCGCTGGCTCGCCAAAACAACGGTGCGGGATTGGATTCTGGGTGTTGGCAGGGCTTCTATTCTCGACTAGTGCTATTTTCAGATGTATCCAAGCTCGTAAAACTGATGTCAGAGGTCTGCCTGAGGAGGTGATCACCAGAAGGGTAATAACGGACAGTGTGCCCTTGGGTTGGGAGCCGCGGTTGTGCAGTGGCTAATCGCTCGACTGCCGTCACGGTGGCCATGGGTTAGAATCCGCATTGGGGCGATTTTAAAAATATATTTGAGCTCCCAGATCGACACAGCCTAAAATGGACCCAGGAAATGTCTTGAAAAGTAAAGGCGATCACATCGCCCACCGAAAGTCGATTGGTATATAAAATCTGGCCTAGCACCATCCTACGGCGTATAAAATAGTCCTTTACCTTTTTACCATTTAGATCTCTTCCATCAGTGTACTTTCTGTGTTGAGGAAAGTAATGGGTTGGTTTCGAAAAATCAAATTAGCTTTCTATCTACTAGTCTCCCCATCAATCTGACTACACAGTACACGAGACGTATTGGTCTGTAGTTCTTTTAGTCTTCTTCGTGCTTTACTGGATTCTGACGTGTGACTCCTTCCAGAAGTGTACCTGCTTGCTCTGGTTGGAGATTTGGGGTTGACTCTTGTTGTCTGTAGGTCAGAGGTGTTAGAGTAATTCTAATGTTGGCTCCTGTTTAATTTTTAGGCTTTAACTTTTTACAGCCATATTCTATTTCTTATCAGGGTTGTCACTTTGGCTTTTTAACGCCAAATGCGATAAATATGGCTTTTTAAAACAGGTTTGGCGTCAAAATATCAGTGTGATGTTTTGACTTTTGGGCGGGGGGGGGGGGGGGGGGGGGGGGGCTTTAAAAAAATTTAATGGCATAATAATAATTAGCTATAAATGCCTCTTTTTTGAATTGGTCAAGTTAATTTTTATCTTTTTTAAACACTTTTTAGCTAAAAAATTGCAAAACAATAAGCTTATCTTATACTGCTTTTGGTTCATTCTCGAGAACGAACATAACACCTAACAAGTATTAAACACATATGGTTTTCGTACTGTACTTGTACTGTTCTGTGCGCACCCACGCGCTGTGCAGCTACCTTATTGTTCAGTTCAGTTTTCAAATTCATTATACCTTCATGGCAAGTATTCCTTATTATTGAGCCCATTATCATGCCAAAGTGGAAACCATCTTATGATCCATCCATCCATCATGTGCCATGCCGATAAGCGTGGGCGGTCATGTACTGCCATGTCACTCGATCACTAGAGTCGTGGATCAGCTCTGTTTTCCTGTCTCGACCATGCCACGTGGCAAATCCATACAGGTATTTACTTCTTGGTCTTTCCCTTGGTCTCTTCCCTTCGATCTTGCCAGTCGTCACCAAGTTCTCCAATTCATTTCTTCTCATAACATGCCCAAAAAATTGTGACTGTCTACATCTAATGTCTCTAATCAGTTTACGATCTTCATTTGTTTCTTCAAGGACTTGTTCATTGGTTTTTCTGACTGTCCATGGTATTCTTTGCATTTTCCTCAGAAACCATATTTCCACAGCCATCAGCTGTTTTTCAGCTTGACTGCTTATTGTCCACGCTTCACATCCATACAAAAGTATAGGTTCTATGTAGCACTTCAACACTCTTTTTCTCGTTTCAATTGATATCTTGTTATTGGTCAGTATGTTTTTCATCTTGCAAAAGGCTACCTTCGCAATGGCAATTCTTGTTCTAATCTCTTCAAGGCATCTCCCATCAGATGTTATGACTGTGCGAGATAACTGTATCGATTCACTTGCTTAAGAATATGCCCATTTATTCATATATCACATTGTAGTATTTCCTTCTTCCCAGTGACGACCATAATCTGTGTCTTCTTAATATTCAGTTCTAACCATAGTTGTTCAGTATGCAACAACCGCATCTACTAAATGTTGCAGGTCCTGTTCATTGTCTGCAATCAAGACTGTATCATCTGCATATCTAATGTTATTGATGTATCTTATGATACTAATCGGAAATATAATGATCAATGGGATAAGACATTTGTGTGGCTCAAGAAATCCACTGATGGTTCTAATTGTGCCGGTGTAATATTGTTCCAAGATTTTCAAATCTCGCAAATCATGAAACAACATCGGAGCGTGCCATCTTCTTCACAAAAAAAACACTTTCAGTGATGAAAACAAGTAAGAAAATTGATGATAAAGTCAAATTAGCAGACTTACAAATTGCTGTTATCGTGGCCTACCTTAGTGCCTTACGCACCATCGATCACTTTACGTGAAATAATGGTAGCCCATGGATGTGGCAGCACTCTTGGTCAGATAAAATTACACCGAACGAAGAGCATATCACTAATAAGAAATGTTATTTCACCATCTTTAAAATCTGATCTAATTCTAGATCTGCAAAACAAGAAGTATACACTCATCATTGATAAGTCCACTGATGTCTCGACCCAAAAGTACTTGTGCATTTTAGTTATATACCTCAGCGATAAAAGAAATGAAATTACTACTAGTTTTCTAGGTTTGATTCCAGTTCAGAAGGCTACAGGAGAGAATATATTTAATTTGATTAACAGTGAAATTGAAAAATGTAAATCAAACATTAAATAATTGCATTGGTTTTGCATCGATGATGCTTCCAATATGGTTGGATGCAACAATTCAGTTTGGTCCAGAATGACAGGTGTATCTCCTTCATGTGTTCAGTATAAGTGTGTTTGCCATTCATTAGCATTGTGCATTAAATATGTAGTGTCAAATCTACCTTCAAACATTGGTTTTTGCTGACAGAAATACCGAATAGGTTTAGACATAGCAATCTAAGACGACTCCCTGGGAGTCTCTGTGGCGAAGTGGTCAAGCCGTTTGACTCGTGCTCCGAAGATTGTGGGTTCGATTCCGGGCCGCACCCTTCGGTTTACGAGTTAAATGTTTCGGAGACTCCTGTGGGTCGTCGCTAAAAGCTACGGAGTTCGTGCTTTGTGCGACGCTTTCCGCGCTGCGGAAAGGGACCGAGCCATATGGGATAAATCCCGGTGCGATGAAGTCGACCCTGTCGACTTTTAAGCGACTTTTTTAATCTAAGACGAGAAGCATTTAAATATGTATTCAAAATTATGAACTCATCGACAGAATTTCAGCAAGCTAGAGCTGCACCATTTCCTTTTGAGAAAATTTCTTCTACTCCCTGGCTTGTCCGGGGAGAAGTAATGTTCAACATTCTAATGAATTGGGAAGAATTCAAGGCTTATTTTATTTCTGCTGAATTAGCACATTATGACACTAAATTTAAGTCACGACTTATAAAGGAAATGCTTCTAGATCAAAGAAACTACCTTTATTTTCATTTTGCAACTCCTATTGTGCAGGAATTCGAAAGGTTAAATAGCCTTTTTTCAGAAAAGTAAGGCAGATTTTCACGAATTACACGAAGAACCATTTTTGCATTATAAGAGTCTTAATAGAAGGATTTATGATACCAATGATAAGAAAAAAGATATTTCTAATGTTGATTTTGGCATCAAATTCCTGTCAGAGTGTGATAACTACATTCATAAAAGTTCTGATACGAAAATTAATTGCCAACAAGAGGTCTTAGTCTCAAAGAAAGATGCTTACCCATGCTGGAAGAAGCACTTGATCAAGTTAGAAATTGGCTTCCTTCAGCAAGAAATATATTTAAAGATCTAACCAATTTTAGCTCTAGAATAATTTTAAACCAGGCTTCTAGATCACTATTTTCGAAATTACCCTTTTTGCATATGGTTGAAGAAAATCACACTATTATTGAAGAGCAATACAGACAATTAGCAATGTTGTAGTGGAGAGGATGTTCTCTCTTTTAACATGCATAAAAACCAAAGCAAGGAATAGACTTCAGCTGTCTTTCTTAGACGCAATTATTAGAATTAGAGCAGAACAATCTTCAAATAAGTGCTGTAAGGAATTTGTTCCTTCATCCAAAATGTTGAATGATTTCAAAGCTGAAATTTTATATTCTAAGGAATCCTATACTGAATCTCTCAACAATGAAGATGAATACTTATTTGAAGAAGAGATTTTGATGTGATGTAAATATATTTTTAATATATATTTTTATTGGGTAATGTTTGGCTTTTTGGGGCTTTTTTTAAATGTCATGCTTGCTTGCTTGCTTTGAGAATCTGTGGGATGTGGTACTCTTGGAATGATTCTTGTTAGCTGCGAAAAAAAAGGTTAGTTGCATATCCTTTACGAAACGTCACAGTAAACCCCATTATTTTTTGGCTATTTGTGATTTCTTGGCAAGTTTACAATCAGTAGTTTGCCATTGTTTCTTGAACGAAAGACCATCACTCATCCCATTGTGTGAAAACTAGCGCAAGGCTGTCTGCTTCCAAATCGCCGGCAGCTGTGTTTCGAATGTGATATGCGGGATTACGAATTGCATTCGTAATTCCCTTCACCACAGCGCCGGCTAAAGGACACTTCGAAAATTGAATCTTGGAGTTTGCATAAGAAGTGAAGGGCCCTTTTCCGCACGTTGAGGCGTATGGGCATATGGTGTATGTCCCATACTTGTATAGACCAATCGGCACTCGATGGGTGATGCCAATATCACACCGGTCACTGTTACCTGCAGGAACATGTCCTGGTACTTATTTCTAGTCTGGGTCTACCTGAGAGCCCAGGTGAGTGAAACAAACTCCCTTTCTTGTAAACTATTCGAACACGTAACCACCGCACATGTTTGCAAGCGAGATAGTCATCGCTCTCCACGACTTCCCGCCCTATTGTATTCTCCAATATAACTGTCAAATTGTTATACCGGAGTTGCGAAACCAGTCATTATTGTTATTGGTCGTGTGTGATGTGCCCATTGAGTGCTGATTCGCCTAAAAATGCACAGTTAACAATATATAAACCCACGCCTCTTGGCTCTAAACGAGGTCGTTTACTTCTTCTTTGTTTTGTCTTTTTTGTTTTAACAATATAAGATAAACCAGTTGACCCTATTCACGGCCAGACAGGATTATTCCCCTATGACATCTTGTTTGTTTTCATGGAGATTTGATATATTATATTCCATATTGCCAGTATGTGAACAAATGGGCAGGGTGTTAAGTACTCGTATAAATAGGAATAAATATTCATGCACGGTCACAATAGAACTAATCGTCTCTCTGTTGACATAGTTTTTGTGGCGATGTCGTTTTGTGGCCTTGTGCCCAGTTCTCCTCGGTTGTTCTTTACGTTGACGATCACGTCAGAAACGGTGGCCGTCACCTTTGCGATTTATTGATTATAATCCGGCCTGACCCACATGGGAGTATTCTGTGACAGTGAATGAATAACCGAATATTCCCTATTCTTTTGTAGAGCAGTGTCTGATAACAGCTGTGTCGGCTCCTCATGCAGGAAATGTTCTAGTGACATTGATATACTGAAAGTGTTCCTGTCCAATTAGCAACCACTTCTTGCTTTGTGTGGGGTTTATTCATTTATACCCGGGCCGGTTGGTATATTAACCCGCATGCAACCTAACGACTAAATGTCACGTCAGGACAGACCAGGCACAAAGCCTTGGTTGTCAACTGGTCTAGGATCGAAGCTCCGACAGGCGGACAGTTAGAGCTTTGCTTACTGATCCGGCAGCTTCTGCAGCTGGTCTTGTTCCAGATGTATTGGTGTTACCTTTTCTTTCGAGTAAACTAGACAGGCCGAGAAAGGGATCATGCTGCATGGACAACATTTAGTCTCTACAATAAAGTCCAGGCTTTGTGCTATGGAGAGGTATAACTTCATCCCTGGTCACTGCCATGTGTTCTAGTTATTGTGCTTTGTTGTTGTTGTTGTTGTTTGTTTTTAGCACAATGTAACAAGCCATCGTCTGTCAAGACGGCAAGGTGCCAGTCAGTCAGTACTGATTATTATTTTAACCTCTTCTTATATAATTTTAACTCTTTTTACGTAAACGAACGTACTATTGGTTGGATACGGATGCAACCGAACACGTCTAAAAAGCTACGTGTATTGATTGGCACCTTGCTGTATTGGCAGACGATAGTTTCTAAAATGGAGTTAAACCTCTCCATAACACAAACCCTGGGCTGAATTTAGAGACTGTGTTGTCTGTGCATCATGATCTCTCTCACAGCCTGCCTAGTTTACTCCAGAGGAACACCAATACATCTGAAACAAGACAGCTGCCGAATCAGCAAAGCAATGCTCTAACCGTGAAGTTACGTATACTAGTGTTAACTAATTACTGGATATGTCCATATCTAATTGGCATCCGCTTCTTGCTTTGTGTAGTGTTTATTAATTCATATCCTGGCCGATTGTTACATGAACCCACTCAGTACTGATTATTAGTTTAGCCTCTTCTTCTATTATTTTAACTTGTTTTTTTCATTTACACGAACCGATTTTGGTTAAATACGGACGCAAGCAAACGCATGTAAACATCTAAATGTACTAGCGTCATCTATATACTTAACGTGTCTTTGGCCATCTGGCATCTGCTTCTTGCTTTGTGTAAAGCTTATTCATTTCTATCCCGATCGATTGTTACAATAACTGTCTCAGTCTTCTTTGTTACTGTAACTCTTTCGTATGCACAGTCCTCGTGGAGTTTTGTTACTGGATCGGGAGGAAAGTCTCCACATCAGCATCACTTCGAAACATGCAAGCCCTCCTCAGTGCCCGGACAGCGTGAAAGCCAAAGTGTCAAAACTCAGTCTTCCAGAGGCTTCACAATCAACCAACTCACCCACCTTACGACAGATAATGTCCACAGGACTGCCAGCTGCAGGGAATAACTGGACGGAATTGCCCGGGTTAACAAATAGTTAGACTAGATTGTTTGAAGCTCTGCTGTCGTTCAATTTCTACAGGGACGTTAACACGATATTCTTGAGCTTTGACATACAAGAAATAGTGCGTAATAAATATACCCCATAATTGATAGCGATCCGAATCATAAGAGTAAATGCATCCCGCAGTGTGAACTCTCGAAAGTGCAAATCAAATTAACATAACGGTCATGTATCTTCATGATCCGGGTTATTTGCCTCGAATTAGTATCCCGTTTGGCGCAAATTAATAATAATACTCCGTTTGAGAATTACCAAGAGTATCGCTATGTACAATTGACCCATCAGATTCTCAAAAACGTGTGCGTTTTAGATTTTCCAAGGGAGGAATGCTGCACCGTAGCAGTTTAGGGGGTAGTGACATGGCTGAGCCGGCCACTAAGGAGTATCATGGATGTTAAGTGCTCGAAAATATCGCCAAAGGGGTCTGCTTCTGATGATCAGAAGCCGCCTGTTTTAATTGCTCCACGGTGAAGTTTTACTTAAATCTGGAAAGACAAACTGACGCCCTGAAAAGACTGACACCACTGCAACGCATTGGTGAAATAGACTTCACTCTTAACACGGGAAGTCGACAGCGGACCGGGCTAATTACCCCTAATGCTGTATACATTATCTATGTCGCGCAACCGAACCAAATAATAGTACATTCCCCCAGGATCCATCAAGCGGTGCGAGAACGATGGGTCCATGGATATGGGTTCCTACGATCACGACACACGGAATATTCTTCTTCTTCTTCTTTCGTTCGCCTAAAATATGTTTATAACTGCAATGTTGTCTCTTGTATGAATCTAACAGTCTTTTTTTAGTTCACTCAGCGGTCCATAGAGTTTATCTTCCACTGTTATCTCTCTAGGCTAGAAGGTTCACCTGGATATGTTGTAGTTTGGGCAATCCTGGAGTGTGTGCTCTGCTGTCTGCGACGCCAAACCACATGTGCACATGGCTGAGTCACCAATCTTGAATTTTGTATACATGTGGTTGCGTAATCTATTGTGTCCTGTTCTGAGGCGCAGAAGTATTACCTGTTCTGGTCTGTCCATAACGTGGTAGTCGTCTTGAGTAAGGTTTGGTGGCCTGATTTGATCATTCTTTTCTTTTGGTGGTATGTAATGGGGACATCAGGTTGTTCTTCTTTTGCTCCTTCCTTAGCCAATCGATCAGCTCTGTCGTTTCCGGGGATTCCACAGTGGGATGGTATCCACTGTATGGTGACCTTACGCTGACTGCTAAGTTCAGAAAGTAGTGTCCTTAGAACTGGCTATTTCCCAGACAGGAGCGCCTCTATTACGGATTTTGCATCTGTCAATATCACCACAGGTTGTGTACCATGGCTGGCATTTTGTAATTTCTCTGTGGCTATCTTGATTGCCTCAATTTCAGCATCATAGTTATGGCAGTACTTTCCTGTTGGAACTCTGGCCGTGTCTCTAGTATTATTTGGGTATTCTATGTACACTCCCGCTCCTCCATTTCGAACATCATTTTGTGCTGACCCATCTGTGTAGACTCGGATCCAGAGATCCTGTGGGTATTCGTCATCAAGGAAGCTGAGAGTGGCTTTTCTGCGCTGTACACTGTACACGGAATATGATACCAGCAATAAGATCGGACTTGCCGTGCGTCTGTGGTAAATGCTTCACCATTCAGAAGGAAGGAAAATGCATGTTGGACCTAAGAAGTAAACCAGGGGATGACCAACATCACACCGTTCCGGCTGCAGCGGTTAAGTCGTCAGAAGATCTCAGCGAGGTATAACCCCACAGTACTGAGAATATTCAAGTCGATCGTCCCGGAGATGCACTTGGTCACCTACTTTTACGATGGTCCAAGGTTGAAAAATTAAGTTTCTGCCCGCCAGCGAGAAGGCAGCATGGGGAAAGGCCAGTAGCACGTGTTAGACAGCGGTGTATTTATGGGATAAATGCGGGAAAACGATTAAACCGTCTTGGAACTGGAAGGCAGCGTGCGAAAGCATGGCAGGAGGTTGACATCCGGAAATTGTGACTTTGCGTCCTTAAAGGGTGTCAAGGAAGTCAAATGGCGGAAACATTCGTCGAATGGAGACGTCACTTGATGATCAGAAATCTCCTATCGTCCTTGCTCCGCGGCGTTCTTATCATGCGCTTGACTGTTGTACATCATAAAGAGTATGGCGCTTAAATCGCTGCCGTGACAAATTTCACATTTGGAACACTTAATCAGAATATGTATAGGTACGTTTCAGAGAATAATGGCAGACCTAAAACAATAAATACCATGAATTAAAGTTGGGTGTCGACCGAGAGATGCATTTCACAGCACCGCACAGCTCAACTAACACGTTATTTTTCCAGAACCCACAAGAAAGAAGAAGATACTAACGTTACAATCATGTGTTGGCTTTCACTTCTGTCTGAAAATTTCAGTTATTTCCCAATTTGTAAACAAGGCGGAGATTCGCTGTAATAGAGTCGGCTTTCTTGTTAAAAATACATTAACCGGGAAAATGTATTCACTTGCTGATTGTATTTGTGGTTTACTAGGTCACGATGCGACCTAAATACTCCCGCTTCGAACCAATCCGTGGTATCGCGTGCATCATTACAATTTAGGCTGGGGTAAGTAACTGGAACTATGTGGAAGCCACCTATTCCCGTGGGCACAAATTGGTTTCACGTGCATTGTTCTAGTCAGATTAACAAACGTCACGTGAAGGCTTAACCCAACACTTCAGTTCAGTTAGTTCAGTTCAGTTATCAGTTGGGGTATCTTCATTGCACTCCGGACATGTCCATATGTCGTGTGTGTAAAGAATGAATGTCGTATTAGTTACTTGTTCTTCTTTACCTATTTAGTGTCGTCCCTGGAATGACGGGAATCCACACCCACATTTGTTTTAATTCCATATCTCTATTCTGGAGATATCCAGCAGACTCCGTCCACACACTCCCTCAATCTGAGGACACCTTCTTCTCACTCTTGCTCACTCCTGGATCATGCCCCCTCTCATTCTTCCCCAACATAACATACTTGACAACTCTAGCCTCAACAAATAAAAACAAGAAATTTATTAAAGCAAAGAGTATATGTAGGAAAAGTGTGTGTGTGTGTGTGTATAAGGTGTAGAATGTGTGACGTGTACTCTAAAGTGTCTATGAACTCAGATCAGTGTTCAAGAGTATAGTCATTTGCATCCTTGTGCTGACAACACACCAGCACCATGTATCCCATACAGGTAGCCTCACCCAGGTGATGCTCCTGTGGTCACGTGCAGACTTCCTCCGTTGTCTCTGGAACCACTAGGATGCTTGGACACCCCTGACAAAACACTGTCTAATGAGAGTCTTCAATCTGATTCACACTATGAATTTCCTCTGTTATTTAACGGATTGTTAATCAGGAAATTCTAATCCTATTGTCACTGTTATTGGAGAAATCTTAATGGATCTAGAGTCACTGGTTCTAAAGATTCCTCATATTAACACCACAATCTTACTGTTCTGGATAACAGTTCATTGATACATCTATCACTTGGCTAAACATCAATCTCATCAACATGTCCTGCTCAGCAGAAGCCAGGTTCCCGCAAACCAACTTGGGTATAAGCCCTATGTAGCGGCCTCTCAGCAACCTCTGTCTTCAGATTCTGAGCGATCATCTTCTAAATTTGTGTTAGTCCCACTGCTGAAAATAACAGCACACATACGTGGACCTGGAAATTGAACCTGTAGAATAGAGAATACTATGGTGAGGGCAACTCCGTCCTGGCCAGAATTAGGTAAGTGTAGGCCAATAACAGCACTCAGATCTATAACAGAGATCCGATCTCTGTCATACGGCCAAATAACTCAATCATATGATCTGAGACATGGCAACACCAGGAAAGAATAAAGGAACGGGTAGAAACCCAGCAGATGCCCTACTGGAAGATCCTACCATTACACATACCTCTTCTCCCTCTCAACCATCCTTAATCTCTAATTATTATTCCACTACATTGTCCTCAACTCCCTGAGTAAAATGATATCTCACACAAGCTAGTTGAAGCCACACAATAGGATACCAGTGCCGACGCTCCTATGATACTTTCTAGCAACGCACTAATAGAACATTCTATCACTAATCATAATACATTATATCCCTGCCCCTATAATACATTAGATCACCGCACAGCACTGTACTCTATTCCTAATCATACTCTAAAATTATATATAATTAATTGCCTACCATATGTCTATTCCTGTTGCTAATCGAAACTAGGCGATCACAGACTGGATCTATGTCCGCCGATACTATCAACAATTTGACACCCCTAATTTCTCTCATGTAACACAACTCGGAATAATGACCCGATCTCAACACTTCAGAATGTTATTCCCAACTCCCTCCACTTGTTTACCGCACTGGGTTTTATATGGGTGCTTGAGGGACGTCACCAAAAAGTCCAGACGCCAATCAGTCCAGAATCTGGCTTTGTCCTCCTGTTTCCCGACTAACCGGAGTCAATTAGCTGTCAAGTTTCCTTTCATCTGGGGAGTTCTTTGTCTCATCCAACAAATATCCGGGCTGTCTGTGAGCCAGAGACCTTTCCCTCACATCTGACAGAATCCCTCCGACCTCTAGCAGACACTCTGTCCATCACTTGCAACGGCCAACTCCCGCTTCGTAGACAGATGTCGCCAGTACACGTCTCTCGAACAACAACCTGTCAACACACTGTCGACCGTGTGTAGACAACTCGACGTGACTCACTTTGATCTCATACACCAATGCTGACCAGGTGCAGACAGTTTTAACAACGTATTTTCCTCAGTTGGTTCAACATCACAGGGTCTATTGTGTTTGCAAACCAATGTCGGGCTTGGTTGTCATCGGTCGCAACTAACAAGTTTATTTAACTCGTGACACCATAGGTGCTCAGATCCTCCCCCCCCCCCCCCCCAGCATATGCATCAGCGTCCGGTGGCTAATAGTGCCAGTTCTGTGTTGGTTGACGAGGCGCTTTGTTTTCCCGATGTACCTCTCGCATCTGGCTGTGCCGATTCTTACTCCAAGGTCTTTCATCCTGGACAGCGATGTGGAATCATTGACGTCAAAGTCCTCTGTTCTCGTCATATCTTTAAGGACGTTAATAACATCGACACGATCCATGGGCTGGCCATCTACAGGGGGTGTAGAACCAGCCAGTTTGTCAGCTCGTTCATTTCCCTCGACTCCCGCATGTCCCGGGACGAAGATGAAGGTGACTTTACGGACAACAGACTTCCGCAGCGATTCAGTCCACTGTCTATTTACAGATCCAGCTTCGACCTTCTGAATCATGCTTATTGAATCACTTAGTACACACACGTTGGTATAATGCTGTGATTCCAGCCATATGAAAGCCTGTGTAACTGCCATCACCTCCATCGTCATGCTGCTCGTGGTCATAGAGTGGGCACCACTATATTCTTGAACGGTTCGGCCCGCTGAACGGGCTGTAAATGCCCACGCACTTCTCTGCTGCTTTACAACAGATCTATCTGTATAGATGTGCACTTCGGGGCTATCTGAGTGTTCATAGATGAGCGCGTTAACCTCTGCATTGACAGCGGTAGGGTTCTGCTCTCTGCACCGTCTGTCGAGTGTGATAATGCAGGAGAAAGTGCACTTAAAAGCTGGAGGCACCGGCACCCATTCCTTGCCGGGGTTGATACTGGTAAGACTGCAGACCTGTCTGACGACATCTTCCGCCCTACCCATCCATGATTTGCCCCTCTTTAGCCTGTCACCCTTTTCTCTGAATATAGCGTCATGCAGAGGGTGCTGCTCCTCTGCACTTATTTTTAAGTATGCACGAGCTCTCCAGATATTGATCCTGTGTTCCATTGTCGGGAAGTCAAGGAGGTATCTCATTGCTACACAGCTGGTGCCTCTCGTGCAGTCCAAAATGATGCGCATGGCTTCGTTTTGTACCTTTTCAAGTCTTCCAATCTGTGTAGGGCTGACAGTGAGGATGGACATGGCATACTCGATGCGTGAAAGCACAAGTCCTTGGAACATAAGTATTAGCAGTCTTTGCTCGATATTGGCAGTCGCCATGACTCTCATTGCTGACAAACCTTTTCGAGCCTTCGTTATGACATAATCGACATGATCTCTGAAGGACAGGCTACGATCAAGCCTCACGCCAAGATATGTCATTGACTGGGTTCTACTCAAACTGCTCCCATCCATTCTTACTGCCGGCAGGTCTGTTTTCACAATATGGTTGTTTAGTGAGAACCATGTAACCGTTGCCTTTGCAGGATTGACAAGGGCATCGGCTCTGCACACCATGAGGAAATTCGATCTAGTTCGCCCTGCATATCATTGGCAACCGCCTGTCTATCTCGACCCTGTCGATACACGAGGATGTCGTCAACGAATGACAGAGTCCTACCCCTCCCGCCCAACTGTTGTTCAGTGATCGGCACCGTATACACGTTGAATAGTACTGGTGACAGTGGTGAACCCTGGGGCAATCCTGGACATATCGTTGTCGGCTCAGAAGACCAACTCCCGCATCTTAGTACCACCTTCCTTTGGAGCAGAACTGCAGCTATACATCGTACAAGGTGAGGGTGCACTTTCAGTCTGAGGAGGGTTTGCATCAAGTCCAACACTTCAATGGAGAATAAACGGAAATTAACTCATAAGCCAATCAGGGGTCGTAAGGCCGTCATGGAAGAAGCTTCAACACTCAGTGCAGATTGACCATCTCAAAGGGTAAGAGATCCATTAGATAGAGGCCATCTATTCTCTAATTCTTCTTCTTCCTCTTCTGCGTTCATCCGGAAAGTTTTTTTCGGACGTGATTGCTTTGTGCCTGTTTACAGCAGAGCTGCGTTCTTGTGCCAGTTTAGAGCAAAGCTGTGTTTTTGCGTCGTTAGGCCGACACATCCGACTTCTGCGGGCATTGGTTGACAGGGTTAATCTTCCCGGTTCTCTAATTCAATTATGAATATTCTTAACAATGTTTCCCTGTAGTGAATTACCGCAAAATGCACCCCTTATACGCTCTCCAGGCTGTGTGAATTATGCGCGTCTGACGAGATGCAGCGAAATATGCCAGTCAATAAATTGTGCAATCTATTGCTAGTGTCTTCGTTATTCAAATATAAATATTCTTGTTATCGGTAGTGTTTCTGAGTTTGTTTTTTAAGCCTGAACTGCGCCCTATTTAGTCTATTGTTTGAGAATCCCGGCTGCCAGCGACTGTTAAACGTGCTCGCGCGTATCATCCTGTTTTGTCGCCCTCATCCAAGAAGGCTATGGGTTCCCCAAGCAACCATCAGAAGTGAGTACGACATCCTGTTAAAAATATCTCCTTCAACTGGATGTGAACCTGGTGCAATGTGAGTCAGAGGCAAACGGCGCACCTCAGTGACACCTGGACGTGCGTCGCCACAAACAAACAGATTTGAATATCAGTGACGGAATGGCCAGGCTTGTCCGATGGCAAGTGGATCGTGTGGTCTACTCCCGAAAAGGGCTGTTGTAAACATTACACAATATGTCAAAAGTGGTAATGTCCTATTAATATTTCCTTGCACCTCAGTAGCGGAGTGGGTTCGCCTGATGACGAGAGACACTGCTAGTAGGGAAATGTAATCCACACCCAAAATTCAATCCAATGCACTAAAAGTAGGAGGACATGCATAAACGCTTAAGTTCAAAACGCTTTTGTGTATATGTGAAGCGTGGATAATGGGAAAACAGGCTGAAAAACATCTGATGACTGTGGAAATGTGGTTTCTGGGGGAAATGCAAAGAATACCATGGACAGATAGCGAAATTAATGAAAATAGTAAACTGACTTAAGAAATTAGACGTAGACAGTAAACATTTTTGGTCACTTTATGAGCAGAAATAAATTGGAGAACTTGGTGACAACTGGCAGCTGGTATGCTGTTCATTGCTGTTCTGTCTAATGTTTGATGTGGCCAAATTATTTCAGTTTTCGGAGCATGTTACTGTTCATCAGCCAGTCTTCTTCGATGCACTGATCTTGTAAATAGCGTTTTTGTTTTCGTCTTGATCCATGATTTTTTAGGTGTGTATCTAATATATTAAAACAATATAAATACAATGATGTTTCCGGTTTGGGCCAAGATAGCGGGACGTGTTTTCTTCTAGCTTGACTTAAGACGGTTGATCGACGGCTTGACAATCCGTCATCATAAAACTTCCCGTTGTTTCAGAATGAGTTTTCTGGCTCTAAATGTTAGACGCTTCGCTCGAACTTGTTAAATTCCAAGAATATTCTCTAATTGGTTATTGGAACATCAAAATTAACTCAGGTGTGTAGTGTGTGGTGCTATGAACGGATACAATCTGGATATTCTCGAGGTGTTTTTCTTCTGACTTGGCTAAAAACGGTCCGTCAAACCATTTTCCGCTGTTTTCAGAATCAATTTTTGGATTTAATGTTATGATGTATCGCTCAAACTTGCTAAATTCCAAGGATACTTTCAAGATTGGTTATTGGGATGTTAGAACTATGTACCAGACAGGAAAAACTACTCAGGTGTGTAGTGTTATGAATGAATACAACCTAGATGTTCTCGGGGTTAGCGAGTGCAGATGGATTGACTCAGGCAAAACGTTACTTAACTATGAACAAAGACACATAATATATTCATGAAAAAATGACAACCATCATTCGAACGGAGTCTCAATCAGCATGTCAAAAAATGCAGAAAGATCACTAATCAGCTGGGAACTAGTAAACGATAGAATCATAACAGCGCGTTACCAAACAAAATATTTCAAGCTGACACTCATAGAGTGCTATGCGCCTACCAACGATGATACCGACGTCAACAAAGATAATTTCTACAACCAACTAATTGGTACCATCAACTTATCACCGAAACACGACATTGTTGCTGTAATGGGTGATTTCAACGCCAAGATAGGATCTGACAATACCGGTGTCGAGAAATATATGGGAATTCACGGTCTAGGGGACATGAACCAAAACGGAGAGAGACTACTAGAATTCTGTGAAATAGCAAATCTGATAATAGCAAACTCTCTATTTCCGCATAAAGATATACATAAAATCACGTGGAATTCGCATGATAGTATCACAAAAAATCAGATAGACCATTTTTGCATTAGTGCCAAATTCCGTTCATCAGTGCAAGACGCCAGAGCTTACAGAGGAGCAGATGTTGGCAGCGATCATAATCTCTGTATAGCCAAGCTAAAACTAAAGCTTAAGACTCTATACAAAACACCAAGAATCAAGAAAATAAACTCACAGTCCCTACTGAATAAAGAACACCAACTCGCATTCAACTCAGAGGTACAAAACATCTACGCTAACAAAGAAAGTATAACGAGCAATGCGAATAGTGAAGATAACATTGAAGAAAATTGGAATTTCCTGAAAGAGACCTTGCTAAATGCGGCAACAAACACAGTCGGCTATGAACAAAGACAGAAGAAGAAGTAGCTAAGCAATAACACCTGGACGAAGATTCAAGAAAGAAAGCAAGTTAAACTAACACTTCTTTCTACAAAAGACACAGCTTCATATGAAACCCATAAGCGAAATTACTCCATATTGGATAAAGAGGTGAAATCAAGTGCACAAAAAGATAAACAGACCTTTATACACAGCTTGGCCACCGACGCCGAATCGGCTGCCAAAACTGGAAACAGCAAAGCCGTATTCCACATCATGAAACAACTATGTAATCACTCACCTACACCAAACAAACCCATCAAAGACAATCCGATGACCACCAAAAGCAACGATGGGCAGAGCATTTCAACGAAATATTAAATAGACCGCAGCCTATCAGTGTTCCCAACTTGGATGGAGAAATCACCATGCCACCACTAGATGCCTCCAGTGAGTCATTCACCATGGAAGAGATTAAAGCAGCCATCAAAAAATTGAAGAACAACAATGCTCTTGGTGAAATGCTCAAAGCAGCAGATGAGAGTACCTTACAACGTTTGTTACAGCTGATCAATGAAATCTGGCAAAACGAATCCCCACTACAACAGTGGAAGGATGGTGTAATTTTTAAACTGCCAAAAAAAAGGTGAAATGTCTGATTGTAATAACTGGCGTGGTATCACCCTACTGTCAGTACCAGGAAAACTTTTCTGTAGCATGTTACTTGAGAGATTGAAAAAGTCTATAGATGAAAGGCTCAGAGAAGAACAAGTTGGCTTCAGACCAAAACGGTCATGTATAGACCACATTTTCACTCTTAGAATAATCATTTAAGACTGTAGAATTCCAGTCGAAATTAATCACCAACTTTGTCGACTTTCAAAAATCCTTCGACAGATCCACCGTCCTTCACATTGGAATCTACTGAACATCTACAGTTTTCCTACCAAATATACCAACATCATAAAATCTTTATATAAGGAGACACGTTGCTGCGTGAGAACAGAATCAGGCAACTCTGACTGGTTCTCAGTGGAAACGGGAGTGAAACAGGGTTGTGTCTTGTCACCGATGCTCTTTGGAATAGCTATCGATTGGGCCATGCGCAAATGCACAAACAACACAAATAGGGGTATCCATTGGGTTGACAAAATTCTAGAAGACCTGGACTTTGCCAACGACATAGTGCTTTTGAGTTCAACACACCCAGATGCCCAAGAGAAAATAAACCATCTCCAAAATGTTTCAGGACAAATTGGTCTCCAAATTAACACCACAAAAACAAAAACTATTGATCTTACCAACAGTTCAGACGACACCAAATTAAGCAACCATGTTCTTGAAAAAGTCAACAGCTTTACATACCTAGGAAGCAAAATGACATCTACAGGGGACTCAACACCAGAAATATTATCTAGAATCTCACTGGCATCTGGTGCCTTCAATAAACTGTTAAACATCTGGAAGTCAAAGTCACTCAGCCAACATACGAAACTTAAAATCTTCAATTCGTGTGTGATTCCAGTGCTAACGTATGGATGTGAGAGTTGGAAATCAACGGTAGCTTTAGATAAAAAAAAATTAGACAATTTTGAGAACAAATGTCTTAGAAGAATTCTAAACATCCACTGGACAGATTTCAAAACCAATGCGCAAATAAGACAAGAGACTAAGCAAGATGTTGTATCCAATTTTATAAGAAAACGCCGTTGGAACTACATCGGCCATGTACTCAGAATGGACAAGACAAGACTCCCCTACCAAGCCCTCATATGGTCACCAGTAGGGAAAAGAAAACGGGGAAGACCAAGAGAGACCCTGCATAGAACCATCATCAGAGAAGGCACATTCAACGGCCAAGTGAACATCCAAGATCTACAACAAGGTAGCAGCGAACCGCCAGACATGGAGAGCCATGACTTCTGCCCTATGCGCCGACTTAGGCTCAAGAGGAAAGACTAACTAATAAATACAATCAAAACTGTAGTAATGCAAGTTAGCAGATCTCTTTGTCCACTACGTATACAGATAAACAGCACATCTCTGAAACAACGCAAAGAATTTAAATATCTTGGAAGTGGGATAATAGAAGATGGCAGAATAGACAGAGAAATCGAAATCAGATATCCAAAAGAAAAAAGCGTGCTTCGACTCTTGTCCATTTCGACACCCCCTAGATAAGACGTGGCGGTTCAAATATAGATTTCTAAATTACAACATGCATCTGTAAATTGTACAAAGCAAATGGTCGGTTAGTGTTTGCTTTCAATGTTTTCTTTGTATGCGGTGAGAATCGATTTATGTTTACAGTTACCTCGTTGTAGTGTTTTAGATTGGGAGTTTCTTAATGATGTAGTAGAAAGCACGATTGTTCAGCCAGTCAAAATTGGTGATCTATAAGATTTGAAAGTGGCCAAAACACACAAAAAACGTGCCGCATAATTCAGGTCAATATTCTTGCGCCGTGTCATTAGGAGAGAAAATCTTGAGTGTTTTGTGACACGTGGGGAGATTAAAGAAATAGAATATAGATCAAAGGCACAGATATATAGTGAGAGAGAGAGAGAGAGAGAGAGAGAGAGAGAGACAGACAGACAGACAGACAGACAGACAGACAGACAGACAGACAGACAGACAGACAGACAGACAGACAGAAAGCGATAGAGTGAGAGTAAAAGTGCGAGAGTGTTATTTCAATATTTGTGTGTGTGTGTGAGAGAGAGAGAGATTATGTGTGTGTGTGTGTGTGTGTGTGTGTGTGTGTGTGTGTGCTTGTGTTTGTTTGTTTGTGGCATTAATAGAGAGAGTGAGAGAGGGGTCAGTTAGAGAGAGAGACAGAGACAGAGAGAGAGACAGAGTGTGAAAGAGCGAATGAAAGAGATAGAGTGAGATTTTTTTTCGCATATCTTTTACAGGACATCGCTGTCAACATCAGCATCTTTCAGCTGATTGTTGATTTCTTGGCAAGATTACGCTCAGTAGTTTGCCATTGCTTTTAGAGTGAGATGGCGAAACATTGACCGCCCACGATTATCGGTATGGCACATGATAGTGATGAATCTGACCTAGAGTTTATAGAGGCAATTCGTAATCCCGCATACCGCGTTTGAAACACAGCTGCGAGAGATTTGACAACAGACCGCCCTGCGGTGGTTCTCATACAATGGCATGAGTTCCGGTCCTTCCTAAAGCAGGCATCATAAAATAACGGAACTTAACAGCAGAATGAAGTCTGCGTGTAACCCAGTTCACACAATGCAGGCGTTGTAAACAGTAGGCGGCAACCTTGCTACGTGTGAAATCCGTCGCAATTAAGAGGGGAAGGAAGCTCTAGGGGTAGGCGGAGAAGTGATAGCAGCAAACACGAATTCCTGTCAATATGCAATGTGGCTGTTGGGGGGGGGGGGTGTTATGTGAGTGTGTGTGTGTGTGTGTGAGAGAGAGAGAGAGAGAGAGAGAGAGAGAGAGAGAGAGAGAGAGAGAGAGAGAAGGATGACTTTCGTTGAACACGGAAATCGCCATAAGTGCTCCGGTCTCCTCCCATAGATCCTACAAGGAGAATTTCAGCACATTGCACGAACACTGTGTACCGGCGAGCCGGACAATATGTGTGCACCACAATTACACAAGCTATAAGTGTAATGGTGTGGGTTGGGTTTTAAATTGTTGCCCTTCAGCAGGTCACTTTGCGTTGATTTCGATGGTATAAAACGTCGCTATTTAGAAAACACTGGCACGAAAATTTTCTTAGCGAATCACAGACATCCAATAGATGCTGCTGTTGAAGGCAGAGTTTTTCTTTTCTTTTGAAATGTAGCCTAGTTAGCGGCTTGCTTTGGCCTGTCGTGCACAAAGTTCCACCTTGCATCATTCGCCCTTATACGGGAAGACTCGACCCACTATCCCAAAATCATGGGGGGGGGGGGATATCTTATTCTGTAAATACCAATGCTGTCCACAACGTGAATCATTCCAGGTCTCCCCGAGTTAGGGCACCCGTCGCACACACCTAAGTCATTTGGCCCTCTTTTGGTGCCACATTATGTTACAATGAGGGTAGCTTTAGTTTATGAGCAGAGCAGAGTAGAGTAGAGTAGAGTAGAGTAGAGTAGAGTAGAGTAGTGTAGAGTAGAGTAGAGTAGAGTAGAGTAAACCAAGTTATCAACGCATGGACCGTTTGGTTTAGCATAAATCAGAAAAGTGATGGTATTATGAATTGTTGATAGCGTATGATTTGTCTGGTGTAGAATGTCAGGGAACAGTGGTTGTGGACAGGTGACGAACATGCATCTTCAATATGTGATTTACGTGATACTCCAAGAGCTGTGTAGAAGTGCCTTAATAGCGATACATAACAATAACTGAATAAGAAGTGTTTAGGGTAAAAATCGAGTTATAAAGCATTATTGCTATGGAGTCTATAAAAAAGTCAATTGCATATCCTTTACAGGACGTCGTAGTCAACCGTAGCATTTTTGGCTGTTTGTGATTTCTGGCAAGTTATCGTTCAGTAGTTTGCTATTGCTTTCTCAACGACCGATACTCATACCATTGTATGAAAACCAACGCAAGGCGGTCTGCTGCCAAATTGCCCGCCGCTGTGTTTAGATCTCGCTGTGTGGGATTAAAAATTGCGTCCGTAACCCCTTCACCAAAGAGCCGGCGTACGTCTGTTAAATTGACGAGACTCGTGGAGAAGGTAGAAACACACGACATCAAATTGACGAGACTCGTGGAGAAGGTAGAAACACACGACATCAAATTGACGAGACTCGTGGAGAAGGCAGAAACACACAACATCAAATTGACGAGACTCGTGGCGATGGCGGAAACACACAACATCAAATTGACAGAGATTCGTGGAGATGGCGGAAACACACAACATCAAATTAACGAGACTCGTGGAGAAGGCGAACACACGACATCAAATTGACGAGATTCGTGGAGATGGCGGAAACACACAACATCAAATTGACGAGACTCGTGGAGATGGCGGGAACACACGACATCAAATTGACGAGATTCGTGGAGAAGGCAAACACACGACATCAAATTGACGAGACTCGTGGAGATGGCGGAAACACACAGCATCAAATTGACGAGATTCTTGAATATGGCGGGAACACACGACATCAAATTGACGAGATTCGTGGAGAAGGCGAACACACGACATCAAATTGACGAGACTCTTGGAGATGGCGGAAACACACAACATCAAATTGACGAGATTCCTGGAGATGGGAGAAACACAAAACATCAAATTAACGAGAATCGTGGGGAAGGCGGAAACACACGACATCAAATTGACGAGACTCGTTGAGAAGGTGGAAACACACAACATCAAGGAACATGTTTGCATAAATAAGAATACGGGCTGTTTATATCACAAAGGAAAAGGTTATTTGTGTAGCAAAGGAAAAACGTTAATTTATATCACAAAGGAATAGGTTGTTTTTATCACAAAGGAAGAGATTCATATTAACAAAGAACGTGGTCTTTATATCACACAAGAAAAGGCTTTTTATATCAACAAAGGAAAATAGTATTTATATTACAAAATAAAAGGTTGTTTATATCACAAAAGAAACGACACATATCAACAAAGAACGTGTTCTTTATATCACAAATGAAGAGATTGTTATATTAACAAGGGCAAGGTTGCTATTTATCACTAAGAAAACGTTATTTATATCACAAAAGAAGTAGTTGTTTATACCACAAAGCAAAAGGTTGTTTATATCAAACGGTGTCTGAAAATTTTATTGTAAACAATACTTTCTCATTTCGTACCATGATTAAAGGACACTTGAATGATGATGATTACATGTGTGAGTTTCGAGAAAATGAGGTGAGCGGATACTTGTAGAAATCACAGCTTTCACTGATTAATACCCCAATTGTGTTCATCCCTCTCATACTGTATTTTCCAAGTAACAACGCTTAAATTATGCTGATTTTTGGATGGGCATTCACACTTGCATTTTGTGCAATACATATCCATAAATGGTATCCTTCCGCCCGTGTGCGTTAGCTTAATACAAAATTGTTATAATCGTATATATAGGGTGTATTTTTAATGACTGTGCAGTGTTTGAAAATATTGCCAGTCCAAGTTTTGCATTCACCCTCTGTAAAGTTCATGAAACAAAATAGGTAAATACAAAACTTGGACCGGCAATATTCTAAAACACTGCACAGTCGTTATAAATATACCTGTAAAATATGTCTAAACAGACACTAGATCTGGCGTCTGTAGGCGTGTATGTGTTTGTCAAATGAGAAACGATGTTGGCCTGCAGCAGTATGTGAGTAAAGGTCCCTTTTACGCGTCTAAGTCGCATTGACCATATGGTTCTAGACCCATATTTTTATAGATGAATCGGCATTCTGTGGGTGATCTGGTCGGTATCACACTCGGTATCTGCGGTGATCTGGTCGGTATTACACGGCTTTTACCTGTAGATAGTTCCTGGTACATATTTTAGGCTGGGTCAATCTGGGAGCCCAACTCAGTTTTAAAAATTAGAGTCCGCCCAGGTGCGGATCGAACGCACGACCATAAGGCTGCAAGCTAGCGTCTAGCCACTACTCTGCCGGAGTACCCCGCGGCAGTATGTGGCAGTACAAAATTGAATGTGTAAACATTCCGATGGAAAACAATATGTACACACACAAGCACTGTGCTTCACAAAGACGTCAGATCAGGTGAAAATTCAGAGTAAGACAATCATCATTCGCTGAACAATCATCGCTAGCGTTTTTGTTTTTTTTTATTAATTGGGACTTCAGGGTAACACAGTCTCGTCGCTAGCGTTTCTATTAATTGGGAATTCAGAGTAATACAATCATCACTTTCGTTATTATTTTAAATTCAGAGTAATGCAATAATCTTTTTTTATGTTGCATATCCCTTACAAGACGTTGCAGTCAAACCAGCATTTTTCAGCTGCTGTTGATGTATTAGGCAAGATTTGCGTTCAGTAGTTTGTCATTGCTTTCTGAACGACCAGCTCACATGCCCCAGTAAGTTACCAGCGCGGCGCGATCCGCTGCCGAATTCCCCCCCCCCCCCACGTGGATATACGGGATTACGAACAACGTCGTTAACTCCTTGGCAAGGGGGCGTTGTTATTAGTGTGAATTCACAGTAACACAATAATCGCTAGCGTTATTATTTTGAATTTAGAGTAATACAATCATCACTGGTGTTATTATTGGAAGTTCAGAGTAACACTGTCGTCGCTAGCGTTATTATTATTTGGAATTCATGGTGATACAATCATCACTAGAGGTATCATTAGTAGGAATTCAGAGTAACACAATCATCACAAGCGTCATTATTACTAGGAATGCAGAGCAACGCAAATATCACTAGCATTATTATTACTGAAAGTTCAGAGTAACAATGATCAATGGTGTTATTTTATACTGGAAAGTTAGAGTAACACAGTCTTCTCTGGTGTTATTATTACTGGGAATTCAGATTAATACAGTCATCATTAGCATTATTATTACTGAGAACGTTCACACGACCTGCAGTCTTTGTGAGATATAGAATAGAAGTTAGTACTTGTGTCTCTGCAGGATTTTTGCATGCCTTCCTGGTCTCAGTTGTGTGTTTGTCAGCTGAGCATTTGAAGACTGGAAGAACACATTATCAAAATCGCACAAATGAAACATGTACCAAGAATATAAAGTGGTTTTATATTATATCTTATACACGTGCTTCCTTTTGCGTATAGACTAAATGTGTACCTGTCTGCAACAAGCCATATTCTTGACATCTTAGTTTTTCGGCACTTTCTTCCAGAATTTAAATAAGCTTTTGAGTAAATAACCTTCCCTTGGGCGAACAGAAATGCTTTGGGTTAAATGTGTTATCCTTATTGAAGCATGGGACAATGACAAGAAAACTCCAAGTTGGTTTATAGTTGTGTGTGTTCTATTGTGTCGATGTGTATGACTCCATAATCATTCACCTGACCAAATGACTTCAAAACTGTGCTGGTATTTAGTTGCTCTTGCCAGTGTTTCTGCTTGTTTGTTTCGTCACTGAAACCCAAATCTGGTTCAACAGAAGTCGGTGACTGTGACAGTTGATTGGACGTGGTGCTGATCGAGCTAAACGTTGTTTCTACCGATCTGTTCACGTTACGTCTGTTCATCATTGAAATATCACTGGATCCAGCTGAGCCATTCCGTGTCTGGCATTTACACACAGAAGGTGGGCCATCTGTAGGGCCCAGTTCGTTCTGGGCATCTTGGTCAGAAGAGTTCCAACACCACAGATGTTTCCGCTGGCAGCGCTGTTCGTCTACGTGTATATTACCTACAACGGTGTGCTGGAGTTCGACACTAACTGTGTTTTCTAATCCAGAACTATCAGGAATATTGCTGCCGTCGACTGTATTCCGGCTTATCTGATAATCATGTCTTTGTCCTTTCTCGGTGAGCGATTCAGGATTCGTTAAAGCAACGCTGAATTGACCATACCGATGGCTGTGGATGTCAGTGTCCCTGTAGTGAGACAGGCTGTCGGATAATGGGGACGATGGGGGTGTTGTGGACAGTCTGAAGGCTTCTTCTTGACTACCGAAGTGGCGTGTCTGCATGTAGTCTTGTGTTGTGTATTGTTGGTGTTTTGATATCCCGACGTTGTATCCCGGAAGTTGATCCGTCGTGGTAGACATGGATAATGAAAACTGTGACGGGTGAGGGTTGTGATTAGGTGATTGACTATTGGAATTTTCACTTGCCTCCCGTCTAGTTCTGTTATGGTTAATGGAATTTAACATGATTTGGTAATCTTCATCTTCATTTTTAGTATTGTCCGTGGACGTCAGCTTATCTGTATCTGGACGGAATCCATTGTGAGAAATAATAAACGGGTTAGAATCGTCTTTAAAGTTTGAGCTATGGTTTCCATTTAATATTGGGACTACGTTATTATCTCTGGGACTTGGAGAACCATTAGGCGCGTGGCGCATGAGATTGTGATCTGTGGAGCTTCTTTCATCGGAGCTGAGTTTGATTCCAAACAGCTCCTTGATGGCGCCCTTGATACGACTGTTACTTGTGGCATAGAGGAATGGGTTAATGCTGGAGTTTGCGTGGCTCATCACAACTGCCACCAGTAGAGCTTGACTCGGGAATTTGCATTCGCTGCCACAGTACAGGCTCACACAGTTGAAGATGTTCACGGGAAACCAGAATATAGCGAACATTAAAATCACCAGTGCGAACATCTTTGCCGCTCTGACGTCTTTATGAAAGCCATCGGTGGTATCACCATTGGGCTGAAACCTGTTGTGCAGTGCGCTTGTCTGTCGCAAATGTTTGCGGACGATGATTAGAATATAAATGTAAATACATAGCATGATGAACAAGGGGATGAGGATCAGCCCGAAGAACTGAAAATAGACCATGTATTCGTAGGTGATCACGTCAGTGAACCTGCAGCCCATCTCCTCGCGGTAGGTTCCGTGCCAGCCGTACATTGGCAGGAGTCCTAGAACGAACCCCACAACCCACACGCACATGTTCACGTAAATTGCTCGTCGCACAGATAGTAATCTATGGTACAGAAACGGCTCCTTGATGGCCAAGAATCGCTCAAATGCCACCGATAAGAGCATAAGAATGGAAACGTTGGTAAACATGAGAATAAGGCAGTTGATGAAGATGCAGCCGTAAAAATTTTTAGGAATCCCAATAAAGGATAATGCGGCGCATGGGGCGACAAGTAGTCCAACTACAATGTCAGCGATGGCTAGGTTGCCGACGAATACATTAGTGATAGTGTGCAGTCGTCGGGATTTGACTATAGCCCCGAGAACGAGGCTATTTCCGATCACAGTAATCAGACCAACGATGGCTTCGGCTGTTATGTATACAATGTTTGTCACTTCGATGTTCACGTCTGAATGGTTCATGGTGCCAGTTGGCGTTGATCAAACCAAGTGTACACACACAGACTGTTCATTCTCCATACAGCGATAATATCCACTGAACATTGCTGTTGTAAAGAATACAAACATTTGAGCTATATCGAGTGCTTTTAAATTCGTATGGCGGTTTACTCCTTCTTGAAGTATATCCGTGAAACCACAATGATAATATTTGGTAGGCCTTATCCGATATTTTACGATGAAAACGGAGCATCCCATATTGTTTGCCGTGAAAACTTCACTAATAAACGGCATATCACTACGATAGTTATCCTATATTTTTTCTATCAGTTTCTGAATGTCTTGTTGAACATCCGATGCATGAAAACACTTCCCAGTGGATTGTAATACTTGTGTTGATTATACGCGTAATATTTTTGTTTATTTCTCTAACACGGCTGTCATAAAGGATGCCTTGAGTTGTGAGCGGTGGCCGCGAGTAGTGTATGAAAGTCTGATCGCATTCCTGCTTCAGTGTGTAGCTGGCCGCAGGTTCCGGGTTTGCTAGAAATCCTATCGCTGTGATAATCCCTCTCAGGAAGTGAATGCAAGTACTGTCAAGTACTGTCGTTTTCACGCACTCTAATGGTTTATCTGCTTCCGGTGGTAGAGTTGTCAATGGACATTTTCTTTTCTTACTTTATGAAATGTGTGTGCTGTTGAAGTAGGATTTGTCACTCGGGTAAATAATCCGTGTACCGTTGGCTATTTTTTTAAAATCAGTTTCTTAATCACAAAATAAACCGCATTTCCTTGATTCAAGTGAGATATCAGCATGCTAGCCCCGTGTGACAAGATGAAGTGATTTTTGTTTGTCTTCCTTTCACAATTGTTGATAGATCACTTGACAAGAGGAGTTGTCACCACATTAAGAACATGATTATGCGTCCTCGGCTGTGTTCTATGGGTATTTCTAACTCGATATCTCCCAGAAGTAAAAAGTACTGTGCAATTTCCGCTTTTCCAACGATGAAATATCACTAAGCACCCGGATTGATAATACTGCAGCCGTTGACGAAGTGTTGTTTCGTGTACTGACATATGAATAATCCACTCATTTGGTAACCGTGGAGTTTTATAATCCAGGCTGTGGTCTTCTAGAGCTGTGGAGCCGTGGAGAGCGGCAGTATTCTCATAAACCTGAATAATGCAATTCACATTGGGAAGTCTCGCTGCCAGAGCATTAGATCACACAGTCTTCACCAGTCTGTAAATGGTGGCTGTCATTAGTGTTTCAAGGAGCGACGACAGAGTGGCTAACACACTTGCCTGCCGGTCCTTTCGTCATATGTTCGAGTCTTTCCAGGCGGATATTGTTTCTCAGTAATGTGGGCTCCTAGGTCAACCCCGGTTACGATATAAATTTCCTGGCAAGTAATGAGGGTGGCCTGATATTGATCTAGCGCCGAGTGGTCTACAAATATTGTAATAGTGCCATACATTCAGTACGCCTCGTGGTATGGAGAGGATCCTTTACTTCTTGTACTTTTCTGCTGTTGTACCTATTTTCAAAGTCAAGAAGTCAAATAATCACCTGTCTATCGACCTAATCCTTGTACAATCTTAATCCTCAGAGAAGTCTAATGTATTATGAGTCATTAGATCTGAGTAGTTGCGACCTTGTGTACAGTCAAATCACCTAACCACATGAGTCCAAGCTTCTAAACCACATTTCCTGTTAGATATCAATTCATATAGTGACAGCTGACGAGTCAATGCAGAGTTGCAGAATGGTGCTTGAGACGTCTAATTATCGCAGTATTAAATTGTTCTCCAACTGCAAATTCTGCAAGAACGTCTCTGGGAATAGATCTGAAAAGATAGAGAGGAAATAAATTACACATTTGTCAGTCAGTGAATTCTGTTTCAGAAACCATAGAAACTGTTTCATTTTCCTCGTTCCTTTCTCGAGGCGAGCGAGTGTGTTGCACTTTATTATGCACCTCAGAGATAGGTGTGTCCGACTTGTATTTGTATAAGGTTTACTTCTTCTCCGCAGATTCCATCCAAGGCAGCGGGCTAGTTCTACACGATGGTAGGTTTCCGTCCCTAACCGTTTTGCCTGGGCAGTGGATTTACGGCCAACTCTTTTCAACTTCCAACTGCCCTGAGTGTTTTTTAATGTGCACATCTTGCACAGGGACTGCCTGTTTTTCGTCCTTACCCGAGAAGCCCAGATATGCGATCTCACTACCCGAGAGATGGGAGGCTGTGTGACGTCGCTAGACCCCAATGATTTTTCTCAGGTTCTTGCCCATAGGTACACACTGGCCTGAATATCGAATCTCATTGTTATTGTGTCTGTTGTCATAAACTATATCAAAGTGGAAATATGGCATGAAATGTTATCCAAGGAGATAATGGAGTCGCGGTAGCGCAGTGGCTAGCAGTGGTCATGGATTCACATTCCCTCCGAATGGGATTTTAAAATTAACGTGGGCTTCCAGGTCGACTCAGCTTATAATGTGTACCAGGAAATGTACTGGGGAGTAAAGGCGAAAGGCGTGTTATTTTTCACATCACCCGTCGATTGGTCTATACATATTTGGGGCCAACACCGTATATCTAATACGCCTCACAGCGACTAAAAGGATCTTTTACTTTTGTTCCCATCAGTTTTATCCAAATATGAGGGGACAGATAAGGTTGGAGAGTCGTGATCACCTGTGTCTGCTCCAGACCAGACACCTGACGAAGAAGTAGCATCTCTTAACTAATTAAATGCCGAAGGATAATACAGGGTGTATTTCCAACGACCTGTACAGTGTTTGAAAAAAATTGCCGGTCCAAGCTTTATATTTATCTATTATGTTGCATGAACTTTACAGAGGGTGAATACAAAACATGGACCGGCAATATTTTCAAACACTGCACAGTCATTATAAATACACCCTGTATTTGTCACCAAATTATGCCTCCCATTTAGACAGAAGGATTATATATCTCCTTACTAGAGTCATCGTGTTATTTGTTTTGTTTCGCGGTATCTTCCGCAATTTAGTGCTGGGGGAATGGAACTTTACATTACAATACTTGTTCATTTGATTGTGTTTAATGTTTGGTCCAAACCAAGTTTTTTTGTTTTTTGTGTGTTAATTACTGGCACTAAATCAGTTAAATAAAAACATGTGAAATCAAACAGCTGCTTGTCCCAGAACTAGCTCACATATCCAAGCGCCCCACTTCCCGCCATGAACTAAATATATCAGGCTGTGCTGCTCGTACATTTATCTTTCCTCTCAAAGTACTGGCAATGTAAAATACATGTTAAAATGTAGATAAGTTTCCCCTTACCCGCCATCTGTGACGTGACAGTCGATCTGATTATATGCAGAGTTTTTGCGGACTCACTGACAAGGTTAAGTTTAACATAGGTATGTGGGTGTGGTTGCAGTTTGGGTTGGAGCAGTGGCGTGGCTACAAGATAGGAAGAAAGTACACCTCTGACTAACGTCTAGCTATAGTACATTTTCTAAGTGCTAGCATCAATAATTTGCATTTTACGACAGCACGATATGAAATAACACAACTAACAAAGGACCGAAATGGAAAATAAGACGACTACAAGCATAGTGGTTATAACGAATATGGGCGGAGCTAGCAGACTCAACGAAGTGCAAGCTGGTGCGAGAGAGAGAGAGAGAGAGAGAGAGAGAGAGAGAGAGAGAGAGAGAGAGAGAGAGAGAGGACGAAAAACCGCATTATACCTTCCATGTTATTTTATAGAACGACATGATCTGAACAATTAAAACATCTACACATTAAAATGGCCCACTCTTCTTATTTCTGTCACTGCCGAGAGGAATGCGTTGCACCTGGTTATACCCCTCAGGGGCTATTGTGTCTGACTTCTACATGTATTTGTATAAGTTTACCTTCCTCTAGACAGATTCCATACAAGGTAATAGGCTCTACCTTTCCGTGGGTAGGCTTGTCTTTCCAAACAATTTTGCCAGGGTAGTTATCCTACGGCCTACTCTTTGCGATTTCCAACTCCCGTAGGAGTTTTTAACGTGCACAATTCGTACATGGGACCTCCTTGTTTTGTTACCTTATTCGAGGAGGCTAGGTATTTGATATCACTACCCAGAGATCAAGGGGGACGCATGATATCATTACATACAAGTGGCTCGTGGAAAAATATCCAGCCCTGCGCTGAAATCAAACCCAGTACCTTCTGAGTCATTGGTGGATACGTCAGATCTGAGCTACAGCTGTCCTATAATGTAATCTGGAAAGTCAGAAATGCCATCTCAGTTCGATGTAGGGAAACACCCAAATGGCACCTCCTTGTGGTATAGTACGGGCAACACACAACAGTGTGACAGACGTGTTAGGGGAACCAACTTCTCGCCGGAGCAAGTGGGTAACGCTGCGCCTGAGCAAAGGAGAGCACTTACTTGTCCTGGCATCTAGAAATTGCAGTTAAAGGCGGGGTTCACAAACAATCCACCTAGAAGTGGAAGGCAAAGGGAAATCACCACAATATCTTCCCAAAAGTAACTTTGAATAACGAAGACACAGACAACAGCTTGCACATTTTATTCCCTGGTATATTTGGCTACATCTGGCCAGGTGCGTACTGCGGAAGTCACACGACATAAACTAAAGCAGAAAGATAAATCTTTCAGGCTGAAATATGCAGAAGGGTAGACGTGTGTCAACACAGTCAGCTTTGAGGTGCGTTGTTACGGCAAACGTAATGGTGTAGTCTGCTCAGTAGCGTGGTGACGTGACAAGGGTTATGAAAAGGAAAGCGAGGCTTTTACTGGGATTAAAAAACGCCAATACCCGCCTATGGACAACAATCCATTTGAAATTACTATCCAAATTGTGACTCATTCGTTCACTGGATTATTGATCCGGGGCTGGGATGGACCCTAATTATAACTTCTCTTCTGGGGTTGAAAGGGGAAGGGGATAATGGAAAAACAGATTCAGTTTTAGTGGGAGGACAACCTCAGGAGGCAGACTGGAATGAGGATGTGCCACAGTACCGCCATGACGAAAGTGTAGGATACTCATTGACGCCGACCTTTGTTGTGAAGTTTTTTTTTTTTTTTTTTGGGGGGGGGGGGGGGTTTCCGCTGACTTTGAACTCAAGCGTATTCCATACACGTGCTACTATATCTAGTGCACTGGACTGATTTTTACGTGTGGATTATAGGTACTTGGAATTTACGTCCCTGAGTCAGGGACCGGAAGTCAACATTTTAGTCCATCGGTTTTAACCCGTGACCTCGGCATCAGCACGCCGGATGTTTAAGAACGAGCACTCTAATATATTCGACCATGCCGACCTCCAGAATGTTGTGAAATTGACGCCTCATCTCCGTTTGAAACACTAACCTTCAACACTTTCACAATACCGATATTCTTTATGAAACAGCGTATGCCTTTATGTGTGATTGTGTGAATCGGTGAGTGAAATAACAAAACAGTATTAAAATTACTGCACAAAGAAGTCGAGTAAAGGGTCCCCTGTCTAACCCATGAGGTGTATTTGGTATATGGTTCTCGCCCCATATAGTATACCTGTTGGCACATGATATATGATGTGATCATTGTTACACCGACCACGTGTATTTCCCAAGACCTGTCCTGGAGGGCATCTTACGCTATGTCGATCTGTTAGGCCGGATCGGTGAAATAAAAGCCCTGAAAGGGTCTCGAACACGTGGCAACCAGGCCGTTAGACAAACGCGCTAGCGACTGCAAGACCACGGACCCTTCCCCCCTACCGCCCCCTCCTTACGTATTGTGTCTCGTTAAGAATGCAAGATAGGGTCACTCGAGTCAATAACAACAGGAAATAGTTACTGCGTGTATTTAATTAATAAGGGTCGATCCTATAATATCTTATACCTCTTTTTTTCCCGCCACCCCCTCTCCGCCTTTTTTTTTTTTTTTTTTTTTTTTATTTCCCCCCCAATGTTATAACATGGTCACGCCTCTGGCTGTGTAGGAAAACCTAATACTGAGGGCACGGCCAGATTAAGATTGCATTAAATATGAGGGGAATGGGTGTGATTTATTTATTTTTTTACGGCAATTTTTGTGCTTGTTATGGTTTTTTTTTTAATATATATATATATTATTTCGCTTAAATGCGGTCACTTGGTGCAGGATGGACACATACAAACTGAAAACTGTTTTTAATATACTTGTATAATACCATGCTGCCGTCTCCCTGACCAAGGCGTTAACGTCTTTCTCCGTAATCCCGTATATCCACGAAGGGTAACGCAGCTACGCGAGATTCGATAGCGGATCGCGTCGCGTTGGTTACTTACGGGCGTATGTGAGCCGGTCGCTCGGAAAGCAATGGCAAACTACTAAGCGTAATCTTGCTGAGGAATCAACAGCAGCGGTAAAATGCTGGTGTTAACAGCGATGTTCTGTAAATAGGATATGCGGGAGGGGGGGGGGGAATAACCATGCTTCTTCTTCTTCCTCTTCTTCTTCTTCTTCTTCTTCTTCTTCTTCTTCTTCTTCTTCTTCTTCTTCTTCTTCTTCTTCTTCTTCTTCTTCTTCTTCTTCGTCGTCGTCGCCTTGCCTTCCTCTTTATCTCATCTCTTATTCCTTGTCTTTCTTCTGATTCCTCTTCTGCTGCTGCTTCTTCTCCTGCTACTTCTTCTTCTCGCCCACCCTCTTTCTTTTTCCACTGCGCAGAGCTTCACACTTTCAACAGAATGTTTGTGAAGAAACCACTTTTTTCGAGGTGTCTAGCTGGTCATGCGTGGAAGTACATTTATTCTTGTAGCGAGATTCTGTCGTCTTTTGGAGGTGAGAGGTTCGAATCCAGATTGGTTAACTATAGTTTACAATTATTATGTTGTGTAATGTGACCTCTAGTCTCTTCTTCTGTCTTCTACTTCTGTGAGCGCCTGGCAATACACGTGAACTTATTCGTGAACAGTCTTAGTGGCCTCAAAGGGTTCCCTAATATATATTTAATTAATATAGTTCTGCGTTGTGCAGCACTGTCGATTGTTCGACGATTCTTTGGCAACGTTACACACGTAGATTTCATTTGATCCACAGTTATATATATATGTGTGTGTGTGTGTGTGTGTGTGTGTGTGTGCGTGCTACTAAAATAACTCAAGTCCACATTATTCCATAGTATATGTTACTACAATAACTTAAGTACACATTACTCTATAATACTCTATAATATATGCTACTACAATAACTCAAGTCCACATCTCTATATAATATATGCTACTACAATAACTGAAGTCCACATCTCTCTATAATATATGCTACTACAATAACTAAAGTCCACATCTCTCTATAATATATGCTACTACAATAACTCAAGTCCACATTATTCCATAGTATATGTTACTACAATAACTTAAGTCCACATTACTCTATAATATATGCTACTACAATAACTCAAGTCCACATCTCTATATAATATATGCTACTACAATAACTCAAGTCCACATCTCTCTATAATATATGCTACTACAATAACTCAAGTCCACATCTCTATATAATATATGCTACTACAATAACTCAAGTCCACATTATTCCATAGTATATGTTACTACAATAACTCAAGTCCATATTATTCCATAGTATATGTTACTACAATAACTTAAGTCCACATTACTCTATAATATATGCTACTACAATAACTCAAGTCCATATTATTCCATAGTATATGTTACTACAATAACTTAAGTCCACATTACTCTATAATATATGCTACTACAATAACTCAAGTCCACATCTCTCTATAATATATGCTACTACAATAACTCAAGTCCACATCTCTCTATAATATACAAGGGGCTTCTCATAACTCTATAGCCTGACCATGAAGGAGTAGGCGGAGAAAAATTGAAATTTGGCACATGTACTTATTCCTTCTCAATGTAGCCACCACATAAATTTATGCATTTCTGCCATCTCTGCATCTCTCTATAATATATGCTACAACAATAACTCAAATCCAAATCTCTCTGTAATATACGCTACTACAATAACTCAAGTCCACATCTCTCAATAATATATGATACTACAATAACTCAAGTCCAAATCTCTCTGTAATATATGCTACTACAAGGGACGCAGAGGTGTTTCCAAGGCACCAGGGCCGGGTTATATACTGGCCAAGACCTATTGACGCGTCCTCGTCGAGCGTCCTGGGCAACAGGTCCCTTCGGGGTCCTGGCTAAAGTCAGTAGGATCGCCGATTCCTCCGAAGTCGGAGAGTGTCTGCCTGTACGGCGAGGAACCACCAGTCTGCACACCAATAAGCCAGACATGGGACAACGGATACTCACGCAAACCTCAGGTCCTGTATGACATCACACTGATGTTGGACAACAGGATGCCTTCATCCGACATACAGGACTTCGCGTTGGAGCTCAAGCCAACGAACAGCAGCAAGCAAGCAAGCATGCTACTACAATAACTCAAGTCCACATCTTTCGGTAATATATGCTACTACAATAACTCAAGTCCACATCTCTCTATAATATATGCTACTACAATAACTCAAGTCCACATCTCTCTATAATATATGCTACTATAATAACTCAAGTCCACATATCTCTATAATATATGCTACTACAATAACTCAAGTCCACATCTCTCTATAATATATGCTACTACAATAACTCAAGTCCACATTAATCTATATGTTACTACAATAACACAAGGTCTACATTACTCTATAGTATATGCCAGTGATCCTGGGTTCGATCCCGGGTTCAGTCAAGGATATGCACTACTGACGAGCTCAAATGTGAGCGAAACTCGAGTCTAGTGCCTCCAATCTGACGTGGACAAGGCCTCAAGCTCATACCGGAATACGATCGGCGTTGCCAGTACTGGGTTGTGCTCAATCTTCAAACCTCAAATCCCGAAACAACCAAATAAATCAATTTCGTTGGAATTCTACACCCAATTCACCAGCAGATTTTTATTTTATCTTTTTCCCCATTGTAATCTGATCTGACCTTTAGAGTGTTTTATAAAATAATATGCCTTATTGTTGTCATTTTAGTGTTGTATGTGTCGTTGTCTATTGATTATTGTTTTTTTTTTTTTTATTGATGAAAGCATGTCGCCACAACGACTTCCGTTGTTTGTGATTGTCTTCTTGTAAAGTTGACCATCGATACTTTCTGTTCCCCCTAGTATGTATTACCCTGTGACAGTTTTACCGCAGTTGATCTCATCGTATATGTTCTTATTCTGTTGTATACGGGCTAAACAGATCTCGAGTGCACTATCTGTCTATATGTCTATCCGCCTGCCTATCTGTCTGTCTATATATCTGCCTACCTACCCACAAACTCATCCATCCTCCATCTATCCATCCATCTATCCATCTATCCACCCATCCATCCATCCATCCATCCCCCTTTCTCTCTCTCTCTCTCTCTCTCTCCCCTCTCTCTCTCTCTCTCTCTCTCTCTCTCTCTCTCTCCCTCTCTTGATCTTGATCTTCCCTTATATCTTTCATATCTTTCGTCGTCCTGCACTCTATTTGCAGACGACTGTACAGTATATACAAACGCTATTGATTGTAATATGCTAGAATCATCCTTCCAATGGGATATAAATAGTGTAGTTAACTGGAGTAATGCAAACCGCATGCAAATTAACATTTCTAAAACAAAATCTATGTTAATAGCAACCAGGCAAAGACTTCACACTCTAAACTCGCAGAGAACTCTTCAGCTGCACATTGGTAGCAAGCCTGTAGAAAGTGTAACCGAGCACAAGGCACTGGGTCTTATCATTGATCAGAATCTAACCTTTAATTCCCATGTTTGTGCTCTAGTTAAACAAATAGACAAAAAAGTATACCAACTTGCCAGAATTAAAAATTTCCTTGACGAAAACACAGGAAAGATATTCTATACTTCCCACATACAAACACATGTTGATTATTGCTCCACAATCTGGGATGGGTGCTCCAAATCAATAACAAAACGCCTTTATTCACTCCAGACAAGGGCAGTGCCTTTAATTAACGGTGAAAAGCTTACCAACAATATTAACATACATGAACGTCTTCAGTTACTGCCACTCCACAAACGCCTACTTTTTAATAAGGCTAAACTAATTCACAAAATCCTATTTTAAAATGCTCCAAGCTACCTTTGGCCATTGTTCAAATATAACTCAGGACACAACGAACAACTAAATATACTTCATGTCCCTAAACCTAGGATAGACATATAAAACAAGCTTAGCATACTCTGACACTGAGTTGTGGAACAATCTTCCACAGGAAATCAAAGGCACCACTAATCATTATACATACAGTCGCAACCTGTTTGAACACTACCCCAGTACAGACTAAATGCCCCTCTAAAAATAATAATGGTAAACTATCTCAAACGACATCTAGCCAATAAATATTCCCACATGTATGGCACGTTACACCTTCCTTAGGTATTTAAAATGCCCATGTTAAACATTGCCTCAGTGAGTCATGTATTATTGATTATTTTTCATGCGTATTAATGCTTATTGTTCTTTTGTTGTCTAAGAATAGCTTCATAAGTGATGTTGAATTAAATAATGTATGAGAGGAAATAGAGAAGAAGGGCAGAATGTCAGACCGGCCTGCGTGCCCAATTCTTAACCCTTTGAAAATAAAGATTGTTCGTTCGTTCGTTGTTCTCTCTCTCTCTCTCTCTCTCTCTCTCTCTCTCTCTCTCTCTCTCTTTGTCTGTCTGTCTGTTTGCCCCAATGGTCTTCTTTTCAGTCTGCCCCTAAGTCTGTCTGTAAATGTATCTAAGTTTGACTGTCTAGTTAAATGTCAGCCGTCTGTCTAATGTCAGTTTTGGTCTACCAGTAGGAACACACGCTTGCAACGCTCTAATCTAGCAGGGTAGCCCTAATCAAAAGTAGACTTCAAGTCGCACAATACTAGAGGACACAACCGGAAAAGAGTCAAACAAGTGTAAATGGTTCCCTATCAATCTCACTGTCTTTGTCTAAATGACTCACTGTCTACTCGTCAATCCATCCACCCATTTATGCATTCACGCATCCATGTATGCCGGCTTCCTGGACTAGAGGTTAGCGACTTTTCTCCGTAATCTCGTATACTCTCGTAAGTAACGTGACGACGGTGAGAATCAGCAGTGGTTCGAATCGCGTCCGTAACTTACAGGGTATGTGAGCCGGCAGCTCAGAAAGCAATGGCAAACTACTGAGCGTAATCTTGCCAAGAAATCAATAATCAGCTGAAAGATGCTGATGTTGACAGCGATGTCCTGTAAAGGATTTGCAAACATGTTTTATTCATCCATGTATTCAAAGTCATCCACCCATCCATGTGTGTACGGGTATGCTGGCTGTCGTGCCATCTTAAAATAACCGCACTCTATTTAATTACAGCTTTAGGGTGTCAAACCAGCAGCGTTATCTGGGTACACAACCCCTGGATAGTGGCATCGGGGTCATCACCAAGCTACATTCATTTTGACGCGCCGATCACTATAATTTTCGCTTGGGTCATCGACCTTATGTTAAATTTATGGGAGTCGGGCTTGTTTGAAATGTAATGTTTTTGTTTTATTTTCCTCTGTTAAATGCACCGAATCACAATGATGGGTATTTAGTAAGGATTGGAATCTCTAAAAATAGAGTAATTGCCGTTAATTTTCAAGGACAATAATACTCAGGGGATAGATACATTGCGGAGTACATGGGATGGCCCTAGACGCCGACTGAGCTGGGGGATAAAACACATCAAACATTTAGTATAATCATGTCGACGACAAACGGATACAGTCAGCTATCTGACACTGATGGACCACACGTAAGGCTCATAAAAATGCCATGCATTTTCAGTTATCTATTAGAGGAAGATTATGCTAGGAGTAACTTGGAATGTAAGCTTAACTTGCAGACATTCTTGTAAATTAGTGCATGTTCCAAAGAGATAGCTAATAAAAAAAAACAATAACACTTCTCAGAATACAGCTAGGAATATATTTTGTTGTGGTAGAACCTAACTAAATAAACAAAAGAACTTGGTGACAACTCGCAAGATTGACGGGAAAAGAACAAGACGAAGATAGAAGTAAATACCTGGATGGCTTGGCCACGTAGTATGGTCGAGACAAGAACACGGCACTGATCCACGACTCTTCTGATCGTGTATGATGGCCAAACATGACCGCCCACGCTTATCGGTATGGCACACGATGATGAGAACTTCAAGCTACATGTCATAGGTATGTATTATTTGCTGAAGTGCAAGAAATTTCAACAATTAATAACTTCCAGGTTTGAACATATGAATTTGTGCAACCAACCTTAGACAGCAGAATACACTACAAAGATGGAATCTGTCTAGTAGAGGGAGCAAACCTTACACAATCACACGCCGAAGTCGGTTACACTCACCCCTGACGTGTATAACGAGGTGTGACACACTCACCCTTGAGGTGTATAACGAGGTGTGACACACTCACCCTTGAGGTGTATAACGAGGTGTGACACACTCACCCTTGAGGTGTATAACGAGGTGTGACACACTCACCCTTGAGGTGTATAACGAGGTGTGACACACTCACCCTTGAGGTGTATAACGAGGTGTGACACACTCACCCTTGAGGTGTATAACGAGGTGTGACACACTCACCCTTGACGGGTATAACTAGGTGTGACACACTCACCCTTGACGGGTATAACTAGGTGTGACACATTTACCTTTGAGGTGTTTAACGAGGTGTATAACGAGTTGTGACACACTCCCATCGAAAGAGGAACGAAGAAGAAGATAGATAGAAACTTACGAAACAACCCCAGCTTTACGCGTACACATTCAGTCAACCAAGTGCCGTCTTGACGATGAAGTCTGCCTGAAATGGATCCCCAATACTTTTTTGTCTCTGGTTTTTACTGGCACACTCTTGACTGTCAGTTGTCCTTCGTTTTACGTTGCATGCTCGCATGTATCGCGGTTTGCCTTTATTATAAAAAGAAAATAAGACTGACAAGTCTTTTAATTTGGCTGAAATGTTTGATTTGTAATTTCAGCCACAAGCAGTCTTGTCTTTTCCAGCTTCTGTAAAATTTCTACATAGGTTTGCTTTTATTTGTGTGAATACGACATATTCCTTTGTTTATCCACTTTTATTCCCGACAAAGTATCCTATTTATCTGTATATCCATTTATTTCCATGAGTGCAAAATTTTCCTCTGCATATCCGTGAATGTCACCCACAGTAGTCATCATATACGTTGTACTCCAGCGGTGATGTGGTCAATACTGTTGTACTCCACCGATGATATGGTCAATACTGTTGTACTCCACCGATGATATGGTCAATACTGTCGTACTCCACCGGTGATGTGGTCAATACTGTTATACTGTTATATGGGTAACCGATTTTGGTGTCAAACCAAGCGGTAAATTAGGGTATGCCTACCCAGCATGTGCAGACAGGACTCGGCAGACTGCGCGGGAGAAATCATTCCTGATTCAACGGGCAAGACGGCGTTTACCTGCAAAGCGTTGTGGAACGTAATGAGCACGGCAAGGCACGTAGAGCGCCCTGGTCATCCACTGCACCTGTATTCGTCTCCAGTCGTCTCGACTTGTCTTGCCACTGGACTCAGATGGACTCGGGCGAGAGAGTGAGGTCGACCAATTGCGCAACTCTTCCTCACTTTAATCCAAGTCATCGCGCAAGTCATTCTTCATCCAACGTCATATATCGTCAAGCATTCTTTGCCCACATTGTCAAAGAACATTTCGAGCCAAAATAGGCCTTATCAGCCATCTTAGAACCCACGGCTCCATACCTTCAACCCCATTGGATGAAATGAATGGTCATCATCATTCTTGTTGATGGACAAACAACTGTTATACTCCACCGATTATGTGGTCAATACTGTCGTACACCACCGGTGATGTGGGCAATATCACAAGGTCACATTCACTTCCCAAGATATGTCCCGGTACCCATTTTAGTCTGGGGTCGGCCTGGAAGCCCAAACCCATGAATCCGCCCCAATACAGATCCGAACCCATGGCCACCGGCTCGAGGGGCAGGCAGCTCGCCGCGATGCTACCGCGGCTCCGACCATTTATTATGGCTAGATAAGTTATCAAACTACTGAACGTAAAACTTGCCAAGACATCAACAGCAGCTGAAAATGCTGGTATTGTCTGCAATGTCCTGTACAGGGTATGCGAAACAAAAAGATAAGATATATGACGGTAAGGTCTGACTTCTCCACGTCATCTTGATACATTAGAGGAATGCTACCAGGTCCACATTTCCTTGACCAAACGGCACTAGATGGCTCTGTTGTTAGTATCATGCCTACCGCCTTACCCAGCACCGTCACATTATTCCTTTCCCCCTTCCCAACCGAATATTTCGGGAACTCACTGTATGAGATTGGGTGGTTTCCGATGGCAACGGATCACTAGAGAAACTCCTCTAGGGGAGATAACACTTAGGACAGACGTGATAGTACTTTAACTACATTTACCTTATCTATTTAAATCAGTTTAACATTATAAATACTGTTGTTTGTTCAGAATTAAAGAATGGAATGGCGCCCGTACACTCACATAACGGCGACGAGTTCAGGAAATCCACACACAAAAACTTACAGCTTGACTTCCAAGTTTATGCTGAAGGGGAGGTAATAGCCAGCTATCACGAGTAATGTTATCGACCTTTCCACTGGAGGTATATGAGCAGAAACATCATGGAATTAGTGTTGTTGAATAGCCAGTGTCGACATTCAATCGGCCTCTAAACCGCAACCATAAAACCGTTATAGCGCGCTGCTTTCGCCAGATTATATATAACTGCTGCCATTCATTATCGGAGCTCTTCAGCGGAAGTGGTAATACACATTGTCAGGCACGTAAGGCATGATATCTCGATCGATCACATTCCGGTTCCTTCTGTTTTGATGATGAATTTTTATTTCGGTCCCGTTGAAAGATAAACGCGAATAATTGTGTTTGAATTGGTTCTTGGGGCCGTCAAATAATGAAAATCACTCGTGATTGTTTTAGAGACAGTGTAACTAAGGGATGCATGTTCAATTTCATATTTTTAAAATTTATTTCAGTTTGTAGAGACAATCCGCTTCTGCTGCGTTGAAGACTTCTAGCGAAGTATGGGCCTACAGCCGCCCATGTCTAGCCCTTTCTAGTTCAGTCATGGTAGTTGCCCACTTAAAAAAAAAAAAAAAGTTGCCCACTGCTTTTCTCTAAAGTATGAAATAGCCAGCCCCAGACAACCCCTTCCTTGGTCTCACGCCTGTAGTCATCTTTTACAAGTGTTACAGTGTTACTATTCTTGTCAATAATGAATGAAAGATGAGTGATTGAAAGGGCTGAATGTAAGACGGGCCTGGGTATCCAGTTTGTGATCCTTTGAAAATAAAGTTCGTTCGTTCGTTCGACTTCCTCCTTTAAAGTGTTACTATCCTTTACTTCCTCCTTGGGGGACAGGTAGAACACAGGTGTTAAATATGTGTACTTGTACACATTAGATCTGTGTGAATCTTTTGTTAGGTGTTTGTCCATAAAGAACGATGATGACCATTCGTTTCATCCAGGGAAGTTGAAAGTTTGCAGCCGTGAGTTCTAAGATGGCTGATAAGGCCTATTTTGGCTCGAAATGTTCTTTGACAACGTGAGCAAAGAATTTTTGACGTTCCGGGAGGAGGGTCTTCTACAGTGGTTTTTTTTCTGTCCAGCCTTTGTTGTTCTCAGCGCTTGCAGTTTTGTTTGCTTCACAAGTGACTACACCCTTGCATAATGATGTGCGCCACGAATTTCGGTCTTTGGCAGCAGTCTCCCAAGTGTCGTGATGAATTCCAAAAAGCTTTTGTTAAACAAATATGAAACACACATCAAGAAGGTAGAATGGATAACAGTACCCCCTCTTAAAACATCCAGTGTGCTGATACCGAGGTAGCAGGTTCAACCCCCCCCCCCGACCACCTGTCAGCTGCACTAAAATGTTGACTTCTCGTCCTTGACTTAAGGACGTAAATAAAAGTACCTCTAAAGTCAGCGTCGGTACGCCTGATGAAGAGAAACATTACTACTAAGGAAAACTAATCCCCGAGCAGAAATCAACCAAGTGCACTAGAAGTAGTAGCACTTGTATGGAGTACGCTTGAATTCAGGTCAAGTGAACATAAAAATAATGCACACCATCATCTTCGCCACCACTACCACCTCTACTAACAGCTCGACTGCTACTACTGCAGTCGTCACTACAGCTACTAATACTGGTACTGTTACTATTATTATGTTAATTATTATGAGTACTACTGGTGATTATGATTATCGTCGTCATCATCATCATCATTATAATGTGTCTTGCCTAGTGGCTACGCCGTTCGTGTCTCTCCACACATTTCGGTCTCTGGTGATGTGGATCAATTATATTGATGATATTTCTCCAACCAACGTCTTAGACGATTAAGCATCATTTCTCTGGTGCTATGGATCAACTCTGTCGATGATATCTCTCAGTACCACCACTCAGCATCATTTCTCTGATGCTATGGATCAACTCTGCCGATGGTATCTCTCAGTACCACCACTCAGCATCATTTCTCTGGTGCTATGGATCAACTCTGCCGATGGTATCTCTCAGTACCACCACTCAGCATCATTTCTCTGATGCTATTGATCAACTCTGTCGATGATATCTTTCAGTACCACCACTCAGCATCATTTCTCTGATGCTATTGATCAACTCTGTCGATGATATCTTTCAGTACCACCACTCAGCATCATTTCTCTGGTGCTATAGATCAACTCCGCCGATGATATCTTTCAGTACCACCACTCATCATCATTTCTCTGGTGCTATAGATCAACTATGCCGAAGATATCTCTCAGTACCACCACTCATCATCATTTCTCTGGTGCTATAAATCAACTATGCCGATGATATCTCTCAGTACCACCACTCATCATCATTTCTCTGGTGCTATAAATCAACTATGCCGATGATATCTCTCAGTACCACCACTCAGCATCATTTCTCTGGTGCTGTGGATCAACTCTGTCGATGGTATCTCTCAGTACCACCACCCAGCAACATTTCACCGATCAGTCTCTGCCCGTTCTGCTGCTATTTCCAGCCGTTACGATGTTCTCCAAAGCTTCTCCCCTCATTATACGCCCAAACAACAGTTTCTCTGGCTTGTCTCTTATTTTAATAGTTGTGTATAATTTTCTACTTTCATTGGCCTCTTCTATTTAAAGTTATTTGCATGTCCTTTTAAATTTCTTACAGAACGTTGCAGTCAACTCCAGCAATTATTGGCTATTTGTGATTTACTAGATATTTTTGCGCTCAGTAGTCTGCTATTACCGGCTCCTTGGCGAAGATGTTACAGACGCGGTTCGTGATCCCGCATACCCGCGTTCACAATACAGCTGCGCGCCATTTGGCAGCAGATGGCGTTGCTTTGGTTTTTTAAACGAAATAGTATGAGTGCCGGTCGTTCAGAAAGCAATGAAATGCTGGTGTTGACTGCGACATCCTGTAAAGGATATGCAACTAACTTTTCTTTTTAGTCTGCCATTACTTACAGAAGGGCCGACGTCTCATAATATCGAAATCAACGCAAAACTGTATGCTTCCAAATCGCCCACGGCTGATTTCGAACCCTCGACTAGGTATGTGGGTGAATTGTGATTAAGCAATGGTAGCGACTGGACAATTGTAATGAACATGTCAATACTGGTGGCTCGTGTCACTGGGTAACCAGCTATAAGGCCAGTTACCCATGTCATGGAATATTTAGGATATTACTGGACAATTATTGTTGTGGTGTAGGGGTTACGCAATTCGCAATCCCAAATACTGCGCTCGAAACACAGCCGCGCGCGATTTGGAAGCAGACTGTCTTCCGTTGGTTTTCAAACAATGGTATGAGTTTTGATCGTTCTGAAAGAGATGGCAAACTACTAAACTTGCCTAGAAATCACAAACAGCCAACAAAGTCACGGGGCTGACTGCGTCATGTAAAGGATATTTATCTAACTGACTGCAGCGACCAATCAGCTCTCGAGGACTGATGAGATCGGTTATCGCGTTGGCCACGTTATCCTCACAATATTTTAAGACTACCCTGTTTATAAGGTTGAGTCGACCCGGAACCGTGTGTAGCGATAAAATCCTCCGCCTGGGTTATGTCAACAGGTCTACACTAGCTTAGTGCGGGCGCAGTAATCTGTTCGCAGCAGATCTGCACTAGCTAGAGGCGGGCGCCTTTATCTGTGAACTACTCTACATACCCCCAATTTTTTTTTTTTTTTGGGTGGTTGGTTGGTTAGCTCGCTGGCTGGTTGGTAGGTAGGTTGGTTGGTTGGTTAATTTGTTGGCTGGTTGGTTGGTTAATTTGTTGTTGGTTGGTTGGTTGGTTGGTTAGTTGAACCTAACTGCCCACACAATCAACGCCCACAAAAATCACTGCAGAAGCTTCGTTGGGAAAAATTACTGGCACTTTGCGGTCTTGATAGGCGATAGTTTGTATAATGGAGTTATACCTCTCCATAGCGCAAAATCTGGGCTGAATTTAGAGACCTTGCGTTTCCCGTGCGACATGATCCCTTCCACGGCCTGCCTAGTTTACTCCAGAGGAAAGGTAAAACCAATACATCTGGAACAAGGCAATCTATAGAAGCTGCCGGATCAGAAAAGCAAGACTTTAATTGTCCGTCTGTTGGAGCTTCCATCCTAGATCAGTTGCTGATCAAGGCTTAGGGCCCGATCTGCTCTACCCTCCCAATTGCGCTCCTCCGCCCAAAGTCGTTGGTTCAATGTGGGGTGTCGGGTTTCATGAGCGCCGCCCAACATTCGGTGCAAATAGATAAGACGGTAATACCGTCTACTAATACTATCATGCGGTTAAAGATTAGTTCCTTTACAGGACATCGCAGTCAACAACAGCATTTTTTGGCTGTTGTGATCTCTTGGCAAGTTTACGTTTAGTAGTTTGCCATTGCTTTCTGAAAGACCGGTACCCATACCATTTCATTAAAAAAACCAACGCAATGAGGTATACTGCCAAATCATACGCAGCTGTGTTTCGAACGTGGTATGCGGGATTACGAACAGCGTCCGTAACTCGTTGGCCATGGAGCCGGCTGTCACACGCTAGCTCAGTCATAACTTTGGGGGAAATATTGCTAAACATTATCCTGCAGGGGACCCTCCTCTGGCAAGTGTCAACGAACTGACGAAAACAAAATGCTCTATTGTCTTCATATTTTATATAGGCTATTTTAATTATATAATGAGAAGAGCGGCATCAGAGAACATCCTGACGACCGGAAAGATCACTTGGAGAAGGGACAGAGACAGACCGAGTGAATTAAGCTGGATGGACTGGGACAGTGGCTTGGGAAGATATCGTCAGAGTTGAGCCAGAGCACCACGAATAGAGATCTGTGGAGAGAGATGAATGCCTACTCCAGGTGTCACCTGATGTTGATAATTTAAAATATCACTACAGAAGGAAAGCGCGGAGAATTCGATACTAGAATTCACAATGGTTTGTTTGCTGTTTTCATTTCCTCCAACAGATATGGATGCCGCGGCTGTCTCTCGAGATAATAACATCAGGCTGTTTGGGTAAAGCTGAAATATTCCCTCCTATAGTTTGGCCCCAAAGGCAGGACATCGAGAAAGCTGTTGTGCTTAATTCTGCCTGGGGAAAATGTAGTCCCGGTGAGGATGTGGCGTTGCGGTGTGAAGTCTTAAACCTTCACATTTCTAGGCCACGAGATAATGAAGTGGGGTGGCTAGTTCCCTTTCCTGCTGCATTTCCTTCCTCGTCAATACGCAGAAGAGTATGAACATTATCCGGTAACAGATTTAAGAGACTGCCTCGGCCACATAGCCGTACTGTGATATAACAGGACATTGAAGAGACCTTGGGCGTGAACATGCACAGTAAAACCTCGGTTTTCGTCAATAATCCGTCCGAAAACAATTGGTGAAATCCGAAACCGACGAAAACCGAGGCAATTATTTCCACATGAATCAATGTAAATCCAATTAATTCGTTCTAGACACTCCAAAATATATACTAAAAACACATTTTATAGAGAATAATTATAGTGTTTAATACTATTTTTCGGCCCCAGACTTTTCCGAACTCGCACCTTCGCCGTGCGTAGTAACACTGTGTCTGCCAGTGCGCCGCTTGAATTTTTCAAACCATCCTCTGCTGGCCTTAAAATCACTAAGTACACTAACATTCGTCCCAGGCATTTTCTTAATGAGATCGGCGTACAACAGTCTGGCCTTTTCACATATGATTGCCTCCGAAATAGAAACGCCATCTAACTGGTCTTGATTTATCCAAATTAATTATAATTGTTTGACATCTTCAATTGTTTGCGATCTCTGTTTCGTTGGCACATTCATGCCTTTCGCTACATCGTCTCCTTTAATTTTTCCTTTTTCGCCACAATGAAACTTATCGTGGATGGCAACTTCCCGTGCACGAAAGACGATTTCAGAAATCTTAATGCCGCTCTTGTATTTTATTGTTAGTAAGTGATGCTCACACAACGAAAAACAACGCCATACTGAGCAGAAAAAATGCGTGAGTCCCTTTGTTTTCGCAAAATTAACAGCGAGGTCGCATGGACATGCGGACGAAATCCGAGGCAACCGACAAAAATCGAGACATATTTTTCGAGTGAAAAAAAATGACGAAAACCAAAACCGATGAAAACTAAAGGCAACGAAAATCAAGGTTTGACTGTATAAACAGAGGAATCGGCAAGAGATTGAGAGAATGTGCGGGTGTGTACTATTCATCTCCCGATGGACCACACGCCCTCGACTAACTCACGCCAGGCCCTGCACAGTCTTGGTCTCCAGCTAGTTTTCTGCGGGATGAGGTAGTCAGTCTCACGCTAAACCTCCTTAGTCGTCGCTTACGGCACACATGGCGATTTACTAGTGTTACTCTTCTTTGTTTCTCTTATAGATCCCAGTAACGTGCAGACGTTGTGTACTTTTAAAAAGACTAAGTAAGAGTGGGAAGTGGTCTGCGGGGGAGCCACATTTCTTTAGTATTCTCTGACAACATTCAAGAGAACACACGATGCGATGGTTGGGATTCAAGGGAAGGAGCAAGGAACACATCTTGCGTTGTTTTGACCTGAAAGAGTGACGTATGTTATTTAAAGTTGTAGTAGGTGTTTGAATTTCTAGGAGTTAACATACTGCTGTGTAATTATTTAAAGTAATACATGCAACAGAGAGTATTATCATAAGAAACGGATGGAGCAGGAGGGGTTAAGAAAAGTATACCATGTATACAGTAGTCAATAAAGATATGTTGAGTTGCGAGGTGCGTAAAAGAGTTCAGTAACAAATAAAGTTAACAGTACAGTCACGTATATAATAGTGAAGTTTCTATGAACGGCGAAACGTATTTGCAATGTTGATGTCAAACGATCGTAGAGGAGCATTTACAACATTGGTCCCATACGATCGCACATGAATATTTACAACATTGGTCCCATAAGATCGAACATGAATATTTACGACATTGATCTCATTGTTTATCAATCTGTAATGTAGTCATTGTAGTGTCATCTCCGTTATTTATACGCTGTTATGCTTTCTTGTGTTTGGTTGCTGATGAGGGCTTATTGTCGCAACCTCCTTTGTTTTTCATAATTGTATTTTGTAAAGTTGCCCTGTATTTCGTGTGTTTATGTTGTTTACTTTTCGACAGCTTTAGCGCAGTTTAGTCATGACAGATCAACAAGTGCTGGACATTGTAGGGGGTGCAAACTATGACTGTCACAGAATGTCAGGAAGTATTATGTAGAAACGTGGTTGCTGTCTGGCAGTGAATCATGGAACGAGAATGCACACATTAAGAAGAGGTTTGACGCAACGGAAATGCTGTTTCTGAGACGAATGTTGCACCTTGGACTGCTACAGCAACTAACAACGTTTGCCAGGAAAAGGTTAATGAACGGCGAACATTACATACACATATAGGAAAGAGCGAAACATATTTCTTTGGTTATGTGATGATAAGAGGGGCGCTGGAAAGCATCGCTACGACTGAAAAGATCCATGGGAGAGAGACAGAGGCAGGCAGAGCGAACTGGTGCAGGATGGACTGAGCACGGATGGATATCATTAATCGATTGATTTAGGAACCGACATCACAGCATTCGGGGAATTCCCATAAGCGCTCCGTCCCCATCCTCAGCAGCCAGCGAAGAGTTCCAACACCAATAGTACCAGTAGCATTCTGATTATATGTCCGGAGGGATATCATAGACCCGTTCACCCAGAAAACCAAAGACCGAGATCTGTGGACAGGCATTAACGCTTACACCAGTTGCTAAGGCGAGAACATGCTGATGGTTATTCAACGAATAGCAAGAATGCCGTTGGTTATTCAACGAATAGGAAGATTACTCTTGGTTATTCAACGAATAGGAAGATTAACGTTGGTTATTCAACGAATAGGAAGATTACCGTTGGTTATTCAACGAATAGGAAGAATACCGTTGGTTATTCAACGAAGAGGAAGAATACCACAGCAGGAGATGAAAACAAACAAAGATGCGTTTAAGTACTGGGATTGTAGTAAACATTACTGAATGAGGTCAAGGTCACAATGAACGTGGTTCGGCCATATACACAAACAGCACATAGTTAATAAGAGGCAGGACGGGTGGGAGGGAAGCATGCAAGAAGTGGACGGCGTTTCGTGTGCGTGTTTGTGTGTGCGTGCATGTGTGTGTGTGTGTGTGTGTGTGTGTGTGTGTTTTATACAACCCTTGAGAATAGAACCCGTCACAACATGGCAGTATGCCGTGGTCTGGTTTTTATGGCGGCTTAACACTTCACTCTCTCGGATTACCTCCCATCGGGTATGAAATATACACGCACATTCCCTGTCTACTCTCTCTCTCTCTCTCTCTCTCTCTCTCTCTCTCTCTCTCTCTCTCTCTCTCTCTCTCTCTCTCTCTCTCTGACATGGCTATCTGAACCACAACAATGCAATCACCTAAAGGTACCAATTACTTTCCACTGTGTAAAATCTGTATTGTCGTAAAGTGAAACGTAAACTGCTCATAGATGTGGCCCATGTTGTTGTATTTACATAAACAGATTACTTTAGTAGAATAGTGTAAAACACGACCATCCAGGGAATACAGATTGCTCTACTATAGTGTTTACCACGACCCCGCAGGATAAACAGATTGATGAGTTGCCGCGCATTACTCTACCGTCTGCTGCGATCATGCATGACCCAGTTTCCACTGGATTTTTGTTTACAATCTAGTGTAAAAATGCGCCGAATAAAAACCCACAGTCCGAGAGAATCACAACTGTGTTTCAACGCACATGCCATCATCATCATCATCTTGGAAAATTATGCTGCCTTCACAGCTGGCCGGAAAGACTCGGCTCCTTTCCTATTCCTCTACCTCATGTATGTAAGTACCGATGATGTCTTCAGTGTCGGGTATCCTCCTTGCCTATTCCTCTACCTCGTGTATGTAAGTACCGATGATGTCTTCAGTGTCGGGTATCCTCCTTGCCTATTCCTCTACCTCATGTATGTAAGTACCGATGATGTCTTCAGTGTCGGGTGCCCTCCTTCGTGCTGGTCGACCCTGCCACTTCTTCCATGAACTATGCCGCCTCCCATCACTGTTCTTTCCAAACAAAAGCGGTGTTTAATATGTCCAAACTATTTCAGTTTCCCAGACATCATCCTGTTTATGTGTCAGTTTCCTTCCATGCTCAAATCTTGTAGCATGTCAGTATATTTCTTCTTCGTGGTCTACGCTTTTCTAAGAATTATTCTGTAACATTAATTTAAATTGCCAATATTTTCTTTTTTACTAATTGCGGTAAACGTTGTTTAAAAGGCAAGAGGGTTGACTTCATTGCACCGAGTTTATCTCATATTGCTCGGTCTCTTTCTGCAAGGCGGCCTGTTGCAAGCATCGCACAGAGCACGAACTCCGTAGTTAAGGCGACGACCCCCAGGAGTCTCCTAGAAAATTGCATTCGTGAACCCAAAGACGTAGCCCGGAATCAAACCCACAACCTTCGGAGCCCGAGGCAAGCGGCGTAACCCAGTAATATCTCAAACCCAAACGTCGCCACAAGACGCATGTCAAAGTTTTTTTTTCTGTTTTTTCTTGTGTTGCGCAATAAGCTCGTATCACAGTTTAATCTCTGCGTTGCTACAGCCTGACCTCTTTTCAACAGCCTCCATTGTTTGAATAATGAAGGTACACACAATACATTACCCGATTTATTCGTCATCACCGTCATCATCTTCATCACCTATGATGATGATGACCGTCATCATCTTCATCATCTTCCACTTTTGCCGTCAAGCATGGTGGGGAGGAAAAATTGGCGTTCCAGCGCCCGATGAGTGAGACCGGATAGTGTCATTCCGTGTGATTGTAGAATATCTTTGATGTCGTCAATCCATGTTCTTATCGAACGTCATCTTGCTCTATTAGCAGATGTTCTTTGATGTAGGGCCAGTGCTGCTAGTTGATGGTGTTGCATGCTAATGATTTCGCTGCATCTCGTCCGGTACATACTGCAGAAATCACACAACATAAATACACTAAAGCCTCCATTAATGCTAATTATGGAGCCAGGTATTCAACGTGTGCGACAAAGTTTGATGGCAGATGTCCAACCGATATGTGGGAGGGTTTTAAATGTGTGAACCTTGCGGCTGTCAACTGTCAGAATTAATCACTTGGTACGTTATCGCTCTTACCTGCGCTTCCGTATCTTTCTCATCCTAGATGCTCTCCCGTAGCCTGCAGCCAATCGTTTTTGTTAACGGCTGCAGTATTTGCCCACTAGCGTACGTCATTATCATCATCAAGTGCCTTGCCGGCTGTGTTGACAAACACGTCTCTCGGCAACTGATGTTCTCTCGTGCTGTGCGCGAACTTTCCCGCTGACGTCTGCCAGTATCATGATGCAACACTGCCAAATATCTTCTCTCTCTCTCTCTCTCTCTCTCTCTCTCTCTCTCTCTCTCTCTCTCTCTCTCTCTCTCTCTCTCTCTCTCTCTCTCTCTCTCTCTCTCTGCCTATTTCTCTCTCACTTAAAATAGTAAGGAACACTTTACCACACTCTGAGGTATACTGGGTACGTGACGCTAGACCGATATTTGTATAGATCTACGGATATTTGTATAGACCTACCGATATTTGTATAGACCTACCGATATTTGTATAGACCTACCGATATTTGTATAGACCTACCGATATTTGTATAGACCTACCGATATTTGTATAGACCTACCGATATTTGTATAGACCTACCGATATTTGTATAGACCTACCGATATTTGTATAGACCTACGGATATTTGTATAGACCTACCGATATTTGTATAGACCTACGGATATTTGTATAGACCTACCGATATTTGTATAGAACTACCGATATTTGTATAGACCTACCGATATTTGTATAGATCTACGGATATTTGTATAGATCTACCGATATTTGTATAGACCTACCGATATTTGTATAGACCTACCGATATGTGTATAGACCTACCGATATTTGTATAGACCTACCGATATTTGTATAGACCTACGGATATTTGTATAGACCTACCGATATTTGTATAGACCTACCGATATCTGTATAGACCTACCGATGTTTGTATAGACCTATCAACACTCAATAGATGATGTGTTCAGTATTATACCGACCACATTAACCTCCCATGATGTTTCCTGGTACCCAGTGTACGCTGGGTCAACGACCTGGGAGCCCAGGTCAATGTTTTACACATCCACTTCGATAGGAATGGAACACATGACCACCGAACCCGCAAGCTACCCATGCGCTACCTTGGCTTCCTATATATTTAAGCGTTCGTATAATGTCAGTGTAATATTTCGGGGTGTATTTTGTTGTCTTTTTTTGCCATTTTCGGAGTTCGACCCTGGTCAAGTACTTGACGTCCACATTAAAGGGCCCCCTTCTCACGCTATATATCTAGCCCCATATTTTAAGACCTATCAGCACTCAAGGGATGAAGTGGTCGTTATCATATCGGCTACCTTTACTTCCCATTAAATGTCATGATATCCATTGTAGGCTGGGTCGACTTGATTTGGGGAGGGAGGGGGGGGGGTGGAAATGACACTTATAACGCCATTTGTGCATTGATTTATGCCAGGCCCGCCATGTTTGTTCTGGGCGGTCGTGGGTTACTTTGGCTCCCCGTGATTAATGTCACAATTTCTGACAAGGTGATGTGAAACCGAACAATGCAAGAATGCCACGATTCCAACACCGCAGTTGTAAATAATTCATTCCCTTGGAGCCGCATCAAAGCACCGGACAGATAACGCCTATAGCTATATCTGCCGTTTGTTATGCGCATATGGTAAAACGCCATCTGTCCACTTGTGCGCTTGTTCGGAGTTAATTGTTGGGTTTTTCTTGTGTAAGATTGTATATGTTGTGATTCTGTGTTGATGGCACGTCACGTCAATCTGTTTGATTATATCATTACCCATGTCCCCGTTCAACCTCAGAAGAGAAGTTATATTAGGGTCCATTGCCTGGCTCAGGTTAACTGGTTCAGAGCTAGCGAACATATGCTTCGACAACGGTTCATCTGTACTACTGCATCAATTTTGGCGATGGTGTTTTTCTGTTGCAACATTATGCGCTTGACCCCGCCGTCGAAGATCTGTCGTGAACTGACGTCCTTTCTGAAGCATTCGTGCCCAATCTGTCACTGTTGTCTTCGACACACATTTGTTACCGTACGCTGCCTGCATTCTTCGATGAATGTCCACTGGTCGACATCCTTCAAATGAAAGAAACTGAATCACTGCTCTTTGAGCTCCTTTGGACGGATTTTGGATCAACCCGGCCATTTTCTCAATGGTCAGAAACAGAACCTATGCATTATGGGACGATAAGCACGTGCTCTTTTATTCATTGGTTAGTACTTAACACATGACTATGAGATGATCATGTTCAACATACGCAATTACGCGCGATGCGGCGCGAGCGGATTTCAAATGAACGCTTCTTATACATTATAATACTTGTTCATTTGATTGTGCATCATGTTTGGACTAAACCTACTTTTGTTTTAGTTTGGCTCTGAATCTGTTAATAATCATGTGGCTGAGTCAGCCACAAACAGGATATTACTTTGAAAGTGATTGTTGTCCAAAGAATGTAACTGTGTCTTTTATTGTTTTCGTTTCTTAATACTGGCTGGACTAGAGAAGTGGTCAGTTTGTTGACTGTCAGTTACAGAAAATGTTTCGCAGTAAATACCCGAGTGCCGGCTTCTCTAGTTAGGGGTAGTGAACACATTTTCACAATCCCGACATACAAGGTTCTAAATACGTTTTTGGTCATTTGCAAGTAGATCTCATTGTGTTGATGTCGATGGTATGAACGTCAGTCTTTCAGAAAGCAGTGGCAAACTACTGCATGTGCAAATTGGCTAGAAATAAGAAACAGTAAATAAATGATGGGGGTTGACTGTGACGTCCTGTAAAGGTCTTGCAAACTTCTACACTCTGATTGGACTAAAGTAGCGGTCAGTTTATGAGCTCATTCATATATAATCTTGCTTGAACTAAAAATCTGTCACTTTATTAGCTCATTCAGTTATAATCCTGACTAAACTAACGGAGCGGTCAGTTTATTACCTCATTCAGTTATAATTCTGATTAAACTAAAAGAGTGGTCATTTTATTAGCTCATTCAATTATAATCCTAATTGAACTAAAGGAGGGGTCAATTTATTACATCATTCAGTTACGAAGATCCCCTCGATTATTGTGCGGCCGAACTCTGCGAAAACGTTGATTGAGTTTTTTTAATGTCTTAATGTAAGCTTGCAAATTTATTGTCTCTCCTCTTGGCATAACATCCATAAGAATCATACCTTCAGTGTCCCTCAAAAATAGTGATCATGACCTTTCCAGCTGAGGAGTTGTCTTGAATTTCTTTCTTTGTGGTGATTGCGTATGATGCCACTTCATTGACTGTCTTTTTGTCTCAGGTTCAAAATGATGTACCCAGGCTTCGTCACCTGTAACAATCTTAGCCAAAAAGTTCTCTCACCAGCATTAAAACGCTCCAACAATTCAGAAGAATGTGTTTTCCTTTACAAAATGTAGTCATTTGTGTGACTTCGGGGAGCCCATCTTGCGTAAATCTGAGAAAATCCGAGAGTTTTTATAACTGCATTTGCACTACCATTCTTTGATTCTCTGAACCCGGAGACTGACTGTACTTCTGTCAACTGCAAAACTCCCATACACATCAGATAGACGCTTGTGAATGTCCACAACAGTTTCCTTCTCTGCAACGAGAAATGCTATCACAATTCGCTCATTATAACGCAAGTTGCTAGCATGTTCCATTTCAACGGTTTAGGACAGCCATATTATTTGGCAAGTTGGATTGCAATTTGGTGCACACAATCGGCACATGCCATATTTGAAGTAAGCAAAATTCCATCCTTCTATCCTCATTATTCGCTGAGAAAAACGATGTGGTGCAATATCTTCTGAACGACCCTCGTATAATCTCGAGAGAACTAAAGGAGCGGTCAGTTTATGACCTCATTCAGTTATAGACAAATTTCTCCTAAATTTTAAAGTGCCCCGGCGCCTGTGGCTTACACATGGTGAACGCAGTGGCACAATCCCGCATGCCGGTCTCGAAATCAGCCGCTGGCCATTTAAGAGCAAATCGCATTGCATTGAGTTTCACAATGGTATGAGTGTTGGTTGTTCTGAAAGTAGGGACAAACTACTGAATGTAATGTTGCCTAGAAAATCACAGACAATAAAAACTGCTGGGGTTGAATGCGGCGTCCTGTACATGAGGAATAAAAACCCCAAGGGAAATCCGTGGCTGAGAGGTTGCGGTGTCCGACACAGGTTCGGATGTCACCGGCTATACGGCTGGCAATTTTCACAAGAACCACTAGTATCTAATGATGTTACATGCACACTGATTTCTTGGGTAGGGAGATTGGATGCCTAGACTTCTTTAATAATGACGAAAAATAGATGGTAACTTCAGCAAGTCCTTCACGAAATAAATCCTACGTCAGTTGGGAATCACGTAGAGTAGGCCTCAAGGACACTGGCATGAAACAAATTGTTAGATAAGAAAACCTACTCATGAGTAGATAAAGCTCGTCACCTTGGATAGAATCTGTCCAGAGAAAGGAAACCTTACGCAAATACATGCCGACGTCAGATACACTGATCTTTGGGGTGCCTAACGCACTCACCTTACAAGCGCCTTCCTATTTATGTGTAATAACGAAATGAGTTCGTAAAAGTTTGCTGTTGCTTTAACTTCTATCATTTAAACATACAGGCCACAAACAATATGGTGCACGATTTATTGCCTGACATAGTTCGTTGCATCTCGCCTGATGCATATTGTAGAGTTATATATTATATGAACCGAATAAATGAACATAACACTATGGGTGAAATAGGTAACACACTTGGTCACTGATACTGTTCAAATGTGGAATGTTCGTTATTCCCACGTTAATAGCAAATTTTACATGAAATCTTCCTGTGTGCACAAAATTGGCTAGAACCGCCTGATTGTTAATGCCACTTGTATATTTTAGCACAGTCTAGTTCTCTCCCTTAGCCCCGCATAGGTGTTCTTCTACTACTACTACTACTACTACTACTACTACTACTACTACTACTACTACTACTACTACTACTACTACTACTACTACTACTACTACTATTACTACTACTACTACTACTACTACTACTACTACTACTAATATTACTACTACTACTACTACTACTACTACTACTACTACTACTACTACTACTACTACTACTACTACTACATCTACTACTACTACTACTACTACTACTACTACTACTACTATTATTATTATTATTACTACTACTATCACTGTCACTGCTGCTATTACTACTTCTCTTATTACATGCGACATAAGGTCACACAATATGTATGTTAGTTTGTGTGCGTGTGTGTGTGCGTGTGTGTGCGCACACACACGTATAATCCCGTTTCGTTAAACCGCCAGCTGCGCACACAATGTATGTAATTAATGCCTACAATCCCAACTGTCCGAGCACTAATCTTCACCATTAATATCCAGATTATAGGCTTACACATGGCCTAAGTGTATACTGTCCATCTTCACGACATAAAGTAACTGGCTGTCGAAGAATCCTACAACGAATATTGGTAAACACCAGAGGTAATGAGATCGTTGACTCTTTGTGGATAGTGATTTCGCCTACCAGTAGTCATCTGGGCACTAGTATCCAGAACCCAGTATGCGCAGGAAGGTGTTCCCACAAGTACGACTCGAGGTCGATCTTGTCTCATAGTTACTTTCCTGCGATGTTTCGGGGGAAAATGAGTGGCGGTCGACGACAAACTGACTACGTCACCCATCTTGCTGCATTCGGTACCCAAACTCTCAGTGTCTTTTGCGGGACGTCCCAATCAACCCCTGCGTTTATTGGCTATTTGTGGTTGTCTAGACAGCTTTACGCTCAGTAGTTTAGTTTGTCATTGCTTTCTGAAGGGCCCACGCTCATAGCTATGCTTGCTTGCTTCTGTTCGTTGACTTTAGCTCCAACGCGAAGTCCTGTATGTCGGATGAAGGCATCCTGTTGTCCAACATCAGTGTGATGTCATACAGGACCTGACGTTTGCGTGAGTATCCGTTGTCCCATGTCTGGCTTATTGGTGTGCAGACTGGTGGTTCCTCGCCGTACAGGCAGACACTCTCCGACTTCGGAGGAATCGGCAATCCTACTGACTTTAGCCAGGACCCCGAAGGGACCTGTTGCCCAGGACGCTCGACGAGGACGCGTCAATAGGTCTTGGCTAGTATATAACCCGGCCCTGGTGCCTTGGAAACACCTCTGCGTCCCTCATAGCTATGCGAAAATCAACGCAAATCGATCTGCACCCAAACCGCCTGCGGCTGGTTTCCGAGTACGGTATGTCGGGATGGGAAAACTGCGTTCATGACCCCTAGGCCACAGAGGTCGACTCCCAGATGCCTTAGCGGCGTGTAAAATGGCTGTACTGCTGTGTATGAGCAGGTGAGGAGGAGTGTCAGGATGTGTGCAGCAAGTAGTTAGGCCAAGTGCAGTACCTAGACTGGACATTAATATCGCGCGCGTGTACACACACACTCACTCACATACCCACACACATACACACACTCACTCACTCACACACACACATTCACTCACACACATTCACTCACACACATTCACTCACACACTCGCACACACTCACTCACACACACACACACTCACACTCTCACCCATTCACTCACACACTCTCACTCATTGACACACACACACACACACACACTCACATACTCTCTCTCTCTCTCTCTCTCTCATACACACACACACACACAGACACACACACACACACACACACACACTTACTCACTCACATACACAAATTAATCAATAAATAAATATATAATAATTAGCAGTGCAATGGAAGGGCTAACAGTGAATATCAGAGTTGACGAAGAGATATTTGAACACATTTCTCATTTCTTTAACTTGTAACAACAGATGCAACAGTAATCATGAAGAGAATAGAAGTGAAACAGTAAACAAAAGCCGAATAGAAATGGTAAACAAAAAATGCAATCAACGCTAAGCCGGAGACACTGGGTATTGTAAATAAAACATTCAAATGGAGCATTACCCCACATGGACAACAATCACCTTCGGGTGATGGACCTTAACTATAATTCTCCTTGTGGTTGAACGGGGTAGGGGTAATGGTGAAATAAAATCTTACAATGAATCGTACAATAGTTATATTTTCGAGATAACCCGCCACTACTATATTGTGCGGCAACGCATTGGCTAGCATGATTGCCTGCTGCCCGTGGTCATATGTTCGAATCTCAGACAGTTGGCGCATTACTTGAGGTCATTTGGCTTATCTGAGTTCTTTGTCTTTTTTTAGCCAGAGGAAATTCACCGAAGGAGTGTTCTGTCCACTTTTTTATTTGGATATGAGGCTTTTCCTGCTGCAACTGCTCCTGTATGTGTCAGTAGCCGCTCCACTTTTTTTTATTTGGATGTGACAGTTTTCCTGCTGCAACTGCTCCTGTATTTGGTCGTTTGCTAACTCCGCTTTGACACGTTTGATCACCCGTCTGTTTGTCTGCTGCATGTCGATTTTCTTAACTTTGGTGTTTTTCTTCTCCGTGGGCTTCTAGATATGACTTTTGAGTTTCGATCTTGTTTGCGAGGCTGCGTCGTCTTTCTTTCTAGCAGTCGCTTAAGATATGGTTTCCACTGCTACTGCTACTGCTACTGCTTTTTTTTTTTTTTACAGCTGCAGCTGCATAAACTCTATCTGCAGTGGTGACGTGTTTGATCAGCTCACAACGTCCGTGGTCTTGATATGGTTGCAGTTTCTTTACTTCTCTTCTTACTTATAGTTTTGAGCTTTACGTGTCTCTTTCCTCGAGTCTTTGTTCGAGCCATTCTCCTCCCTATATATGGTGTCTTGCTGTATCTGCAAGGGTTTCCGCAAGTGCTAATTTGGAGGCGTCAAATGATCAGTTGACCTTTTTTTACGTTTTAATTTTTAATGTTTAGTTAAATTGTCAACTGTATTGTTTTTCTTTAGATCTGTTTGTGTTGTTTATGATGAGGATCACTAAGATCCAAAGTCCGATTCGTTGTGTTGTGATGCAACTTATTTTTATCTTATCGTTACGTTGTTGTTATTAGTAGTAGACACCTTGCAGTCTTGACAGACTAAAGTATGTGAGTGGAATGTGGCCAATATTCCATCACAATGTCTGGGCAGAGCTTCAGAGATCATGTGATGCCCAAACGACATGACCCCTCCCTCGGCCTAGTCTTGTGTATTCCAGAGGAATGGGTAACCAATACGTCTGGCACAAGGTAGGCTGCAGACGCTGGCGGCTCAGCGTCAATCCACCGAGACCTCACCACCACGAGCCGGTGGCGAGTTATGGCCAGACCCTGACACCCAAGGGACCCGGCTTAGAGACGTTCAGCCATGTCCCACAGGTGAGGGCCTTGTACGAGCCCGGACCATGGGGGCGCGCACATCTGTCAATCACAAGTGTCCGGACCTGTGTAAAGCGTGTACTATCGTCAGACTCCCCACCTGACTTATAGCGGTCCCCGCGACCAGCGGGAATAGGTCCGCCATAGCTACCGCAGGAGATATTGCCTGTCTATTTGCAAGCAAATCTCCCATACTTCCACTGTGCGGATCTCGCGACCAGCGAGAATAGGCCCGCCGGAGATTTGCTCGTCTGCTGCGAACAAATCTCTACCGAGAGACTGAATAAGTAAAGAAACGATAAAAGTAGTGGTTGTTATTATTATAAAATCGTTGTTGTTATTATCGCTGTTATATTTACATTGTGATTTCCGTTTGCCGGGTTTGCCTCCGTTGTAAGGTGTGTACACTGTGTCAGTGTTTATTATAATCTCTCACTTATTACCAGGAATCACTGTTTCCATTTTGTATTGATTTGTGTACTAAATGTAATACAGCAGCTGTGCAAACATTCAACATACGTACTGAACGTGACCATGTTCGACGCTTGTACTTTGTTTCCACATGATCTCAACATTATTAATTCAGTGCTGACCTAACGGGCGTTGGTGCCACCAAGCTGTTAGCCAAACTCCAATCTCACAAATTACAACAGCTGTACTCTACGTTGCACACCGATCAAACACGCAAGGAAGAAAACAACTGAGGCCATTTAGCACTAATTATTAGGGCTCACGGCCCACAAACAATGAAGACCCCTGGAGACACAATCATTAGGTTAATGAGGCCGAGTGTTCGTCATGGCTGAACACGTTCAGTTCTCACGACCGCCCAGAATCAGCACATACAAAGCAATATAAAGTGGCTTTAGTTCGCCGTTTACTGTTCTCTGCTTCTGCCATAGATGTTTCCACTCTGTGAGCTCATTGTGTTAACATTGAAATCGTTTTCTCCCGGCCAATCGTTACTATGAATTAGCAGAATTACGGGAGGTGTAAAGGCGAAAGTATCGACTTCATTGCACCGGGTTTTATTCCATATGGCTCGGTCTCTTTCCACAGGGCAGCCTGCCGAAAGCGTCGCGCAAAGTACGAACTCTGTAGCTTCACGGACCACCTGCAGTTGTCTCTGGGAAAATTGCATACGTGAAATGAATGACAGATTCCGGAATCGAACCCACAGCTGGTGGCTTAATCACTTCCTTACGGAGACACACCACCCCCCCCCCTTTTTTTTTTAAAGTGTGTGTAGAGAGGGGCGGATTAACAGCTGTGTGACTCAATAATATTTACAGAAATAACTGTCCCCGCATAAGGAATTCATTTACAGTTAGAACTAAGTGTTGTCATCTCACTGGAGCATCATGATTTAATGCAAGTTGCCAAAGTATATATCTTATTTGTGCATGGTTTATTTCTAAAATATAAGATTATATTAATTTATATTCATCAGTTCAGTTATTATATTATGCCCTGATAACGCACACTCCATTAATCTACTGTCTACTTATTCCTGAGTAATTTTTTTTGCGCTCGCTCGCTTTAAACTCAAACGTAGTCCATACACACAACTTCTAGTAGCACTGGACTCAATTGTGCGTATGTATTAGCTTTCCCTACTACCAGTGTCCCTCGCCATCAGGCGAACCCACTCCGACTTCATAGGTACTAGTAATTTACGTCCCTAAGTCAAGCACACGAAGTTAACATTTTAGTCCATCTGCCCGGTGTACGGATCGAACCCCTTGCCGCGACATCAGCACTCCGGATGTTTAAGAATGCGCGCTCTTATCTATTCGGCCATGCTGACCTCCATTATATTATGTGATTACATATGTTCACGAATTTCCATGATTACAAACCTACTTATTGCTGGCAATGAGTATCCCATAATTTCAGGCGTATGCACTCTCGGCAGTAAATAATGTGTTCACCATTTAAGGTGAACTGAAGACTGGTAATAAACGCGCTTGTCATCTACTCAGTCTTGACCAATGGTGACCTGTCAGTCTGTCTCGCCAGCTGTCTCGCTGTCTGTATGTATGTATGCATATATATATATATATATATATATATATATATATATATATATATATATATATATATATATATATATATATATATATATATATATATATATACGAGGGCGAGTCAATAAGTAAGTCACACAGTTATGTGGGGTGGCAGGTAAATATAATTGGTGTTTTCTACAGATGTCATTAGGTGATTGCAACATCGAACATTATATTCCCGTTCGTCAGTCTGCGCTAAGTGTCTCATGCGCAGCGCATAACAAAATGGCGACTGTACTTACGGAGTGTACAACCAAAGAGCAATGTGCTGTTGTGCGTTTTTTGTCGGCAAAAAAGACTGCCTGCAAAGAACATTCATAAGGAAATGCTTCCTGTTTATGCTGATAAATGTTTGTCCCGTAAAGCGGTGCATAGCCGGGTAGAAAAATTTTCTCAAGGACGCTCTAAAATTGTTGATGAAGCATGCGTGCAGCGGGTGGAGGAGATGATTAGAGGTGACAGGCGAGTAACGGTAGACTCTGTAGTATCTGCAATAGGGTGCTCACGTGGTTCAGCATACAGCATAATGCATGATCGATTGAAATTTAAGAAAGTGTGCTCATGGTGGGTACCCAGACAATTGAACGAGGAACACAAAATGAACCGATGTGGCCTGTCTTTACATCGTCTCTGCCGATACGAAGATGAAGAAGAAGACATGCTGAACAGGATTATTACTGGGGGCGAATCATGGGTGCATCACTACCAGCCTGAATCAAGGCGTGCTTAAATGCAATGGAAACATCCTTCTTCGCCTTGTGTCCAAAAATTCAACGTTACGCCATCAGCAGGGAAGGTTATGCTGACAGTGTTCTGGGATTGTCAAGGAGTGCTTTTAACCAATTTCAAGAAGAAAGGTGAAAGTGTGAATTCTGAATCGTACTGTGAAGTTCTATCGATGCTTCATGATGCAATTCGAAGAAAACGTCCAGGACTTCTAACTAGAGGAGTGTTGCTTCTTCATGACAATGCCAGACTACATACGGCTCGATTATCTCAGGAGAAAATTTACCAACTAAGGTGGAAAGTTCTGGAATATCCACCTTACAAATGGATGAGGAGATACTGATGAATGCAACTTAGCCCTTAGCGATTTCCACCTTTTTGGTCCACTGAAAACCCACGTTTGCGGGAGACATTTCGCGAATGACGCAGAAGTTGAATGGGAAGTGAAAACGTGGTTTAAAAAACAGAGCACGCAGTTATATGCAGCCGGTTTGGGAGGACTGATAAAACGATGGGATAAGTGCATCAATGTTGGTGGAAATTATGTTGAGAAATAAAGGGACAATGTATGTATAAAAATAAGCTGGTTTCAAGTTGTTATCATATTTAGTTATTTTTCTACAGACATTTGTGACTTACTTATTGACTTCCATCGTGTGTGTGTGTGTGTGTGTGTGTGAGAGAGAGAGAGAGAGAGAGAGAGAGAGAGAGAGAGAGAGAGAGTGTATATAAAATACTTGACCCTTGTAGGTGTAGTGAATACACAGAATTGCTGTCGTTGGTCGGAGCACTTATGGACTGACTTATTCTATGTAAGGATAGTCTGACGACTAACTAGCACTGCAACATACCTGGGAGTGTATTAGCCGACAGATTAGCCAAGGCAGGTGGAAGGCTACCTCAGCCTGATTTCGACATAACCCATGAGGATACCAAGAGATTTATCAGAAGCAGTTGTAGAACCAAGTGGGAATCACATGATCCAAGTCACCATACAGGTGGTGCATATTACCAACTCCACTGTAGAGAACAAGTAACAATTTTCAGACTCCGCACAAGACCACCACATGCCGAAATACGACATGTTTACTTGATTTAGTGCCGAAGAATAATATATCGCAAAATGTGACCCCCAATTAGGACAGGAGGACGATATATCACCATACTAGGATCATCGTGTAATTTGTTTTGTTTCGTGGTATCTTCCGCAATTTCAATGCTCAGTGAACGGACATTTATTTAATTGTGTGCCATGTTTGGTCCAAACCTATTGTTTGTTTGGCACTGAATCAGTTAATTAACTAAACATATGAGATAATTAACTAAACATATGAGATAATTAACTAAACATATGAGATAATTAACTAAACATATGAGATAATTAACTAAACATATGAGATAATTAACTAAACATATGAGATACTGATGAATGCAACTGCGAGACTGTTAAACATTTGTTGCAGGAGTGTCCGTAATCTGCAGAACAGATAAATTTATTTTGCCCAGCACCCACCACATGTAAAGATAAAACTATGGAGATGTTAACATGCTCAAGCTAACTGCTTTTTTCTTTGGATAGTTTCAAATTGACGCATGAATTTGCTCCCAAACATAAAAAAAAAATAAAAAGTAAAAGGAGAGCGTTGTACCTGACTGTTTATTTATTTTAACCCTGGTATAGAAAGTTCGTCACAAGCTCATCTGCCACCGAATTGAATTACCTCGGCCTGCGTGACCGGTTGGGAATGTGCTAAACGGTTGCTTTGTCGTCCATTGTGGCAGAGAAGTGTATCCAAGTTGTTGATTATTTACACTGGTATAAGGGTTTCAGAATGGCGGTTGTAGATATATGAGTCATTTCTCGGGGACAAGAACAACAATATTATTTTTCATGGAAAAACGTTAGTTGCATATCATTTAAGGACGTCGCAGTCAACCCCTGCATTTGTTTAGTGATTGTGATTTCTTGTCAAGTTTATATTAAATAGTTAGCCATTGTTTTCTGAACGGCCAACACTCATACCATTGTAAGAAAACCAGCGCAAGGCTATCTGCTTTCAAAATCACGCAGCTGTGATTCGAATGCGGTATGCGGGATTGCGAATTGCGTTCGTAAGCCCTTCACCACAGTGTCGGCTTTATCTGAGAGTGGGGGTGAGGTGAACCTTCCAAGACCCGTTACAAACTGTCGTTTTTAATGGGTTCTTAGAATTATGATCACGTTTTATACTGAATATCGACTTTAAAATCCCCACCAAGCAAAGATGTTTTTGTTTATTGTGTAACTTGGGCTCGCAAGTCGACCCAGCCCAACACTGGTACCGTGAGATGTACTGGAAAGTAAAAGCGTCCGGTGGGTGTTGATCACATCGCCCATCCAGTGGCGATTTGTCTATAACAATACGGGGCACACGCCAGATACCTAACACGCATCAGAGCATAGACAAGGGCCCAGCGGTTACTTGCGTATTATTGTCGACTGCGAACAACAGGAGACAGTTTCTGTTTATTATATTTAAGAACATCATATCACCGCATATTCAACTCGTTTATTGTGGGCATATCAAGGTGGAAGCGTCAACACTCAGTGGAAGATAACGTCCTCGGCATGCCAGGAGAAAAGAGATCTTCGCGCTGACGGCTTATTTTCCATATCAAGAGAAAGAAATCTACGCGCTGACTGCCTAACTTCTATGTTAGGAGAAAGAGATCTACGAGCTGACGGCCTATTTTCTAAGTTAGAAGAAAGAGATCTACGAGCTGGCGGTCTAACTTCTATGTTAGGAGAAAGAGATCTACGAGCTGACGGTCTAACTTCTATGTTAGGAGAAAGAGATCTACAAGCTGACGGTCTAACTTCTATGTTAGGAGAAAGAGATCTACGAGCTGACGGTCTAACTTCTATGTTAGGAGAAAGAGATCTACGAGCTGACGGTCTAACTTCTATGTTAGGAGAAAGAGATCTACGAGCTGACGGTCTAACTTCTATGTTAGGAGAAAGAGATCTACGAGCTGACGGTCTAACTTCTATGTTAGGAGAAAGAGATCTACGAGCTGACGGTCTAACTTCTATGTTAGGAGAAAGAGATCTACGAGCTGACGGTCTAACTTCTATGTTAGGAGAAAGAGATCTACGAGCTGACGGTCTAACTTCTATGTTAGGAGAAAGAGATCTACGAGCTGACGGTCTAACTTCTATGTTAGGAGAAAGAGATCTACGAGCTGACGGTCTAACTTCTATGTTAGGAGAAAGAGATCTACGAGCTGACGGTCTAACTTCTATGTTAGGAGAAAGAGATCTACGAGCTGACGGTCTAACTTCTATGTTAGGAGAAAGAGATCTACGAGCTGACGGTCTAACTTCTATGTTAGGAGAAAGAGATCTACAAGCTGACGGTCTAACTTCTATGTTAGGAGAAAGAGATCTACGAGCTGACGGTCTAACTTCTATGTTAGGAGAAAGAGATCTACGAGCTGACGGTCTAACTTCTATGTTAGGAGAAAGAGATCTACAAGCTGACGGTCTAACTTCTATGTTAGGAGAAAGAGATCTACAAGCTGACGGCCTAACCACTCTATCCACTACCCATAGATTATAAGTGGTTACGGAATATTTGAGCCTCCTGTTGTTTTTCTCTATTCTACTATACATCGCAAATTTCGGGCAACAAATGCACTAATCGACCCAGAACCACGGGCGACCTGAAGGAATGCCATTAAATCTGACTGATGGAACATTGCTGGAGATCGATATCAGCTATAGAATGGGCACAAATCACGCCTGTCCGGACAGTGCAGTGACTAGGAAACAATGGCCACCACTTTGAAAATACATTACACTACAAAGAGTATAGCAAGCCGCATTACACGCCATTACGGCATGTTGGGGATACTGTGGTAGGTCCATAATTTCTGTCACCGGACGGCCCTCGGGGATGGCGTAGTGTATAGGTCCATATTATCCGTGACCGGACGGCCCTCGGGGATGGTATAGTGAATGTGTTCATATTATCCGTGACAGGCCAGCCCTAATGGTATGGTATAGTATGTATATTATCCGTGACCGGACGGCCCTCGGGGATGGTGTCGTGTATAGGTCCATATTATCCGTGACCGGACGGCCCTCGGGGACGGTGTCGTGTATAGGTCCATATTATCCGTGACCGGACGGCCCTCGGGGATGGTGTTGTGTATATGTCAATATCCGTGACTGAACGGCCCTTGAGGGATGGTGTGGCGTGTATGTTCATATTTTCCGTGACCGGATGACACTCAATATATGGTGTGGTGTAGATGTCCTTATTATTCATGACTGGGTGGCCTTCAGGAAATGGTATATTGAATAAGTCCATATTGTCCGTGGTCGGGCAGGACTCAGGCGGTCGTATGATAAACATGTCCATATTATCCGTGATCGGGCGGATGGTATAGTGTGTATGTACATATTGTCCGTGGCCGGGCAGCACTCAGGCTGTGGTATAATGAACATTTCCATTTTTTTCCGTGACCGGACCAGATCGTTTAAACTGTCTCACTGATATCTCCGATGCCCGCCCAGTGAGGCTGCCTCGATTCCTCAGAGGAAAACAACTGCAACCTGCCATCACTGGGGTAAAGAACTAATACGAGGGGATTCAAATTTAAATCTGAAAAGTGTGATATCTTGCAACATGCCAGTATTGAAGTTAAAGATGTCAAAAGTGTGCAGCATGTAACACCATAATACAGACGAACATGGTGATTTCAGAAGGGCAATTTACAGATGGTTACTTTACTTCCTCGTAGTGATTTTCACTAGCAGAAGTATTTGTTTAAATGCATTTTTATTTTTACCGCACAAGTGACATTGCATTCAACTGGCCGAAGCTGTGAGCCGGGCATATAGTGTCTGTCTGTTATAACTTCAGCTGGCAGGATTTTGTGTGCGCATGTCTCTAGCCGTGTAGAGCTAGTATGTTAGTATAAACATAATGAGGATCCTTTAGCATGCCATGACGCGCAGTGGGTACACACTGCCAGCCCCGTGTTTGTATAGACCAATGGGCACTCGAGGCGTGATGGGGTCAGAATCACACCGGCCACCTTTGCTTTCCAGAACATTCCCTGGTACTCATTCTAAGATGCCTGGACCTGGAAGCCCAGGTCAGTATTAGAAATGCCTCTCGATGGGGATTTGAACACATGACTACCGGGTCGGCTGGCAAGCGTTCTACCACGATCCCGGCGGGGAGGAAAAGATGGCTGGGGAGCAGACAGCGTGGAAGAAATTAAGTCGCCTGTGGACATTTCTGCCAAATGAATGGGTTTCCTGCGCAAGACATAAATTAACCGTATTCTGTGCTAAATGGTCAGCGTGGCCGTAGGGCTTAATGTATTTGCGCTTAAACTGCCGATGCGCTGACGCTAGGATAAGGTTTTAATTCCCTAATTCGCTCCATTGGACTCGTTGACTTCTCGTTCAGACAGCAATGGCAAACTACTGAACTGGCACAACAAGTCCCTATATTTTGATGATGGATTCATCACGGAGGTAAGTTGACACAAGAAGTCCGGCGCGCTGACGGCGGGGTTGGGGGTTCAGTCCCTACACCGGTCAGTTGGACTTCAACCTGGACTTCTGGCTCAGAAACCTATGGCAAACTACTGAACCTAACATTGCCTAGTAAATTAACCTGGGGTTGGGGATGAGGCAACGTCCTGCAAAGAAGAAGCGACATTTTGTTTTAGCGGACACGTCCACGATGTAAAGATGATGAATGAATCACCAAAGAACAAGCAACATGTTTGTTTTAACAGATACGTCCGCGGTGTAAAGACGATGGATGAATCACATTCGAACAAATAATATGTTTGTTTTAACAGACACGTCCGCGTTGTGAAGACGATTAATGAATCACCGAAACACGAGAAGTAGATTTGAGCTTTACTAGAACACGATTATCAGAAACAAAATGGACGTTGCGGCTAAAGCTTTCTTCAGCACAGAGAAAACATAAGTAAAGATGAATATCACACTGAAAGTTAGTCGCGTGTCCTTTACAGGATGTCGCAATCCATCCTAACATTTACTGGCTGTGTGTGATTTGCTAGGCAGCTTTGCGTTCAGTAGTTTGCCATTGTTTGCGGAATGGCCAACGTTCATACAATTGTGAAAATCAACGCAAAGCAAGCTGCTCCCAAATCACTTGCGACATATTTCGAGATAGAACAGAAGACAATCAACTTACCATACGTCCACAAGATAATATTTGTAGGATCAACTACGTTCAGTTATAACGTTTACCCGCATTGTCCTAGGTGTTATTTTCGATGCTCCTGTCTTTGTTATTTAAACCGTTTATATCCTTTAATTCTTAATGATTATGTCAATGTGGCTGCCCTATTATTGTCAAAGTTTTTTGTCCTAATCTCTTCAATGTTGTGTCCTATATTTTATATTGATTTGTTTGGTTGGTTTGAGATTTGAAGATTGAGCACAACCCACTACTGGCCACGCTGGTCGTATTCCGGTGCGAACCTTGGGCTTTGTCCACGTCAGATTGGAAGCACTAGACTCGAGTGTCGCTCTCGTTTGAGCTCGTCAGTAGTGAATATCCCCAGCCGGGGATTTTTTTATATCCTATTATTTACAATCTTTCTACGCGCTAATTGGCAATGTATCTTATCTGCCTTATTGTTTTCAATCTTTCTGTCATTTAATTTTACATGTTTCTGTCCTATTATTGTCAATGGTTATACTCCTATTAATTTCAATATTTCTCTCCCGTTATTTTCAATGGTTCAGTCCATTTATTGTCAATGTTTCTGTCCCATCATTGGCAATCTCTCTGTCTATTATTGTCAATGTTTCTCTTCTATTATAGTCAATGTTTCTGTCCTATTATTGCCCATGTTTATGTCCCATTATTGTCAGTATGTCTGTTCTATATTCTGCCCTATTATTTTTCAATTTTTCTATTCTATTATTGTCAATGTTTCTGTTTCATTGTTGTCAATTTTATTGGCCTGTTATTGCCAATGTTTCTGTCCTATTGTTGCCAATGTTCCTGTCCTATTGTTTTCAATCTTTCCGTCCAATTATTTTCAGACTTTCTGTCCTATATATTTTCAACGTTTATGTCCTAGATGTTTTCAATGTTTCGCTCCAAGTTATTGTCAATGTTTATTTCGTTTTTGTTTCTTCACATACTGCTGCCCCAGATAATCATTAGTATAACTCTTTCTTGTCCTCATAATGGCTTACAACAGAATGCTGGGCTCATGTTCGTATCAAAGCATACTGACAATAGGGATTATCATAATAAGATGAATGGTAATGTATTTAGAGATTGGCTCGAGAATACTGTGCTTCCATCCCTAGATAGACCGTCGTGTCCAATTATAGACAATGCATGATATCAATGTTGTTGCCCAAGAAGACAAACTACTTACAGCATTGAGCACAAAGGGAGCAATAAAGATATGACTCCGAATGGAAAACATACCATTTCCATAAACGTATTTCTAGATAGAATTGTTGTCCCTTGTAAAACAGACGCCAAAACGCAAGAAATGTCAAATCGACAAGTTGATAGAAGAGCATCGTCATGGGTGCTTGAGACTTCCGCCGTACCATTCTCATTTTAACCCTATAGAACTTGTGTGGGCTAAAATTAAAGGAGAGGTGGCAGCTGACAATACTATATTCAAATTGTCTGACGTCAGGATATTAATCCAGTCCGCGCTATTAAATATTGATAAAAGTTACTGGAAAAGGGTGAGGACCGTGTGTTGAAAGAGGAAGAGGATTATTGGAGAAAGGATGGATTGAATTTTATGCAACCGAGAGCAGTCATCAACCTACTGGAATCGTCCGACACAGATTAAGGTCTGAGCAGATCGCAGACCTTAATCAACGTGCACACTAACTTGGATATTTTGCTACAAATATTCAGAAGAATTGCAGGCCCTAAACATTACAGCATCAGCTTAATGTCAATGGCAAGAGTTTGTATTCCACTGTGATGAATTTTCAATTCCGCAAGTCCGAAGCGGTGACAAACAACTATATTGAAACACACACACACACACACACACACACACACACACACACACACACACACACACACACTAAACGCATTGAATACCAACAGAAGAGTAATATTGCGGTGGAAACTGACATATTGTGGCATAACAAGAAACAAACACGTTGTCAAATTAGGGGACAACACACGTGCATACGAATCAGTCTATAAACTTCAATGAAAAGAGGACCAACATCTTGGTCGTTAAGAAGAAAGCCCACTACAGAGACACTGACAACTATTTTCATAGTGCAAAGCAGGTAATCATGTTCCGTCTCTGAACGGTAAACAGCAGAGTAGACAGTCTTTCACGAAGAATCAAAGCGGATCTGTCACCCATGTGTACGTGTGAACAAACTACACAGACAGCTGAACAGATCCTTAAAAATGGAAACATGATGACTAAACTGCGGTATCATTTCTGGTGCACATTAACGCACAGCTATTTGGAAGCTTTCACGAACTCAATATAAAAAGCTAACATGAGTACTTGAGTACACATTATTAACCAGCAGCTGAAGAAACAAGAAAGAAATGAAAAATAAGGTAAGAAATATATTCCTTCTACTTTCCTATCAATTTACAAATTATTTACAACATGCCTCTGTAAATTCTCTGTCTTTACTAATATTACACATTGCACCCCTCTCGGGATTCTCCGTGGTGAAGTAGTCACGCCGTCTGACTCGGGCTCCGAAGGCCGCGTCCTTTATTTCACGAGTGCATTTTTTCGGAGACTCCCGAGGGTCGTCGCTGAAGCTACGGAGTTCGTGCTTTGTGCGACGCTTTCCGCGCTGAGAAAGAAACGGAGCCATGTGGGATAAAACCCCGGTGCAATGCAGCCGACCCTGTCGACTTTTAAGCTACTTCTTTTATTGCACTGTAACAACAAGTTTGTTAGCGAGAAATCACTACTTTTTCAGCAAAACATCAAAGAAATGTCACCGCTTTCGATGATTTAAGTTGCTTTTGGACCTATCAAAGACTTATTCCTTGGGTGGGGGTAAATATAAGACGGCAGGAACAATTTCATAACGATGCAACAGACAGTTTTCAAAATAATTGATCGTGAATGACGGCATTCGTTTGTGGACATACTATAATAGTTCAACAGTTATTCTCTCAGTACAGCATCAACACTATCGCACGAATTGATACATGCAGTTAGAGATCGCAAGATGTCGAGAGGCATAGTCCACCATGTCAGTCGGCATGGCACTTGATAAGGATGCTGATTACGGTTCGCGCGCTCGTGTGTGTGTGTGTGCGCGCGCGCGTGCGTGTGTGTGTGTGTGTGTTAAAAACAGTATCACATCCTCAGCAAAATTGCAGGATAATATATTTCAACTAAACACCTCCCAAAAAGTCATCAGATGCAAAATATGCATTAACACAGACACATCAAAACACGAGAATGTGTACAGTATAAAGCAAATATGTACGCATAAATCAGCCATTCGAGAAATGTCAACCTTCTCCTTTCCAATGATCATTATAAACAGAAGGAAAAGAGACCTCATCGAAATGGGTTTTGTATATATGTATCCTTTCTTTAGTGACTCAAGGTACGCTCTAGTTAGCTTACTTACCTAGTTGATTTATTTTAATGTACTCCAACTATTACCAGTCGGGTCTGTTTGACTATTCCTGACAGAGGTAGGTATGTCCTCGATATGTTCTCCGCAAATAAAATTGAATGACAGTGTAATCGCGGTGTTTAACTAAACAAGCCCTCGCTCTGTCCTCGAGCTTTGGGCGACTGCCAACCTGAGCGGGCATTGGGTGGGTTATTGCCCACCAGCTTAGTCCAACACTTTTGGTTTCTTCTGATCAATTATGCTTGATGTTGCGCATTCAGTAGTTCGGCAGAAACAATCGGGGGCGTCTCACTCCCCGGGGTCTTGTTCACTTCACTGATTTGTCCCCATCGCCAATGTCGGCGTTGGTGTCCTCTCTAACTTGTTGGCGTCGTTCAGGTTCATCGTGGGATAAATGTTTCAGCATCAGTTAGGTCAGATATGTTACTGTTGGGTGATTTTTGTGTATAGACAGAGGGAGGGGGGGGGGGGGGGGGTAGCATATCGGTATGTATGTATGTATGTATGTATGTATGTATGTCTATCTGTCTGTCTGTCTGTCTGTCTGTGTTGGTAGGGGTAGGTAGGTATGTAGGTAGGTAGGTATGGGGACAGGCAGCCGACGAAGGGGTACGAATGCAATTCGTAATCCCGCATACCGCATTCGAAACACAGCAGCATGCGATTTGACAGCTTTATATAGCCTTGCGTTGGTTTTCATACAATGGTATGTGTGCCGGTCGTTCAGAAAGAAATGGCAAACTCATCATCATCATGTGCCATGCCGGTAAGCGTGAGCGGTCATGTTTTGCCATTTCACTCGATCACCAGAGTCGTGGTTCAGCTCAGTGTTCTTGTCTCGACCATACAACGTGGCCAAGCCATCCAGGTATTTACTTCTCTGCCCTACCCTTGTTCTCTTCCCCTCGATCTTGCCAGTTGCATGTTGGAGTTGACTGCGACGTGTGAAGGATGTGCAACACACTTTGTGTCTGTTTTGAATCACATGTGCCGTGCAGTGAAAATAGAAAGCTGTTTTATTTCAACATTAAAGATACACCACAGAAACAAAACCTTATCGCAAGCCTATACGAACATTTACATCTAGATTACAATCAGTTCACATTTTCAAGCTCGTTGTAAATATGTCTTATGGGCTTGCGTTGAGTTTTTGTTTGTGTAGTGTATCCTTGAGTTTGAAATACTGTTGCAATATAAAACGGTACATGTTTTGACAGAGCAATATTATCGAAGTCACAGCCCCTGGAAAGAGAACAGGGGCACGAACAACACTAAGCTAAAGACCATATTAAAGACACGCTTGGCATGTAAGTGCATGAGGCCAGAGAGCTGGCGACCGATCGAGAGTCTTTCAGGAAGACCATAATGAGAGCGACATTCTACATTCTGCAAAGGAGTTGCTACATGATAATGATGTTTTTTTTTTTAAAGCACCCTTTCAAAAGATTTGCGATGTGGGTTAGTTAGTTAGTTAGTCAGTCAGTTAGTTAGTTAGTTAGTTAGTTAGTTAGTTAGTTAGTTAGTTAGTTAGTTAGTTAGTCAGTTAGTTAGTTAGTTAGTCAGTCAGTCCGTTAGTTAGTCAGTTAGTTAGTTAGTTAGATAGTTAGTTAGTCAGTCAGTTAGTTAGTTAGTTAGTTAGTTAGTTAGTTAGTTAGTTTGTTGGCTGGCTGGCTGGTTGGTTTGCTGGCTGGTTGGTTGCTTGGTTGGTTGCTTGGTTGCTTGGTTCATTGGTTCTTTGCTTCGTTCGTTCGTTCGTTGGTTCTTTGGTTCGTTCGTTGGTTGGTTAGTCATATTTTTAAAGTTAATCGCATGTCCTTGGTTGGTTAGTCATAGTTTTAAAGTTAGTCGTATGTCCTTGATTGGTTAGTCATATTTTTAAAGTTAGTCGCATGTCCTTGGTTGGTTACTCATATTTTTAAAGTTAGTCGCATGTCCTTGATTGGTTAGTCATATTTTTAAAGTTAGTCGCATGTCCTTGGTTGGTTAGTCATATTTTTAAAGTTATCACATGTCCTTGATTGGTTAGTCATATTTTTAAAGTTAGTCGCTTGTCCTTGGTTGGTTAATCATATTTTTAAAGTTATCGCGTATCCTTGGTCGGTTAGTAATATTTTTAAAGTTAGTCGCATGTCCTTGGTCGGTTAGTCATATTTTTAAAGTTATTGCATGTCCTTGGTTGGTTAGTAATATTTTTAAAGTTGTCGCATATCTTTTACAGGACAATGAACCCCAGCATGTATTGGTTGTTTGTGATTTACTAAGCAAGTTTAGTTCAGTAGTTTTCCATTACTTTCGGTACGGCCGATATCTCACATCATCTAAATCAATTCCAAACAATTTACTTCTAAATCTTCTGCAGCTGATTTCCAATTCCCGAGTTGGAATAACGGGAATTGTGAAACTGCTCGTGTTACTATCACCTAAGCCACAGGGCTGGTTACTGGGTACATGGTGTTAGTCAAGTATTTATACAGAGCCATCGGCACTCGGTGCTGACGAGGCCAATATCCGCCGTTACACCCCAAGACACTTCTTGGTATCCATTATAGGCTGGGTCGCCCTCATTTTCAATGAATATTCATTGGGAGATATTCGAACACATGACCACTGGGTCGGTAGTCAAGCGCTACCGCGGCTACCCGTGCACCTCATATGTTTAATAAACAGCATTACTTTGTCAAGAATTGTAACCCGTGTCTCCACGTTTCGGCGAGCGCTAAATCTCATGGTAATTGCTGCGGAATGGTAATTGACTCGGTTATCAGGCAGCCTATAAAAGACAATAAGAGCAAGCAATGCCAAGAACACTCAACAAACAAGTGGAGAAATATTGATTTCGTGCCGACCAGTGCTATTTAGCACGCAGATAACATGATTCACAAGATAACGCAGGTAATAGGGATAGACGCATAACAATAGAACTTTTCTTACACGCACAGAAAGCGAAGTGAAGATAAATAATAAGCAGACAGGACAAGTACAGATTAAAGATTAAAGGTGGTGGCTTGAAGCGATACCTAAACAGACACGCCCAGATTTTCGGTGGGTATTCCATGATCAATTTAGAACTCCGAGTATATCTCAAATGTTCATCACGTTTAACGTAACTGTTGGACATTACTAGATATACTGTGTGGATGTTGCGAGTGGTTTGGCTTAAAGAATATCACAGGGGAAATGCAATTAACGCAGAAACAATAAGACATTCGTTGGACTATCTGGATCTGTTGACAAAATAAAAAAGATAATAAATATAGAGCTACGAAGCGCTGCGTATGAGATAGATAGATAATGCCGTCGACTAAATTTTCTAAGGTGTTCTAAGATAAGAGAAGAGACCCAAAATATGATAATAAATATAGGGCTGTGAAGTGTTCCATGAGAGATGAATAGAAAATACCCTGGATTAAATGTACCCATAATTTCTAAGATGGGAGGAGCCACCCTAAATTAGCCTGAAGGATAAGTGATGATGACGAAGAAATACCAAATTAGAGATTTACGGAGAACAGATAAAGTAATTATTTCAACTCTGAAAACGTTACTTAATTGTACAAAGTAAATGTCAGAGAATTATTTAGGAAATCAATTGGGGAACCCTTTGAGGTCACTGAGACAGTACATAAATAACACACATAGTAATTGTTTGGTGCTTATAGAAGGAGAAGAAGGAAGTAGAGATTAGAGGACG
>OY992881.1:55755728-55827066 GCA_963921405.1 Cepaea hortensis
CAGAAGAGCCTCTGAACCTCGTTCCGATTTACAGGAGCCCCAAAGTTGTCTCTGCCTTACTGCCAGGTAATATCTGTGCGTGTGCATGTGCATGTGTGTGTGAGCGCGCTTTGCATGTATGTATCTATATGTGGGGAACGTAACATTAATAACATTAAATATGCGGATGATGCAGTATTGATGGCAGGCAATGGGCAGGATCTTAACCATTTAGTAGCTGCGGTTATTGTGCACAGTGAACAGCTAGAGTTAGAATTAAATTGTAAAAAGACACGGATTGTGGTCATCACATAAATGGGAAGAAATACCAATCAATGTAATATACAGATAAATGGGAATATTGTTAAACAAGTTAATCGGCACAATTATCTCGGAATAATCATAACATCTGATGGGAGATGTCTGAAGAGTGTCAGAAGCGGTGGTGCCGCCGCCAAGTTAAATGTACTATCACTGGCGAGCAACCCCAGTTTGCCAGAAGTGACAAGTGTTGATCTCTGACCAAGACCACAATATGCCAGTAATTATCTCGGGACAAAACCTATATGGCGTAAATAAAGATTAAGCCCATGAATATCCAAGAGTACAGCTGCGAGTGGCTCGTTAAATAAAAGTGAAATTAGCTGGTCATGATATTCCCCCAAGTAGTGGGAAAGGGAAAGTTAGATGCTAGGTTTCTTTTTACAAATTGACTATTAGGCAGGACATGTTTTCCTCTCTGACTTATCTCCCCTCCCTGTTATGTAATTAATCCCCCACCAAGGCAAGCAAGGTAATTGCGTTCCTTGGAAAACAGAGTATAACAACTGAACTATGCGTTAAAACAAATTTACAATCATTTTATTGTCTATCATTACTCATTGAACATATGATGTTTATCCAGATGATGATAGTGAAACTATGGAGGTTTATGCAATACAACAGTATAGTGATGAAAAGCATGTACATAACTGTAAAGTTACTTGTATCCTGTCAGGATCTTCTGTGAACGAGTTTCAGGTTAGATACACACAGCTGGTCGGTATTCAGAACAACAGTGTTCCGTCCTGATGCCACTTAGTCTCTCGTTGTCACTGCAGGGAAAATCTAGGCCCCTGTTGAGTGCTTGGAAGACGTAATCAAGAATGTGTATTATCTAGTTTTAAATCAGTACAATCCTATGTAATACATTCAATCTATCACCCCCCCCCCCCATATACACACTCACATTGAAACATCTGGCAGTGTCTATCTTCCAGTTTTACTGCGTTCACTCTCCTCTTTCTCCCTCTATATCTCTATCCTACTGTCTAGTCGGGAAGAACTTATCCATCGTCTAACACGCCTGTAGTTACAATTCATGCTATCCCTTGTAACGTCCCGTCACGAGGAATGAAATGCCCTAAGCCCATGTCACTAATTCAGATTCCGGTCACTAATTCGGTTACTTACAGCCGCTCCGTTCAAAAGTTGGTTTTGCAGATCAAAGGGTTGGTAGTGGTATTATAAGAGTATCTGATCTCCGGGCTTAAGTGCCGTGATCAGTCTCTGGGATAAGCCTCAGTGAGTTATGATGAACGTTCGTTCACCACGCACTGGAAGAGCTAAGCGCAACATTCACCCGATACCGATTGTGGGTAATGTCTGCACGACTGCACCTCTGTTTCAAATACAACCAGTAGACAATATGCCAATGTGCGCTGCGCATGATAACAAAATAGCATAATACCATTCTCCTAGTGAGTTACCATATGCCAATTTGCATCTCAAACATTAAATAACAAATAAGTATGTCAACCTCTAAATATGCAAATTCAAAATAGGCATATAATGATATTCCTAATAATGGCATAACGAATGAGTTAGTAATAATATTGTATACATACAAAATGAGACATGTAAACATTGAAAGAATATGTAAGGAGCATATAGTCCTAGCATCATATACTCCTACGTGTTATAGTAAGAATGTCATGCTTATAGTAATATGCTGCACACACACACACACACACACACACACACACACACACACACACACACACAAATGAGGAATGCTGGTACTCATTGAGATAGCCTACAACCAGCCGACCAATGAAGGTCCCGAAGTTACAGGCTAGTAACTAATATTCCTAGAAACTTCTAACACCACAAGACTCAGACATATGAAGTTTAGACATATAATTCTTTCATACATGTTGCTATTACTGAAGCTATCTGATTTGAGTATCAGAATCTCCTAGTCTTTATACCGTCTCGTATCTCCCCCATTGCGTGAAGCTTCACGCCTGGTCAGTTTCCCTGAGCCGTTCTGGCGGGAAAATTTTACTGGGGCCAGAAATTCATGAGTTCCGTTTGTGTTTCATTATCAGACAATTCACACCTCCTACAGGTAAATGCCTCCATTCAACCCCTGGTTCACACGGTTGACCGTAGCAAGGTTCGTTATCGGCGTAAAGGCTCCCGACTGTCTAATCATATGTTGACCCTGCATCTTCCCCTGCACTTGTTCCCACGTCTCAACCAGACCGTGGTCGATTTATTTATTTGCCGTCTTTGTGAGCAAGCTTACGTCAAAGCTCGGTAGAGGGTGGTCTTGGACACTGCCGCTTAACATTGCGTCAGCTTCTTGATGTTGAGAATACTGCCTATTCGTATGTTTATTCCTCCTGTGTGTTCGTGAACGAGAGGCAGTCTGGAGAAATCGCGGCATTCTATGACAAAGAGATTAGAACAAGAATCGCCATGGCGAAAGTAACTATTTGCAAGATGGAAAACATACTGACCAATAAAAAGATGTCATATGCAATGAGAAGAAGAGTGTTGAAATACTACATGGAACCTGTACTTTTGTATGGATGTGAAGCTTGGACAATGAGCAGACAAGCTGAAAAATAGATAATGACTGTGAAATGTAGTTTCTGGAGACAATTCAAAGAATACCATAGACACAGAAAAACCAATGACCAAGTCCTACAAGAAACACTTGAAAACAGTAAACTGATTAGAGAAATTAGACGTAGACAATTTCAATTGTTTGAACACGTTAAGAGAAGAAATAAATTTTAGAACTTGATGATAACTGACAAGACTGGGCAGAAAAGAATAAGAGGACAGCAGGGGAGTAAATACCCGGATAGCTTGGTCATGTGGTATGGTCGAGACAAGAACAAAGAACTGATCCATAACTGTGGTGATCATGTGAGAACGAACGAACAAACGAACGAATGGTTTTGATTTTTAAAGGGTAACAAATTGGGCACGCAGGCCCGTCTTACATTCGGTCCTTTCAATCACTCATCTGTCATTCATCAGTTGTGCATGTTACATTCACATAGGAAAAAAACAATTTCAAATGGATTTGTAAACATAAACAATGCATATTACCATATTTTGAGACAGGCAGACCACGTAAACCCGCACTTTCTTAAACACACACGCACTGATACCTGCATACACACTTACATCATTTGCACAAACTCTCACAGTTTTGCACACACTCAATACCATACAAATACACACTCCCTCGCATACACTGTATGCTTGCACACATACCCCAACAGACATATACACATACATACACGAACATACTCACACACTTACACACACACGCACATACACACATATCGCACACATAAACACACACGCACACACATATACACATATGCACGCAGATACACACACATACACACACATATATATACACATGCACACACATACACACAAACTCACATACACCCATATAAACACACACACATAGACACAATACACACACCCATCCACCCACACACGCACTCACACCTAGACACACACGCTGCCTCACAATCATTAAACTAATATAAGCAAACTCCCACACTTTACACACACATACACGGACGATTATCATGAGCATCCTCACAAATAACACACAAAGGCACACTTCCTCGCTTAGTACACAAATACACACTCCCTCGCATATACTGCATACATGCACACACACACACACACACACACACACACACACACATACACGCAAATAAACACACATACGCACACATAAATATACTTATACACACACACTCATACACACATTCACACACATATGGACATACACACAATTATACACACACACAATTATACACACACACACATCCACCCACTTACATATTCACGCATACACGCTGCCTCGTGTAATCACTAAAACTAATATATACAAACTGCCACACTTTACTCACCCATACACTCAGAGATGGCGAAACATGACCGCCCACGCTTACCGGCATGGTACATGATAAATACAGTGGAGTCTGGATAAATAGAAGTCACAGGGGCCGAAGGAATTTGTTCTACTTATCAGAAATTCTACTTATCCAGACTGCACACATTTACACCAATTTACACTAGTTCCATGCAGTAGCATTGAGTAAAATGATTGTAGCACTTAGGAAATACAGTTAGTGAACAAATAAATAGCAATACAATATATATATATATATATATGAGGCTGGTTATCAACCAAGATAAGACAGAATATATGGTAATTTCAAGAGACGGAATGGCTAGAAACTCTGGCCACATACAAATAGATAATATGACCATTAAAAGAACGGAAACATACAAATACCTGGGTACGATCTTCAACTGCTCCAACATCATAAGGGAAGAAATACAAACTAGAATCAACTCTGGAAATAAGATATACTATGCACTACAACATCTACTAAAATCAAAGGCGCTATCTCGTAACACCAAAATCACAATATACAAAACACTGATCAGACCAGTTGTGCTGTATGGCTCTGAAACCTGGAGTACAACGAAAGGAGACGAAGCCTTGTTACAAACCTTTGAGAACAAAATTTTAAGACGCATCTTTGGACCCATTAGGGATACACAAAGTGGAGAGTGGAAAAGAAGAAGTAACAAAGACATTTATGATCTGTTTAAGTCCCCGCTAATCACTGGTATCATGAAGGCTAATAGACTACAATGGCTGGGGCATATAGAAAGAATGGAAGACAATAGGGAAACAAAACTCGCTTACACTTAGGAAATAAATGACCGTAGACCCCGAGGTAGACCAAGAAGGCGGTGGAGAGATAATACATGTACAGACCTACAAGCACTTGGAATCAACGACTGGCAAGAGAAGGTCCACCAGAGAGGCGAATGGAGACGGATTGTATTTGCAGCAAAGAACCTCAATGGCTCGGAACGCTGAAGAAGAAGAAGATATATATATATATATATATATATATATATATATATATATATATATATATATATATATATATATATATATATATATATATGCCGGTCTCTCTGGCTGTGGGGTTACAACACTTTCTCTCTGTAATCCCGTTTATCACGCAGAGTCTCGCAGCGGAGCGAGAACTGAGGTGGTTCGACCCCCGCTCGTGACTTGCGGATACTGAGCCGGCCGCTCAGAAAGCAATGGCAAACTACTGAGCGTAATCTTGCCAAGAGATCAACAGACAGCTGAAAGATGCTGCTGTTGACAGCTAAGTCCTGTAAAAGGATACGCAAAACATTAATTTAATATATATATATATGGGGTTTTAATTCTAGTGACATGTTACTTACTCGTACTCTATAGTTCTCTAAGTTATTTATTGTCGACACGCTTTCCGTTTCCTAGAATCATTGCATTACTTTACATATTTATTTAGTTGTGTGCCATGTTGCCGTCCAGTCAATACCGTTATAAATTGCCTTAAGCTCTCTCTGTCAGCTTTTCTGCTCCTATTACAGTAGTATCCAGGTTACATTTCACAGCTGTCATTAACGGTCTGATTGCGATAGCTCTTAAAGTGAAATGGCGTGCCTGCAGTGACGTCTGCTTTTGTGTAAATTGTGGACTTTTTTTTTGTAAGGTCACATTTGGGCGGCTTACCTCGACACCGCAAGGTACAAGAGGAACATGATGAGATAAGATGATGAGAACATTTGGGCTTGTTCATGGTGGTAAATGTCTTTACTTCGTAATTGACAATAGTAAACGCCACAGCAGCAACAACAGCTGCCACTAACATAGGCTGTATTTTTAATGACTGTGCAATGTTTGAAAATATTGCCGGTCCAAGTTTTGTATTCACTCTCTGTACATTTAATGCAACATAATAGGTAAATACAAAACTTGGTCCGGCAATATTTTCAAACACTGCACAGTCATTAAAATTACACCCTTTACAACTACGGGGGTTAGAATGATTGAGTTGATAAGAGCGTTCGCGCTTAAATTTCCGGTGTGCTGATGATGAGGTGGCAGGTTCAAGTCCAATACCGGTCAGTCGGACTGAAATGTTGACTTATCGTCCTTGACGTAAATTACTATTACCTCTGAAGTCGGAGTGGGTTGCCTGATGGCGAGGGACATTGTAAATAGCGAAAGCTAATCCACACGCAAAAATCAGTTCAGGAGATGTAGTAGCACTGTATCGCTTTTTAAAAAAGTCGACTTCATTGCTCCGGGTTTAATCCAATATGGGTCAGTCTCTTTTCGCAGCGTGGAAAGCGTCTTACAGAGCACGAACTCCGTAACTTCAGCGACGACCCTCAGGAGTCTCCGAAAAAATTCACTCTTGAACTTAAGGACGCGGCCCGGAATCGAACCCACAACCTTTGGAGCCTGAGTTAGATGGCTTGACCACTTCGCCACAGAGTTACTACGCTTGAGCTCCAACCGAGCTAAGACTAAAACAAAACTAGTAATACAACCACTGCTGTCGCTAATACTACAGTACAAAGAACTGGTAGGTCAGTACCAACTTGTATTACTAATATTTTCAACAGTATTGTTGAAAATTCTAATGTATGTCTAATACATACCTGCTCATAACCTTATTCTTGGTAAGAAAATGTGATGGCTTTCCGTTCTATTCAATAGCCACGTCTTGGAAGCAGTTTCCAGCTACCTGGACACGCAATGCCCCGCTCTCCTCAGGTCATTTGTCAACCTATTTCGCTGGATGTCGAATCCCCTAAACTGTGATTTTCACACACGTGTATGCTGCTCTTCCCCCACAACTACAAAGTCCAGATGGAAGTTTCCCTTCATAAAGTTAAGATCACAATGGTATCCCTCATACTCTTCAGTAGTTTAGAGTACGTGGGGTTGCAGAGTTGGTGAAACAGGGTTATTCGGGCGAATTGACTTTCATAAAGAGTCAAACAGTAAGACACCAGAAAACACGCTTAATTAGTAATAGAACACAGATATATTTGACAATTATAACAGTATATAGTATATTTTTCTATTAACAAAACCGACCGTTCACTGCACTGTCTGCATACTCATTAATGATCAATCGTTCTATGCAAAAATAAAAAAGAGTATACCTTAATGAAGCGCAATGACCGAAGTTCATTAGGTCAGTCTCTAATTTTAAACTCAATCCTCCCGTCGACCTGGGGGAAAATTTCCACCTCCCCAAGACGGGAATGTCACCTCGTGACAGTGGGGTTCCGTGGTAAAACCAGCTTCCGCAGGTCCGGATAGCCGAATGTGTAAGAACGTGTGTTCTTAAACATCCGTTGTGCTGATGCCGAGGTTGGCGGTTCAACCCCTACGCCGAACAGCTGGACTAAAATGTTGACCTGTCGTCCTTGACTTGGTGACATAAATTACAGGTACCTCTGAAGTCGGAATGGGTTCGCCTGATGGCGAGGGATACTGTAAATACGGAAAACTAATCCATAAGCAAAATTAAGTCCATCACTACTGTAAATAGTTTGTGGGACTACGCTTGAGTTCAAAGCGAGCGAGCTAGCGAGCGCCCAAAAAAACAACAGCTTCCTAGAGTGGGCACCAGGAAATGGTGTGCCAGGTAGGAAAGATGATACTGGTCATATACCTCACGGAGTGTCTGTCCTTAGGTCCAGAAAATGTAGGCATAGGCCGTGTCTGCAATATGGCGTGGCACTTTGAACCTTCGCCTTTCTGCTCTTGATTCATTTATGTTTATACCACCATTGTTCCTTGCTTTATGTAAACTGGCATCAAGTTATAACAAAATTCATCAACATGAATGGTCACACACCAAACTCAGTATTTTTTTTAAAATTAGATCTAGTAATCATATTACAAAATGACATTAATATGTAAACACATTTTACAACAGCTTAATCCCCTGTTTAAGTCAACATTTTGCAAACGTAATTGACAGGTTTCGATTTTATCTTCCCTCTCCACACCTTCCCACCACCACGCCCCATTCTTCCACTAAGGAAATGCCAAAAATATATGTTTTCAAGTTGAGCATATTGCGTTTTAGTTCAAAACCTATTACATATGCCCATTTGATAGGTATGTATTCTGGGCTCCCGTGGGGAATTATCTCAAACATTGGGCATGTTATTTTGTTTTAACATACGTTATATTGGAGCTCCGTTTATTATAGCCGTGTAGCCTAATTCAACACAAGACCACGATAAGATAAGTCTATCGAAGCAACGATTTAGTTTGATTTGTGAAGGAGTACCTTTATCGCACGCGTATACCTCCATAAGATCTCCAGCCGCCTCCTAGAAATCCCACTAGAGTAGATCCTCATTACATTACACGAACTCTGCATCACCAACGAGAATTCAGATGTGAATGTGCAGAACGACACATGGCGCCCTCTTCTGATTGACTTCTTCTGACTTGTACAGGGTGTATTTTTAATGGCTGTGCAGTGTTTGAAAATATTACCGGTCCAAATTTTGTGTTGACCTATTATGTTGCATGAACTTTACAGAGGGTGAATACAAAACTTGGACCGGCAATATTTTCAAACACTGCACAATCATTAAGAATACACCCTATATCTCCCAGTGACGTATTTAAAACAAAAGAAACCTGCCGTGGATGTGCTAGTGTAATCACATTTTTTGTGTGTGAGTGCACGGAGTAATAGATGATCAGTATTTTCCCATAGTGAACGACGAGAGCCGGCATCGAACCCTGATCTAGCCGTGCTGATGCCATTGTCAACATAATACCCTAGCCATTACACCAAGGCACCTGCTCAATGGAGAATGCGCCCTCGGCCAACTCACACCAAGCCTATTGTATACTTGTTTGTGAATGGTTGGGTCATCATCATCGTGTGCCATGCAACATGTCGGAGGCGTTCATGTCTCTTGGTGTTCTGAATCAACTCTGCTGACAACATTCCTCCATCATTTATCTCGATCTGCCTCTCCTCCTTTCCCACTGATCTTTCCGTCTGTCACGATGTGTCCCAATGTCTCTCTTCTCATCATATGACCTAAGAATGTTGTTTCTCTCTTTCTTATAGTTGTATATAATTTTCCAGTTTTATTAGTATTTTCCAGACAGTCGTTTGTTGAATGTGCTGTCAATTTGCTAGCTACAATATGCTATACACACGCTATCAATATACCTTACTAAGAGTTGGTTTTCTCGTTTGGACATGTTACCTGAGAGGTCGCCTATTCAGATTGAAACTCGGGCTCATACAGGAAACAAACTCCGTTCGTATGCAATATAACATCATTTATTATTACTATGTTACAGTAAGCTGGCGAAGAGAGTATTCGCAAGCCAGCAATCTGTAAGTTGCATATCACAGGAGTTTACATTAAACATAATTATCACAACAACTCTATCAGCTATCTAACATATGCATAAGACCCCTAAATACACTTGGGTCGAAACTATCAAGTCCCCCTTAAGGTAAGCCCTGTTGCTTCCTCGATGTCCAGTCCGTGTCTGCCTTTCCACACGTGTCGCAATCCGACACGGGTGGTAACTCTCTCTGAGTTTCTCGTGGACCCCGCATTCGGCGGGCCCCATCAGTGTCCACGGGGCTGTGGACACACTGACCGGTCCTTCGAGAAGGCTCTGGATTATTCGAGCCTTCGAGTGACTCGGTTCTTTCCCTTTGGCTGGAGTTCTATCCCTTGTCTAGTTTCTCCTACTTTTATGTTGGTACCGCCCTTATGTGAGGCTGTGACAGGAGTCCCCCCCCCCCTGCTCTGATGGGTTATTATGGTAATTAGTTCTGCACTAATTCTGTCACAGGATCACATAAAGTCGGTGTTTGTAGTTTGGTGGATAGTAACTAGGCAACCTACACATCTGCATCAACAACTCATGTATTCTCCCATACAGCACTTCAAGATGATTGCTGAAGAGGTCTCTCTCTTCTATGTTCTTAAACATGCTTCTCTGACCGAAGTTCCGTGACGTTTCCAGTTGTTTTTACAACCGCGCCCTTCTCACGTATCCATATGATACCAAGATATAAAACTCTGTGTAAGTGAGTTTTAACAAGACAAATGTCTTGGCTATTTAAGTACACCTGCAAATCTTGTCTTGCGTGTGTATTTTGATACATTTTTACTTCCGTATGTTGTATGTTGCTGAATATGTAGTTATGCTGTTGTTTCATCACATCTGACTACGTGTGTTCCTGTTGGTTTGTTAGTGTATTGACTGATATGTTGCTGTTTCTAATAAAGTGACTGTATTTTAATTGTTAGTGTTCAGTTTTGAGTTTGTATAAAGTGTGTGCTCACTGTGTGGTTTAACTCCAAGCGTCACGAGTTGGGATATCCTTTGTCATGAATTACCCAATCTGTGTAATGCATGATCGGGGCATTCCAAGCAGTGGCGCTTAGATGTAGTGTATTCAATACTAAACATGTATCAACAATTGAGACAGGTAATACATTTTACATGAAAGACACAGACAAATTAAAATAAATACGTTTTGCGTACAATTTGTCCGCTCAGTATATCGCTCTCTCGTTTAATTCATTCACTCTGTCATTCATACATCTTTCGTATAAAATAGTATTTTGTTAAAATATACAAATAAAGTTAAGGTAAGTCTTATTGCCCTTAGAAAAATGGATTAGGCGATATGTTCCCTTTACGGTAACAAGTACTTTTTGTACGTGTAATCAAAAAATGGTTTATAATTTAAATCGAAAAATTGTATAGGAAAAATATTTCACCTATTAGTGAAAATACTTGTAATATTATGGTAGAAAATATACAAGTTACAGTTTGACATATTTTATATATATAATTAAATACAAGTGTAATACATATTAACTAATAGTAAATTAATTAACTAACTAACTAAATCCAACGACGATGTGTGTGTTGTCCTCCTGTTGTCCGTTTGTCGTGCCATCAATGTTAACAGTTAATATAGCTGTCCTTTGCATGTTGGAATCGACATAGTTCTATTCAGGCTGTTTGCGATGTTTCTTAGCAATAGCGAGTATACAGTGTTCTTAATCTTTACAAGATGACTGTCAGTTCACTGGTTGAAATCACTTCACAGATATTATATATCGCTCGTATTGTTTTTACGCCTTGGCCATTGGTAATATGGCTTAATACACTATAGGGTTCTCAAAGTTTCATGTTCGTGAGTGTTATCAGTAGAATATTCACTCGGTTCACATTTCATGTTCGTGTGTGTTCTAAGTAGGTTATTCATTTGGGCGTTGATACTTCTGGATGAAAGTTCTATAGTGGGTGTAGAGGTACACTGTTCTATGGTAGGTGTAGCGGTACACTGTTCTATGCAACAGACTAAAATATCACAGCTTATTATATGGCGAATGATTAATGTGCCTAGTGCTAGTCTGCTGGTGCATTAGTTTGCCGTGACAATATGTCCGCAATAATATTATCAGTACCTTTAATGTGGCGGATTTCAAAGTCGAAATCTTGAAGAAGAAGACACCATCTTGATAAACGATGATTCTTTGGCACACCTTGCTTGAGTACCAGCAGTGGCGAATTATCGGTTAAAACAACAAAATGCGAACCTAAGAGGAACTTAGATAATCGACGCATACAAAAAAGTAGACTTAGTGCCTCCAACTCAACTGTGGAATAATGGATCTCAGCCTTTTTAAGCTTCCGGCTGACATAGAGTATCGGATGTCTTACGCCCTGATATTCCTGCATCAGGCATCCTCCAATTGCGATAGCACTCGAATCTGTGGTCAGAATAAAAGGTATATCTATGTTTGGTAATCTTAATACGGGTGGGTTAGAAAAAATTGATTTCAATTTGCACATTACATCCTCTAAGCGGATACTCTTACAAAATTTTTCTGGATGATCTTTTGTCAACAGATTAGAAAAAACTGATGTGAGTTCCGCCCAGTTTGGTATAAACTTGGCATAATAGTTTATGAGACCTAACAGGCTTCTAACCTGTTTCTTTGTAGTTGGAACTTCTAGGTTGAGAATTTTTGATACGATTCTATCATCTGTCAATAGCTTGCCTTCGGAAATCCTATGACCTAAGAAGTCTATTTCTTTATATCCTATTTCAACCTTGGAAGGTTTGATAGTAAGTCCAAAGAGAAGGATTTGATTAAAGACTTGTTGGAGTGTACGTAAGTGAGAAGTCATGTCTGAAGAATGGATACATATATCATCAATATAAGATTGCACGTCCTTGATGCCGTGCAATAACAGCCTAATTAACCTAACAAATGTGGCGGGAGCGTTCTTGAGACCAAATGGAAGATATCTCCATTCGTACAGCCCAAGTGGTGTAGCGAATGCTGTTATATGCCTTGAAGAGGGAGATAGTGGTACTTGCCAGTAACCTTTAGCTAAATCAAGCTTAGAAAATAAGGATGATTGAGACATATTCAAAATGAGGTCTTCACAGCTGTTCATTGGCTCAGCATCTGTCGTGGTTATAGTATTTAATCTTCTGTAATCTATGCATAAACGAATGGATTGGTCCTTCTTTTTCACCAGGACAATTGGCGAAGAGTACTGGGAAACAGATTTCTGTATTATTTTATTTTTTTCTAAGTCCAAAATTTCTTTGTCTAAATTTGCTCTATAATGTAAAGGAATCGAATATGGTCTACATTTGATAGGCGTTAGATCTGTCAACACAATTGAATGTGTTATTTTGTCAGTCTGTCCAGGTTTGTTTGAGAAGATAGTTTTATAGTCGTTAAGAAGAGACAAAATGTCTTGTCGCTGCTGTTGTGTCACAGTGTCAGAGATTTGTATGTCCTTCATCGTACTGTCGTCGTTCATAATTGGTACTGGAATTTCTGTATTGTCTACGTCCGTCTGATTTATTACTGACGCTACTGTTTGTAAATTGTCTTCAATGTCATTGTCGTCGTCGTCGAGACTAATAGTTGTCAATGTGTCGTTAAATTGGTCGTCCATGTCATTATCCCATATTGTCGGTACTGTGAATATGTTTTCGTCGTCTTCGTCGTCACAAGAATGAGTCGTTAATGATGCTTCGTTTGTCGAGGTGTCATTCTGTTCGGTAATTGTCGTTTCGTTTTCGTTGTCCTTCTTGTCGGTTTGGTTATTGTCATCTGTTATCTGTGTCTTCTTGTTCGTGTCACTGTCCTTTCTAGAATAGTACGGTTTTAACATATTTACATGAAATATTTTCAATTTTCCATTCACAGAAATTTCGTAGTCAACTTCCGAAATCTTTCTTACAACCTTAAACGGTCCCTGCCAAGAGGTTGATAGTAAATCTCTCTTGTCAGGTAGTAATAGTAAAATGTCTTGATTTGGTTGTAATACAATCGTTTTTGCCCCTTTGTTGGCGTACTGCCTGTACCTAAAACCTTTCTCCTGTAATGATGTTCTGGCCAGTATACAGGATCTAATGATTTTGTCTCTGGTGTCAGTGACCAAATCATAGGTGGAAACTGGTAATTGGATGTTTACAGGTTGTGATATTATATCTTTGTAAATAGTGAGAGGTCCTCTTGGGTTCGCTCCGTATATCAATTCGAATGGAGAGAACCCCGTACTTGATTGTGGGACTTCTCTGTATGCGAACAGCACCGTTGGGAGAAGTATATCCCAATCGGCTGGATTATCAGCTGTCACTTTGGATAACATATGTTTTAGGTCCCCATTTAGTTTTTCGCAAATTCCATTTGCGGCCGGCCGATAGGGACTTGTAAAACATTGTTTTATGCCTAGTAACTTAGTTACCGATTGGGTGGCATTAGATATGAATTGTGTTCCTCTATCTGATATTATCTTCTCCGGAAAGCCAAAACGGGAGAATATCTGTAATAATACGTCCGTCACATCCTTAGAGGAGATAGATTTTAATGGAATCATTTCTGGCCACCTCGAACACAAATCAACGAGTGTAAAAATGTATCTATTTCCTTTGTTTGAGATGTGGTTCAAAGGACCTACTAAATCAACCGCCACGATTTGAAATGGTCTCGAGGCAGTTGTGGTTGATTGAATTTCTGCCGTAGGGTTTTTCCCTTTTTTGATTAGTTTCTGACAGGTATCACATGATTTACAATGGGTTTTTATGTCTTGGCAAAATTTAGGCCAATAAAATTGGCTCAGGACTCTGGCCCTTGTTTTTTCGTAACCCATATGAACTCCGAAAGGTGAGTCATGGGCTATATGTAGCACTTTCTCACGATGTGACTGAGGTAGAACCACTTGCTGTATCGTGGTTTGATCTGTGGTATATAATCTAGTCAGAATATTATTATTTAGTCTAAATGTCCACGAAGCGTTTTTCCTCAATTTTGGCTTTAATCCTACTAGCCGAAAGTATGGCGAAAGAGTTGGATCTGATTTTTGTTCTTCTATAAACTCGGTGGTGGTAATATTGGGTGAAATGATTTGTAGCGACTCCTGAAGTTGGTCGTTGTGGGTTTTGTGTGTCATTTGTCTTGTTACTATATTAGCGTATTGTGTGTGTTGTTGCACATTTACAGGCTTAATATTCTGTGGATCGATGGCGTCCTCAGTTCGAGGTGTTAATTTGATGGTATCATTGAAAGATTCAATCGCCCCAGTATTCTGAACCTCTGTGAATTCGTTTCGAATTCCGTCATCGGTTGTCTCCCTTGTGCTTTTGGCAGTTTGAGACAAGCACGCATGGTTTTTCATTTTGGAACCACTGTTCAGTTTTTGGATACAGTTTTTCTGTTCCCATTCTCTGATTTCTTGTTCAGAGCAAGATCTTATGTTGGGAAGATTCCCAAGGATGATTTCAGCGGCAGGATTTTCTAGTACTGCGCATAGCACTTGTCCTGATATAAAAGGTGTCGGAATTTCGGCAAGTGCTAGGGGGTATCTTTCGATAGTGCCTGCGAATGTGCGACAAGTTACGTATTTGTGTGTGTAGTCTTTGTCATTAACTAATGTTTTCTTAATTCCACAAAGAGTCGCGCCGGAATAGCGTATTAATGTACATTGTTTGTTATTAACAAAACCTGTTGCAAACTTTAACTTGCCTGTTGATGTTAAGGCTGCGTTGGCCATTTCGTTAGAAACTGGGATTGTGTGGCCGCATAGCAAAGTTGTATCAAGCTGAAATTTCCTACAGGTGTTACATGTGGTATCAGTGATGGTGTTAATGATTTCTACAGCGTTACCTAACTCACTCGCACTTTCATTCTGGATGTCGCATTCGTTCTGTTGTTCAATTTCTTCATCTGAGGATGTGTTTATTAATGCGGCATTAGCCTGCTTCATCATCTTTCGTCCATCACAGCGGGCTGAATAGTGTCCAAAGCTGGCACAAAAATAACATTTGACCGCTCTCTGATATGCGTTCCTTTTGTTCTTTTGTTTTTCCACCATCATTTGCAGATGATGTGGATAATTTGGTGATTTGTCACACATCGCGTACTCTTTGTGTGTCAAATGACAATACTGGCACCTTACTGGCTTTGTGAACTTAGAGCGTTGTTTGAACCTATTTTCATTTGGTTTTGAATATTTGGTGTTTGTAACCGCTGCTGTTTCATTTTGGCTCATATTCAACTGAAAAATATCGCGGTTCGCTGTAAAATATGCGCTCCCCTTATTTTCTATTTCCTGAATAGTTTTACAATCCATTTGTCTCAAAAATTTAGAAAAAGGTGTTGGTATGGTGCTAATAATTTTGTCAATTATAATTAGCTCCTTCAGCTTATCATGGTTGTTATTTGTTTTTGCTGAGGTTATCCATTTTGTACAAATATCTTGGACTGTAGACACGTAGTCTATGAAAGTTTGGTTAGGCAAAGGTGTTAATTTGGAGAACTGTAGTTGATAGCCTGCTGTATCTAATGAAAAATGTTGTAGTATTCTTTGTTTCAAATAGTCGTAATCTTTCCTCATGTCTTGTGGAACTGTCTCTATCACTTTTAAGGGCTCTAAAGCTAAATTTCTCATCAGAATAAATGACCAGTCGACTTTTGCGACGTTATGATAATCCATCAAGCACTCAAAGTTCTCTAAGTATGCGCTGATTGAATCTCCTGAACAAAACGGCTTGACCAGGCCTTTATATTTGTTGTATTTTTGTTCATCTTCTTTACTTCTAAGTTTGTTTACTAACATTTCTAAGTTTGAATCAATTTCCATTTGTTTCAGTGTTATCTGTGTTTCTGCATTTAATTGGGCTTGTTTGGTCGCAGCTTCGAGCTCCATCTTCTTCTCTTGAGCCTGCAGTTGCATTTTCTTTTCTTCCGCCTCAATTTGCATCTGCATCTTTTTCTCTTCTCTTTCTGCTTGCATCTTTTTCTCCTCTCTCTCTCTATTGCTCTGTCTTCTCGTGCAATATTTTCTGAATGTGTCTTTTGTGCCCATTCTGAAAGTTTCTCCTCAATATATCCTAACCAAATACCTAATTCGATGCACTGTTCTAATGTTGACATCTTGTATTTTAGTTATTGTTCACTTTATTGAAATTAAATCCCTTTGAAATTAGTCTGGGTGTACAAAAGTTGGTTATTTCCCTTAATGTTTACATTTAAATTTACACGAGCAGGTTTACTTGGTTATGAGATTAGCATATACACGAAAAATCAATACAAAGAAAAATGTTACATCAATGAATCATGGATGAGTATCGCTTAGGGACATAATGAGCATGAAATGAAACTCATCTTAATTTTCCTGATCTCTCGACTGTAGTCTTGTTGTGCTTTCCTGTTTTCTCGCCACTGCTGGAGTACAGGTTACATACACACGATATTTCGCGGAACAATCTGATGTTGGAATCAAAAAAAATTAGTAACAGTCAATGTAATTGTCACAGTCATGTCAAATTTTATGAACATCAGTATAAATTCAGATATTTTTGTAGAGGGACTATAATAGCTCATTCACAGATAATCTGATGATAGCTCCAAAGTTTTTGACTTTGTGATATATGATATATATTTTGTTTTTACTTGGCAAAACCAAGAGCTGTCTGAAAGTAAAGCTTCTGATTGCCAAAACCGGCTTGCCCCCAAATAGCCTGTCACCGTCCTAGATCTCTAGGGGATTGACACTCGGGCTCATACAGGCAACAAACTCCGTTCGTATGCAATATAACATCATTTATTATTACTATGTTACAGTAAGCTGGCGAAGAGAGTATTCGCAAGCCAGCAATCTGTAAGTTGCATATCACAGGAGTTTACATTAAACATAATTATCACAACAACTCTATCAGCTATCTAACATATGCATAAGACCCCTAAATACACGTGGGTCGAAACTATCAAGTCCCCCTTAAGGTAAGCCCTGTTGCTTCCTCGATGTCCAGTCCGTGTCTGCCTTTCCACACGTGTCGCAATCCGACACGGGTGGTAACTCTCTCTGAGTTTCTCGTGGACCCCGCATTCGGCGGGCCCCATCAGTGTCCACGGGGCTGTGGACACACTGACCGGTCCTTCGAGAAGGCTCTGGATTATTCGAGCCTTCGAGTGACTCGGTTCTTTCCCTTTGGCTGGAGTTCTATCCCTTGTCTAGTTTCTCCTACTTTTATGTTGGTACCGCCCTTATGTGAGGCTGTGACAGGAGTCCCCCCCCCCCCCCTGCTCTGATGGGTTATTATGGTAATTAGTTCTGCACTAATTCTGTCACAGGATCACATAAAGTCGGTGTTTGTAGTTTGGTGGATAGTAACTAGGCAACCTACACATCTGCATCAACAACTCATGTATTCTCCCATACAGCACTTCAAGATGATTGCTGAAGAGGTCTCTCTCTTCTATGTTCTTAAACATGCTTATCTGACCGAAGTTCCGTGACGTTTCCAGTTGTTTTTACAACCGCGCCCTTCTCACGTATCCATATGATACCAAGATATAAAACTCTGTGTAAGTGAGTTTTAACAAGACAAATGTCTTGGCTATTTAAGTACACCTGCAAATCTTGTCTTGTGTGTGTATTTTGATACATTTTTACTTCCGTATGTTGTATATTGCTGAATATGTAGTTATGCTGTTGTTTCATCACATCTGACTACGTGTTTTCCTGTTGGTTTGTTAGTGTATTGACTGATATGTTGCTGTTTCTAATAAAGTGACTATTTTAATTGTTAGTGTTCAGTTTTGAGTTTGTATAAAGTGTGTGCTCACTGTGTGGTTTAACTCCAAGCGTCACGAGTTGGGATATCCTTTGTCATGAATTACCCAATCTGTGTAATGCATGATCGGGGCATTCCAAGCAGTGGCGCTTAGATGTAGTGTATTCAATACTAAACATGTATTAACAATTGAGACAGGTAATACATTTTACATGAAAGACGCAGACAAATTAAAATAAATACGTTTTGCGTACAATTTGTCCGCTCAGTATATCGCTCTCTCGTTTAATTCATTCACTCTGTCATTCATACATCTTTCGTATAAAATAGTATTTTGTTAAAACATACAAATAAAGTTAAGGTAAGTCTTATTGCCCTTAGAAAAATGGATTAGGCGATATGTTCCCTTTACGGTAACAAGTACTTTTTGTACGTGTAATCAAAAAATGGTTTATAATTTAAATCGAAAAATTGTATAGGAAAAATATTTCACCTATTAGTGAAAATACTTGTAATATTATGGTAGAAAATATACAAGTTACAGTTTGACATATTTTATATATATAATTAAATACAAGTGTAATACATATTAACTAATAGTAAATTAATTAACTAACTAACTAACTAAATCCAACGACGATGTGTGTGTTGTCCTCCTGTTGTCCGTTTGTCGTGCCATCAATGTTAACAGTTAATATAGCTGTCCTTTGCATGTTGGAATCGACATAGTTCTATTCAGGCTGTTTGCGATGTTTCTTAGCAATAGCGAGTATACAGTGTTCTTAATCTTTACAAGATGACTGTCAGTTCACTGGTTGAAATCACTTCACAGATATTATATATCGCTCGTATTGTTTTTACGCCTTGGCCATTGGTAATATGGCTTAATACACTATAGGGTTCTCAAAGTTTCTCAAAACGTTTTGTTACTAGATGGAGATAGCCCTCAGTAAACCCCTCTATGTATCCTGTATTATTTTTTATTTTTATCTATATTTTCAAATATTAGATAAAATCGTCTTTGGTTAGTGTATTTATATACATAAAACTATAGAGAGAGTTAAATTATGTCTTCTTATAGTTAGAAGTAGATGTAGGGTAGAGTTTGTTTACAAGCCAAGAAATCAAGTCAGGCTGAATTTTATATTCAGGTTTGGCTGTGAATAATAATTTGGCCACAGGAAGGGAACTCTCCTGGATGAGAAGTTAACTTCCGGTAGCACCCTAACACCTGCCATTTTTGACAGCAACCTGGAGGGAGCAGGAGCTACTATCACGTCAATTGGCTAAAATTGAACACCTGTCTGTGTTTAAACATATTTTATTGCTGGCTCTTGTTAAGCCGAACAACCCTCTAAAACATAGAAAAGCCAATGATAGTCTCCACTCCCGATAGGCCAGTCAAAATCTAGCTGCAGGAGCCTGTACCCTGATCATCTGTAGCCGTAGTCACGACCGGTGATTGAGCTACGAACCACTCACTTGATGCAGCAGAGAGTGGAGTCCATACCACGATCCAGTCAACACTGCCAGCTTACCATCCAGGAGGCTAAGGATTCTCAGATGAGTGGCTACCCACCCGTTTGCCACTGCACAGCAATCACAAATTGTCCGCTATCGGCTAGAAGTCGATGATTATATCCTCTAGCTGAACATTATCTTGTAGAAATTTCATGGATCTGCGTATCTCTTATGTGTCAGTGAGTTCCCAGTGGGGCTCACGTAGTGTTCTTTAGGATTAAACGTTATGTTATATTTGTAATTTTAACAACTGCGTCTGTCATTATAGAATTAGAATTAGCATCATCAGATTGTGTGACGAGTGAAAGGATTACATCTATACTTATCATTCTGTCTTATCTCCTGTTGTGTGAGAATACATTAGGCAGTGGGGGTTCATTATTCATCCAGGCACGTTAGCAGGAATAACTTGACATACTGTCTTCGTGTGTTAGTACAGTTAGTCGTCATAACTTTCCGCCTGGCACTGTTTAGAAGTAGTGATCCATTCTGGGACTTTGATAATCAATCTTCTAGAATTGCGAGCCATTTGATCGCTTCTTCAGCAGTGGTTAGATTCTCTATTCGTAGAAGTCTATTTAATATCTACTTTGATCCAATTCCATCCTAGTAGTATACGTTACGCGACACTTTGCAAAAGTCATTTTGTCTACGCTGCAATCTACTTTTACGTAATCCTTGTTTATGTTTTCCTGCGTCTTCTTCTCCCAACTGTTGATCCTCTGTTGTGTGTTTGCGTACGTCCGTGTATGTATGTGCATGTTTGTGTTTGAGACCTCGTCTCCTGCACTCAAGTGCCCTTAATTTACCCCCCGGTTGTCCTATCCTTCTACAGCCTATAATCTGGACAGGCAGGGAAACCTGTTTGATCAAGGCCTATCTCTGACAGTTGTATGTCCAGGTTCTCACTGGAGCGCCGACAAATTTGTTTAGTCTGGGCAACCGATAGAAGGTCGAAGGTAACTGATATGCTTCTGGTTCTCCTGCCTGATCTTAAAATAACAGACACGGATCATTGATCTGGGCGGTTTTATGTTTCTCTGTTTACTACCCCCTGTTGCATTGATCTGGGAATGTAGAACATTAAATGACCAATGTTGGGAACGAACTGTCTTGGGGGGGGGGGGGGGGAAGAGAGAGAGAAGAGAGAAAACACTAACCTTCACAATTCGCGGCGACTGCACTAGCCAGGCGGCCTTAATACCTCAGGCTCAAGACCCCAGTGCCCTACACCGCAAGGTACCATATAGGCAGTAGATTACCATTGGAAATGGAGGGGTTTTACAGTGTGAGAACTATTAAGAACATAGCTAGTTAGTTGCATATCCTTTAAGGACGTCGCAGTCACCCTCACCATTATTTAACTATTTTTGATTTCTTGGCAAGTTTAAGTTCAGTAGTTTGCCATTGTTTTCTGAACGACCGACATTCATACCATTATAGAAAACCAACGCAAGGCGGTCTGCTACAAAATCGCCCACAGCTGTGTTTTACACACGGTATACGGGATTACGCATTGCAATCATAACCCCTTCGCCACAGAGTTGTGAACATAGCTGCACCTGAATGGGAGACGGAGTTTAGAGGTTAGGTATTCAACTTAAGCTCATAGTTAACCAGGTTCGAATCCCAGCATAAGGCTGGGGATTTCTGCAAGAATCATAGCTTTCTAGTCATATAATTATATCGCTAATGGTCTTCGCCGCGAAGTGGTCTAGCCGCCTACCCCCAGCTTCGTTCGCTTTCGGACTCTGCCATTCGGTTCACGAATTTTTGCCGGAGACCCCTGGGGGTTGTCGCTGGAGCTATGGAGTTAGTGCTCTGTGCGACGTTTTCAGCAGCCCGCCATGTGGAAAGGAACCGAACTGTCTGGGATTAAACCCAGAGCAAGTCGACCCTCTTGCCTGCAAACTCCTTTAATGTACAGTTCCCTGAATTTCTGGGTAATTAGGTGAAACACCAAACCGTGTCGGATAAGAAGGAATAACCAACGACCGTTCTTTTCCTTCTTCTTCTTCTGCGTTCTGGGTGGGTGAGTGTGTGTGTGGGTTGAGGGGTGTGTGGGCGGGCGGGTGGGAAGTGTATGTGTGCATGGGTGGGGGTCTGTGGGTGGGTGGGGTGTGTGTGGGTGGGGGTTGTATGGGTGGGTGGGTGATGTGTGTGTGTGGGGGGGTTGTGGTGGTGGGGGGTGTGGGTGGGTGGGTGATGTGTGTGTGTGGGGGGGGGGGGTTGTGGTGGGTGGGGGGGTGAGTGGAGGTGTGTCTCATAACATGGTAACATGCATTGTTTATGTTTACAACATTCATTTGACAATGTGTTTTCCTATGTGAATGTATCATGCACTATTGATGAACGAAAGATGAGTGATTGGAAGGGCTGAATGTGAGACGGGCCTGCGTGCCCAATTTGTGACCTTTTGGAAGTAAAGTTAAATCAAATCAAATGCCTCTTTTAATGTGGGAACAGACGATCCGATACGCAAGATGCGCACGGAGAAAATTCAAGGGTAGTTAGAAATCGCAGAGTAGGCCGGAAAACTCCAAAATTGCTACTAAGAATACGCACCAATGGGCAGATAGAGCCTGTAGCCTTGGATGGGTGGGATCTGCCTAGAGGACTTAAAACCGACCATAAATGCGTGCCGAAATGGGGCGCACTGCCCGGTCGTGGCGTTCACATTCGCACTGCGAGCGCTAACAAGCCAAGTCGCATTATTTTGTCAAGAAGCCTGATCAGCGGGAAAATGTCACGTGGAAAATCCAACAACAAGAAACACGCTGTTGCCAAGATGTGCAGCGTGGGAGCCGACAACAAGAAGAAGAACGTCGAGAGCCCACCTGCTAGCTGCATCAAAGAGCCTGATATTACAGCCATCACTGAAGCTACTACGAGGGAGAAGATTGACAGCCCAACACAGTCAAGAACCAAGACAGCAGAGGAGGAGAAAGACAACAGAGTCGGAAACACCGACTCAAAAACAGTCCGATGGGTTGTCAAGCGGATTCCTGTGGAGCTGACAGATGAAGAAATCCTGAAGCAGCCACGTGAAGAGAATCTTCACATCCGATTCTTGAAGGCGGAGCGGCTTCTCACCTACTCCAAGATACCTACAACCTTGGCAGTAGTGACGTCGGAGGGCAGCGAGATGCCGAACACAGTATTATTCAACAAGAGAATGCAGCAACCAGAGAGATTCATACCAAGAATCACGCAATGTTCCAGATGTCAGAAGGCCGGCCACAGTAGAGCTACGTGTCGCAATAAGACGGAAATATGCCGATCACCACGCCTTCAAGGAGTGTCCGCTGGCCAAGCTGGACACGGACTTCCGAGCACCCAACAACAAAAGAAAATGCGCCAACTGCCTGGGCAAACATGGAGCAAGATACCTGGGCTGTCCGTACCTGCAGAGACACAGAGACGTCTTAAAGATCGCCATCATCACAAAGACACCATTCAAGGATGCAATGCAGAGGGGCGAGACAGCCACGGGTATAGCACAAGCTGAAAGAGATCAACTTCAAAAGCAGATAGACGAGTTGAAGAAACAAGTCAAGGCACTGCTGACAACGACTCCGACCAGCGATAATGAGAAGCTGCTGGCCGACATGAAAGAAATCCAGTTCAACATCAAACAAGAGATTCAGCGCATGGCTGAGATGAAGAAGGAGAACGAAGAAATCCTACAAATGATCAAGACCGAAAGAGAACTGCATAGAGCTGAAATGGAACTCTTTCAAAACAAACCAACAGAAGCCACACAAGAACTCACAGAAAAACCGCAAGAAGAAACCCAAGAGACCGAGTCTGAACAGCAAGCTAAAGCCAGCAGCCCAACCACAACGCCCAAGAGGGAACTACTATACCGTCAGATCTCTGAAGGAGGCACAGAATACCCAGTCAACCAGGAAGAACTCAAGCGCGAGGAATTCAGAAGGCGCTGGGAAGAAAAAGAAAAGAAGAAGCCTAAAAAAACTCCGGGGGAAACCGATGGTATACCCAGTAGTACACTACAACTGTGAGGCCGACTTCGAGTACTATATCGAGGACGGTGAAATCGTCCCATGGCTGACCACGGAGGAAGAAAACGCTAGGCAGCAGATACGCAAACGCAACAGTGAAAACAGGCGCTAGGAGGAAAATGAAAACGTCGAAAAGGTCCTTCAGAAACTACACAAGAAAGAAGACAAAAAGACCAAATAAAAAATCCTTTTAAGGACTGCAACCAATCAAGCCAGGAGCCTGCACCAACAAAGAAAACAAGTGGAAACATGCACAAAGGACAGCCGCCGACCGATCCCCCAGCTGGAGTGGGATAACGAAAAGTCCTTATAAGGACTGGAGCCAGGAGCCTACACCAACAAAGAAAACCACAACAACAGAAGAGCACAAAGGATAGCCGCCGACCACTGCTGACGTCACAGACACAAACGCTACATAACCAGTCCGAGAAAGGACTCACAAGACAAGAATTGGGGTAAATAAACCCACAAAAACCACGGACCTCAACAATAACCACAGCTGATGAAGCAGGTTAGACGAGGTCGAATTTGGAATTTTTAATTTTTTTAAAGGAATCGGAATCAGAGCACTGCCCTTGTGGGTGGCGTAGCGTGATGTGACGCACTCCTCCACGATAGAGGTTGCCCACCACTACTTCGCCAAGCTCATGGATTCCAAATTGACCGGAGCTCCCAGGTCGACCCAGATGGGTACCAGGAAATATATTGGGAAGTAAAGTCGACCGGTGTGACCACATCACCCACCAGGTGCGGATGGGTTTATAACAAATATGGGTTTAGCACCATATGCCCACTATGCCTTAAGGCGTGTAAGACGGTCGTTTACCTGTCCACTGACCTCCCCCGGTTACGAACACTGCGGTTTATAAAGAGTGGCCGTGGTGGAGCTGGGGGGGGGGGGGGGAAATAAAGCACATAAACATAAAGTACGAATGGTCGGCTGGATGACGTCACAGGGTGTTCAAGGTAAACAAGCAGGGAAACGAGAAACTGCGGAGACCTTTAGTAAATAATTTACTGTATCAATAGTTCATGAGTCGTAAAGAATCTACTTAGAATTCTGTGATGGTCATAGTTATCTACAAGGTCGGCATCTTCATATCTAAGGTCGGCTGCAATAAAGCTTGAGCATTATCAGTCTCTCGCCATTATAGTACAGTTTGGAAGGATAAGAACTCTCGCTTTAAAACATCCGGTACTCTGTTGACGGGAGGGCGGGTTAAACCCCTACACCGGTCAGTTTGACTAAAGTGTTGACTTCTCGTCCTCGACTTTGAGACGTAAATTACAAGTACCTCAGAAGTTGCAGTTGGTTCTCCTGATGAGGAGGGACACTGGTAACAGGGAAAACTAAGCCACAAGCAAACATCAGTCTAGTGCGCTTCCCAGTAGTAGCAACTGCTTGTCGTGGTAGCACGTGTGTGGACTACGCTAGAGTTTATAGCTAGCGAACAAAAATATATACAATTTAAGGGTCTCTTTTACCTTCTTCTCTTCTTATGCTTTCCTCTTTCGAAGGGGGATGGTTCACCATAGTTAAGGCTCACCCCCCCCCCCCCCTCAGAGGTCAGGGCGTCCGACTGCAGTATGCCTTTGTGGAAGATTGACTTCCTCCTGACAGATTCCTTCCATAGCAAAGGTCTCTATCTGCCCGTGTGTAGATGGTTTCCCTCTAGAGATGTTCCCGGGAGCAACAATTGTCACTTGCCATGGAATATGTATGTGTGCAACTGGCACACGGAGAGCCGCGCTAGTGTAGCGGCTAGACGTTCGACTTTCGGCCCTATAGTCACGCATTCGATCCGCATCGGGCCGATTTGTATGTTTAAATCTGACACAGGCTGTCAGGGCGATCAATCCTAAAATGGGTTCCAGGATATGTTTTTGGGAGTAAAGGCGATCGGTGTGATGCTGATGTCAGCGCCTGCTGAGTGTCCACTCGTCTTTACAAATATGGGTCTAACGCCATATGCCCGGTGCGCCTGAAGCCGTGTGACAGTGTTCTTGACCTACTGGGGCTTGTAAGGCAAGCACGGAATGTCAACACTGTAACCTACCATGCATATCGTAAGAGGCGACTAAGGAGGGTTGGCGTGAGACTGGCTACCTTATTTCATCTCTTCTTGGTTCCTCTTGTACCTTGCGGGGTGATCCATTTGCTCCTCCGAGGTGTACACGTGCTCCCACGTGTCAGATTTGTGCCCTAAACCTGCGACTGGCCTAGCGGGAGAGTGCCCGTTCATGGGCTTCGTGTATTGAGATTCTCGTTGACTCTTCTATTCCCTCTGTCCATCGTTTACGTGGTCGGCCTCTTCCTCTGCTCCCATTTGGTCTTATATCATTGGTTGTTGTGGTATACTGTTAGTTGGTAACCTACTTGCATGGCCAGACCATTTGACTTGATTGATTGATTGATTGATTCTTGATTGATTGATTTTGGAACCGACATCACAGCATTCAGGGCATTCCCATAAGCGCTCCGTCCCCATCCTCAGCAGCCATCGAAGAGTCCCAACACCAATAGTACCAGTAGCAATCTGATTATATGTCCGTCTCGCCTTTCCTCTGAGCGTCGAGCGTCGGCCAGATCCCCTCGTCACTCCTCGCTGTCTCATTCTTGCCAGACCATGGTGATCCATTTGCTCCTCTGAGGTGTACACATGCTCCCACAAGGCCGCAACCACGTCTGTCTTGTCATGCATCAATACTCCACCAAGTTTTGCAGAGCCAGCCAATCTGTCTGCCTGTTCATTCCCCAGCACACCGGCATGCCCCGGAGAAAAGATCCAGGCGATGCTTGCCACCCGTGACCTCCAAAGCGAAGCAAGCCACTCTGCCCGAAGCGTGCCTGTCCTCACATTTCTCAGCATGCTTTCTGAGTCAGTTACAATCACGATGTGTGTGTGTATCGTATTCTCCATCCAGCTAGATGTTGTGGTATCATATGCCAGGCTCTCCAGCACCAAACGTCGACCATTAGCTTTTGCTAAGAATCCCCAGGCACTTCTCCTACCTCTCAACACCGACCCATCTGTGTAGACAATCACATCACCCGAGCGAGCATTATCCTGAATTAGTTGTTGAATTTCCACTTCCATTTGACTTGCTGCCTTCTAATAAAATCCAGCGCTGCTATAAGCCTCACTTTAGTCCTGATTGCTTTAGTCCTGATTTCTTCATTTCTGATTGTCTCTCTTCTTAATACGGCGAGTAATCTTCTCTGAAATCTCATATCTGTTGTGATGTTTCTTTTCTCTTTTTTCTGTCATTGTCCAGGTTTGGCATTGGAGTTGGTAGGAAGATTGTGTTGTAGAGTGCTTTGTTAGTAACTTTTGATACATGTTTGTTCTTTAGTATTGGTGCCGTTTGTCCAATGAGTTGGTTTGCATTATTGCATCTATTTTCGATCTCGTCTTCTGATTTGCCATTTGATGATATTATACTTCCGCGGGGGGGGGGGGGGGGGGCTTCCCTTGGTCAGATTTGATTGATTGATTGATTTAGGAACCGACATCACAGCATTCGGGACATTCCCATAAGCGCTCCGTCCCCATCCTCAGCAGCCAGCGAAGAGTTCCAACACTAATAGTTCCAGTAGCAATCGGGATTATACGTCCGTCTCGCCTTTCCTCTGAGCGTCGATCGTCGGCCAGATCCCCTCGTCACACCTCGCTGTCTCATTCTTACCAGACTATGGTGATTCATTTGCTCCTCCGAGGTGTACACGTGCTCCCACGTGTCAGATTTGTGCCCTAAACCTGCGACTGGCCTAGCAAGCCGGCAGGGGATTTTCATACTGCTCACAGAAAGAAAGAAAAACTGGCTACCCTATCATGTAGAAAACTGTATTTAGATATCTAAATTCAACCAGTCATGAACGAGTTTACAAAGAGTTTACTGTAAGTTGGTTGAGGGCCTATGCTCCATTCGGAGATGATAGGAAGAAGAGCTTGCACATGGCGATACCCTTGGTCGAGGTAATCTGGGAATGATAGATATCCGACTTAATTATCCAATACATTAAGGAGGCGTGTGATTTTAGAACCCAGTGTTTTTAGTGAACATTCTAACTTCTATATTGGAAACAAACCAGGTAATATCGGATCCCAAAGTGGACACCAACACTACCCAGCCACGTATCATCTTGCCCGTCCATCTATATATATATATATAAGAGAATGTTTGTTTGTGTCTTTGTTTGTGTGTCCTTTATGCGTTCCCGAACGGTCCATCCGATTGAGATTAAATTTTCTACAGATGTTCTTCTCACTCCCGCGGAGCCAACTGGCATAGTTAGTTTAAAATCAACAATTTTTCCTCCAGCACGAAAGAAATTGGCACGAGCTTAAGAAAGAGACGAATAAATGTCCCGCCATCTTGCTGCAAGGGAACTCACTCTCTGATTAAACCAGAAATTAGTTATGAACAGTTGTTGTTCTCACTCGCGTGGATGCAACTGAAATAGTTCTTCTTCTTCTTCAGCGTTCCGAGCCATTGAGGTTCTTTGCTGCAAATACAATCCGTCTCCATTCGTCTCTCTGGTGGACCTTCTCTTGCCAGTCGTTGATTCCAAGTGCTTGTAGGTCTGTACATGTATTCCAACTGAAATAGTTAGTTAGTTTAAAATCAATTTTTAATTTTTGGAAACGGGAACGGAAGCAGGGGTCGAATATGAATTAAATGAGACGCTCCCCGCCAGGGGCTGGGCGAAGCCGAGCCGGGTCGTCTTTGTTGGAAACGGGAACGGGAGCAGGGGCCGAATATGAATTAAATAAGACGCTCCCTGCCAGGATCTGGATGAAGCCGGGCCGGGTCTTCTAGTATTTGATATATTATTAACATTGTAAACCAAACAATAATAAAGTTTATTTTGGATTCTTGGTCCCTGGGAGAGACACCTTGCGTATCAGAGAAGAAAATCATTCTCTAGTAAGTAAAGTGTGGATACCGAGTGGGTCTTGTCACATGATCATATTATTGGCGTCCCATTATTCTTATCATTGTTAAGAAGTATGTACAGGACCCTACACATCATCTCATATTCCATCAACAGACATTTGAAACATGATCTGTGTATATTAGTTATTCCCAGGGTGTTTCTAACAATACGACGATCTCATCGCCGTCGCTTGATTTATTTTCTCTAATTCTACCTGTTATTTCTGTTGTTTGTTTGTTTTTGTTTTTTTTTTCAATTTCACCATTACCCCTATCCTGTTCAACCTCAAGGAGAAGTTGTAGTAGGGTCCATGACCGGTTCAGAATGATAGTCCTGTGACTAGTAAGCCACTAAAGCAGCTGCCCATGGTTTTACCCTCACAGTCCTATTAATCAGATGGTGATTGTTGTCCGTATGGGTTAATGTTATTTATGTTTATAGCAGCAGTAATTTATAGCAGCTCGCCAACAGCAGTCATGCTTCTCAACTGAAACTCATGACTCGCCCTCACCCCCTCCCCCAGCCGCCTCAATCTCAGGTATCACTGCTCAATAGGGAGTCGATGTGGCCAGGGGTTTAACGGGCTCGCGCTGAAAACTTTTTCTGATGGCCGTGGTTGGGGTTTGTTCCTCACGCCGGTCGGTTGATATTTAATATTGACTTCTCGTCCTTCGAATTGGGAATGTTAGTTACAAGTACCTCATAATTCGGGGAAGCTCACCTGATGGCGGGGAACACGGAGATAGAAAAAGCTGGCCGACACATCAGACTAGCAGAAGCAACTACTAGTAGTAGCAGCATGTGAGTGGACTAAAGTTGAGCATATGGCGGGAGTGGACAGTTCAAAAGCCAGCGCGCGAAACAAAATTGATTAATAAGCGAATTGTTCGCTTGAAATTTCCTAGTTAAGCCGAATGGATGCCTATCAAGTATTACAACAGCACAGATCTCGCGTGAAGATGTGTCAGTTTCAAACACGCAATATTACAGCTGTTTTCAGAGGAGGCCGATGCGGTCATTTACAGACATGCAATACTACGTGTGGTGTCATAAGAGGCCCTAATTGTCAGTCCATGCACACAGTATGTTGTGAAAGGGAGGCCATATTGTCATTGTTCACTCCGTGGCAAGCAATATCACAGGTGTTGTGATTAGAGGCATATATTGACTGTCCCAATCCACGTTGAAGCACGTTCAAGCCATTGTTAAAAATCAATAAACGGCGTTCTGCTTCCAAATCACCTGTATAGCTGTGTATAACATAATATTTTACCAGAAGCTGTAGTGTAATGTTGTATAACAGCATACTTTACCAGAACCTGTAGTGTAATGTTGTATAACAGCATATTTTACCAGAAGCGGTATTGTAATGTTGTATAACAGCATATTTTACCAGAAGCGGGAGTGTAATGTTGTATAACAAGATACTTTACCAGAAGCTGTAGTGTAATGTTGTATAACAGCATATTTTACCAGAAGCTGTAGTGTAATGTTGTGTTTCCCCCCAGGTGACTACCATTATCTGCATGTGTACAAGCCATGTCTGCCGGTACCTCTAGCACAAGAAATGGCTTCCGCCAACTATGTAAGTTGTCGGCCAGGTCATACAAAGACCATTATTGTGTTGTCTGATAGTTGGTGTGTCATGTCGCAGTTAGTTCACGCAATGCAGACCTGGAGGTGTGCACATCCAGCATTATTAGTTGATGTAGAAGGGAATATGCTGATTTCGTGGTCACTTGTTCGTTGCGTATAAGCTCTCACTGGTTTCCCATTTACTGCATCCTGTGGTTATCTCATCTGATTTCGCATTCCAAAACACTATTCTTCTTCTTCTTCTTCTTCTTCTTCTTCTTCTTCTTCTTCTTCTTCTTCTTCTTCTTCTTCTTCTTCGTCTTCTTCTTCTTCTTCTTCTTCTTCTTCTTCTTCTTCTTCTTCTTCTTCTTCTTCTTCTTCTTCTTCTTCTTCTTCTTCTTCTCCTCCTTCTTCTTTGCTGCTGCTGCTCCTCCTCCTCCTCCTCTTCTTCTTCTTCCTCTTCCACTTATTCTTTGTCTTCATTCTGAAAAGGACATTTGTTCTGCTGTTTCCAATTACAGCGAAGTAGAAAATTTGTTATTTTTAGTGCTTATAACCATTATTGCACTCCAGACATATCCATAGATGCTGCAATTTCCTCTTTAATAATGCCACCGGCCAGTGACAGTTAAGGGAAGACGATATATAGCGGGCCAAATGTCCACCTGTATGTCGAATCTGCCAATCGAATCTGCCAATCAAAGACGCGAGAAGGTAGTACGAGGTAATGAACTGTCTGACCAAAATAGCCAAGTCGCATATTTAGCGTAAAATGAATCAGCTGGTGTCTCATATGAACAGTGTCTTGCTCCGAGATCAGCATCAACAATGACAGCCAGTCGGTGCAGCACAGTAAATACTGGATGCGCTGTACATCGTTCTTCGATATCAGCTCACGACGTCCGCTATGTGAAATAGAAAACTGGCCACCATGTCTGCGTGCAGTAAGGCCTAGAAAATTTGATGACCCTAACACTGGACATATCAACAGAAGGTTCCTGCTTCGAGACTTGAAGATCGTTCAGCGTCAACCTAGCAGAATGTACCCCGAAACCAGAGCAGGAATAGGAACACTTCCGAAGACCATCCTGGAAGAAAGACAGCAAACATAGAATGGTGGAAAGAATAAACCAACAACCAATGATCTCAGAGGGAAGACGACGGCAAGATCCAAACAATCCAGCAGTTGTCAAGAAGACGAAACCTCAACTCAAGTAACGAACAGCACGAGATAGAACAGAACTGAGCTGCAATATTCGAGCAATTGGACGCAGTGTTGGATGCGATTGGTAGCCGCGGTAGGCAATGGCTAGCACGCTTGCTTGTTCTTGTTTTCTAACCCGCTACATATCGGAGCCATGGGGTCTTAGGTGGATCTAGCCTAACATCAGTACCAGAAACTGTCCTGGACATTAAAGGTGACCGGGATGATGCTGGCCGCAGCACCCATCAAATGCCGATTGACATAAAAAATATGGAGGGGGAGGGGGGTGGGGCATTAGATGTCCAGTACGCATCTGGACTTGAAAGGGGGAACCGTTATTTTACTTTTACTACTGGATGCGATGATACCACTACTTAAACCGAATGAGAGTAAGACACCCACAAAGAAAATAGCAACATCAATCCAGTATGTCACAGAAGACAAACGAAGGAATTAAAATATCTGCCAGATGTGAAACTGACAATAAAAAAGGAACACCATAATGCCCCAGCTATAACAAGTCGAAAAGGTGACTGCAGAAAGGGGCGAAAACCATCTTCTTCAACAGTCAGGTCGGTGATTGATTTTACCAGTTCTTTGGTGAATGTCAAGCCTACTATATGCCTGTTGTGCTGCGCTTTGTTTTTGACGACTCTCATTTGCAATTTGAACTCTGGCAGTCTGACACGGTAGTTTGATTTGTTTAGCGCTTCGGCTGCACGCTCCAAGGGTGTGAATAATAATGTCAGCTTCATCATTTGGTCAGCCTTCTGACATAGTGGCAGAACTATTTCGTCAGTGCACTCTACGCCATTACCCTCTAATACGAAGATGAGTTTAACACTGCAAATCGTTGTTCTCTGCACTGGTGGTATTAATCATCATTGAAGTTTTAACAAAATTCATAACTATTCTTATAAAGGTAAACTATTAATAAGATCAGATATGTTACTAATATCGAAGCTGTCAGTGGACCAGCGTTGTTGTGATATTGGCGTGAATCATTTGAAAAACAAAATGTTGCAGATCCTTTTCCAGATGTGATCAACACCAGCCCAAGGTTGATTTACCAAGTAATTTTATGTTCAGTAGATTGCCATTGCTTTCTGAACATGAAATTAACTTTGAAGTCCAACTGACCCGTGTGTGAATTGGCCTCATTAATCAGTACTGGTACTATAAAGTATTGTCACTGGTGCTCACGTCAGTGATAGAAGGTTAGATTATGTCAGAAGCAGCTGTTTCGGCTGCACAGTTAACATGACCGATGGATAAATGGCATGCTATAAGCTGCGGTGGAGGATCATAACCTAGCTGGTTGAAGAAATACATCATTGGTGATATGGGCTTTCTTTCCGGCTTGTTCAAGGAATTCATTACAGTTTTGGGGAGGAACACCCGAGCTCGCACACCAGGTCTTGGAGAATTAGAAGACGATGAAGAAGAAAGAAGAGGCGGCAGAAATGAAGAAGGAAGTGGAGGGAGTGAGGGAGGGTCAGAAGAAGCAGAAGAGAAAGAAGAAACAGCAGTATCAGCAGAAAATGATGACGAAGAAAAAGAGGTCGGCCTGGCCCAATGGATAATAGGGCTCTCTCTTGAACTTCCTGTGTGCTGATGCCGAGGTAGCGGGTTCAACCCCTACACCGGTCAGTTGGACGAAAATGTTGACTTCTCGTCCTTGACTTGGGTACGTAAATTGCAAGTACTTCTGAAGTCAGAGTGGATTCGTCGGATGGCAAGGGACACTGATAATAGAGAAAGCTAACCCACACGCAAACATCAACCCGGTGCACTAGAAGTAGTAGCACGTGTATGGACTAAGCAGAAGAAGAAAAGAGGAAAAGAATCAGTAGAAAGCAGTAGAAACGGGGGAGGGGGAAGAAGAAGAAACAGAAAATAAAGAAGCAGAAGAAGTACAAGAACAAGAAGAAGAACAACAAGAAGAAGAAGAACAAGAAGAAGAAGAACAAGAAGAAGAATGTGTTAATGTACGATTGTGTGTGTGTTCCGAAACATCCTGATAGTTTCTTCTTTCCAGGGTCGAGAGTTAATTACGGGCCAACCTGGCACAGATAAGGACTACATCAGGCTACACGTCAATCAGTACAGTTCTATTGAGACAATAACCTGCTTGTCCAAGAAGGTTGGTCCCGTCTGTCTGTCTGTCTGATCTGATCTTATCTGTCTGCCTGTCTGTCGATATCTATATAATCTGTCTATATACCTGTCTCTCTGTCCGTCCGTCCGTCCGTCCGTCTAAATTAATTGTTTATCTATCTCTCTTTCTGGATGTAATGTCTCTCTCTCTCTCTCTCTCTCTCTCTATATATATATATATATATATATATATATATATATATATATATATATATATATATATATATATATATATATATATATATGTCTGTGTGCGCGCGTCCTGCCTTCTTGCCTGGCTGGCTGTCTGTCAGTCATTCTGTCTGTCTGTGGTCTAAATAAGCTAGTCTGTGTATCTAGAAGCTGGCCTGTGTATTTATAAGCCTGTCTGTGTATCTATAAGTTTGGTCTGTATAAGCTGGTCTGTGTTTCTATCAGCGTGTCTGTGTATCTATAAGCAAGCTAGGTTTATCTTTGAGCTTGTCTGTATATCTACTGTGAGAAAAAGTATATTGATTGTCCACGCTCAGCCATCTTACCTGTTTCGTGTGAACCACCCAGTATATGATGATCGAAAATAAACTATTCTTTTATATGCCAAAAGGGGTATTGGGCACACGTGTTTTTTTTTTTTTTTTTTTTTTTTTTTGCGCTCGCTCGGTTTGTACTCAAGCGTAGTCGATACACAATATTTATAGTAATGACGGACGAGTTTTGCGTGTGGATTAGCTTTCCCTATTAACAGTAACCTCGCCATCAGGCAAACCCACTCTTACTTCAGAGGTACCTGTAATTTATGTCCCAAAGTCAAGGACGACAGGGTAACATTTTAGTCCAGCTGTCCGGTGTAGGGGTTGAACTGCTTACCTCAGCATCAGCACAACGGATGTTTAAGAACAAGCGTTCTTACCCATTCGGCCATGCTGACCTGCGGGCACACGGTTCTATGCCCTTATTTTATAGACCAATCGACACACGGTATGCGATGTGGTCAGTATCACACCGGCCATCTTTACTTCCCAAGACATTTCTTGGTACTCATTTTAGGCTGGGCAGACGTAGGGGGTAAATTTTTTTTTCAATTCCGAATCCGCCCCCTTGACCCCCGTGCCGGTATTGGAGTGTCTAGCAACTACGCTGCCGTGGCTCCCATGTGATGATCGGAGGTAACTAATATACATATCAATACAGGAAAGGTTAACCCGGTCAACAAATGCCCGCAGAAGTCGGATGTGTCGGCCTAACGGCGTAAGAATGTAACTCTGCTGTAAACAGGCACAACGCAATCACGTCCAAAAAAGCTCCGGATGAACGCAGAAGGAGAAGATATACTTATCAATGGACGCAGGAGAGGGCGGTTCTGGATGTAGCTACCCAGATCGCAGCGGGGACAATCAACATCTAGATCCTGCTGTCATCCAACACCAACTCCTGCACTTGGCTAGTGTTCTGTGACCTGTATTCCTTCCTCATCATACATCAAAATACACATATTTCTTTTTATTGTGTCGCGGAGAAGAAAAAAAATTCATTATTTTTACATGAAATGTTTCATAACACAATCAGATTTTCGTTACAAGAACGTTGTTTACGGTATGTGTTTAAACATGCGAGTTACTCATTTGTGATAGTGTTCTTTCTGTTTTTCAGCAGTTCGTTGATAAAGACTTTCGCCGAAACGCTCGTTTGCATCTCTCTCTCTCTCTCTCTCTCTCTCTCTCTCTCTCTCTCTCTCTCTCTCTCTCTCTCTCTCTCTCTCTCTCATCTCTATGTGCCTGTCTGTATGTGTGTTTCTACGTGCTCCCGTCCTTCCTTCCTTTCTTTATTCCTTCCTTCCTTCCGTCGAACTTTCTAGTTACATTTTGTGTTCACTCATTTTTTTTTTGCAACCAAACGTTTTTAATGTTTATGCTGTAGCCATTCTCCAAAGACAACTTCCTGTGCCTGTACGGAATCCACGAGAAAACGCTCAACAAACTCTGCGCCCGCTTCGACGAGAAGCTCATCTCAGACCTGTATGGGTGAGTCCATCTTTGGGTAGTAGCTACGCCTAAACAACCAAAACATAATTAGGGACGCAAAGGTGTTTCCGAGGCACCAGGGCTGGGTTATATACTGGCCAAGACCTATTGACGCGTCCTCGTCGAGCGTCCTGGGCAACAGGTCTCTTCGGGGTCCTGGCTAAAGTCAGTAGGATCGCCGATTCCTCCGAAGTCGGAGAGTGTCTGCCTGTACGGCGAGGAACCACCAGCCTGCACACCAATAAGCCAGGCATGGGACAACGGATACTCACGCAAACCTCAGGTCCTGTATGACATCACACTGATGTTGGACAACAGGGTGCCTTCATCCGACATACAGGGCTTTGCGTTGGAGCTCAAGCCAACGAACACAAGCAAGCAAGCATAAAACTAGCAAGAATTGTAGTCTAGCGGTGCACCAGTTGTGCTTATTTGGTTGCAGCTGTTGTTTGATGATTAATTGTTAGTGCTTTCAAAGAAGTGAAAGTTGTAACTGTGAATTCACGTGCTTTAATGCTCATTTAAATCTGGGCCCCGAAAAGGGCTTGCATTTAGTTAAGAGTTGGTTTTTTTTTTTTTTTTTTGCGCTCACTCGATTTAAACTCAAGCGTAGTCCATACACACTATTTATAGTTGTGATGGACTGAATTTTTGCCAGTGGATTAGGTCTCCCTATTAACAGTGTCCCTCGCCATCAGACGAACCCACTCCGACTTCAGAGGTACTTGTAATTAACGTCCCCAAGTCCAGGACGACAGGTCAACATTTTAGTCCGGCTATCCGGGTACGGGGTTGAACCGCTTACCTCGGCACCAGCACACCGGATGTTTAAGAACACGCTTTCTTGCCCATTCGATCATGCTGACCTGCATTTAAGTGGTTAATTTCGAATTTCCTTCCAAGCCGATATCTGAGGCCATCTCCACAGGACTGCGTCGCAGTGCTCTTCCCCCATCCCCTCTCTCTCCCTCTCTCTCTCTCTCCCTCACCATTTCCCTCACTCTCTCTCTCTCTCTCTCTCTCTCTCCCTCACCATTTCCCTCACTCTCTCTCTCTCTATCTCTCTCTCTCTCCCTCCTGCTCTCTCTCTCCCTCGCCCCCTCCCTCTCCCTTTCTCTCTTTCCCTTTCTCTCTCCCTCCCTCTCTCCTCTCTCTCTCTCTCTCTCTCTCTCTCTCTCTCTCTCTCTCTCTCTCTCGTCTCAGCTCAGCTCAGTTCAGATGCCAGCGAGATGTGCATGACAGGTATTGAAATGTCATTTCTGCGAAAAGACATGGCGACGATGGGAGCGCCTGACAGAACTATAGTGTGTGGATATGCTGCATCATGAAGAGATGCTCTGAGCTTTCCATTTTTTTTTTTGCTGTAGAAGTTTCAGTTTTTTGCTCTAACGTTTGCGAAATCATCCACGATCCACATTCACTTTGTGTAATATTTAATCGGGGTTTTTTTTCATGATAAATTAATAGGCAAACATTTTGAATATAGAAGTATTATGAATGTTAAATTAGAAAATCACTTCAATCAAAGATACATCTTCTGTTGGGAAAACACTTCATAAAATATCGCGATATGAATATCGCTATAAGCTACATATTGTGTGAATAGGTTGTGCAACAAGATTCTTGGGTATGACACTAAACAGACAATTAAATTGGAAAACAACACACACACAAAACAGATTGATCGCACCATATAATAATGGCAAAACCACATGATACTTTAAAATACGTCATCAGACAAGAAGCAGATTTCACACTGTGCACGGATGAAGTGTTCAATTATGTTATGGTCTTGGAAGACCTTGGGTCAATCCTATTAACCTATTAACATGGGTTTTATGACTTATGCGATAAAACGTCCTTATATAGTTAGTACCAAACACGCATGCTGAAAACACATAAATATGTAAGTCATACATACAGACGTTGGAAATAAATAGTCTGAAGTAATGAAAAAGAAACGTGTTAAATATTGTGGCCAGATTAAAAGACAAGTCACTCTTTTAAAACGTTATGCTGGAGAAAACAGTCGAAGGCAGGCTAGCAAGTTGGAGACAAAAGATACAAATGGGAAGATATCATCAAGAGATGGACTAACAGCAGAGTGTCAGAGTTCACAACCAAAACGAGAAATGAACGGCATTGGCGATGCACTGTATCAACATTTCATTGCGCATATGGCGCTGATTCTATTCACTGACAAGCGGCCCATATAATATTGACAATATACCTCCTCTTGCGCCGTACTCTCTCCGACATTATGGATGGGTCCTATATGCCAGGAAACGTCTTGGAGTGTGAAGGCGCTCGGCTTGATACTGACCATATCAGCCACCAATGTCAAGTGGTCTATAAAGGTATGCGTCTAGCAACACATGTTCGGTGCACCTAGCGCGCGTAAGACTGACCATATATGCCCAATGTTTCACGGCATGTGAACGGGATTATGTCAACTTGACTATTTCATGAAGAAGCATTCGGTGTCTAATGATTCATTTATCCTTTGGTCCTGCAGGTACCTGAGTGAACCTTGGGCCATGGCAGTTTACCACGACCGGTTTTCTGACTTCAGAGATGAGATCAGAGATCTGCTCATCTCAAATACGGTAAGAGAGTCAGTATCGTCACTGTAGCTGGAGGTCATTATGGCCGAAAGTATAAGAATGCTCGCTCTTAAACTTCCGGTGTGCTGCTGCCGAGGTGGCGGGTTCAACCCTTACATTGGTCAGTTGGACAGAAATGTTGACTTCTCGTCCTTTACTTGGTGACATAAATTATAAGTATCTCAGAAGTCGGAGTAACTTGGCCTGGTGGCGAGAGATGCTGGTAATAGGTAAAGCTCATCCACCGCAAAAATCAGTCCAGGGCACTAGAAGTAGTGACGTGCGTATGGACTACGCTTGAGTTGAAAGTGAGTGAACGCAAACAATCAACATTTGCTGTATCTCTCCCGGTTAAAAGGTGTTCAGGGTCCGTGTGACTATGTTTGTTTACCATGTATGATGAATATAGGCAGCTTGTTTCTGTTCAACGACTTCTACAATGTTGTGTTCCTGACCTTACGCGACGTGCCAGACACGACCAAGTGTCTAAGTGTGTATAGCAAACCTGTGTCCCCCAATAATCAAACATGAAAGATCTCCAGCTGAGAATGTCCAATGATAATTTCCAACACAGCAGTCACGGAACAATCCATCGGCAAGGCTTCAAACTAAGACTTTTATTGAACATATATGATGAGCCATCAGATGAGTGGTGAAGTCCGTCTCTGTCATTCAACCATACAATAGTAGCAATTCGTTAATATCCAATCGCCTCGTGATCATGACAGCTCGTGCAGCCATTCATACCATTCGATAACTCTCACTTAACCATTGAACTTTTACGGGTATCTTTGTAATCTCTCAGCCACAAACTTGCAGTTACCTCCTTTCTGGAGTATGCTTCCACTGAATCCCTGCATACGGCAGTGTCAGAATGAAACCTCGCATATAGCTGCTACCAGTGGCTACCCGAACAAATATACTAGGCCGGTCGGTCCTTACATGAACCGCCGCCTTTCTCCTTCAGAAGCTTTGGCTGGATTCCATTATGCTGGGCCGGCCGGTTCCTCCACAAACCGCCGCCTACCTCCTGCGGAGGCTCTAGCCCGACTGATGTGCGCTACAACAAAACGTCAGTAGGTTTTTAATCTCCCAGAGATTTTAATGGACAACTTGGCTTTGTGCTTGATTTAGCCTTTACAAATATGGGTGCCAGAAAATGTTATGGGAAGTTAAAGAGACCGGTGTCATAAGACCAACCATCGAGTGTTGATTAGACTCCAAATATGGGCTAGCAGCATATCCTCAACATGCCATGGAAGCGAGGTATTTAATTACTGTTTGGGCGCTAACGTGTTGAAACAAAAATATACCATTACACGCCTCTATGAAAGGAATGGAAGAAAAAGCAGCGGCTGCAGCAGGATATAACGATATGAATTGGAAACAAATAGGTATATTAAGCTCCTGCGAGAAGAAACGTACTAAACACAAACACGTTGCACATACCTTACAAGGAGATCCATCGTATACCGGAATACAGGTGAAAATCAAAAAACCAGAAGTAATCAATAAATATATAAAATGAATAATAAAATAAAATACACACAAAAGCGTACAATACGACACACAGGACGGCCGACTTTTCAATTCTCAGAATCTTTGTCAAGGACAGGACAACACAGATAGATAAACAACGAAATACAAAAAACAAAAAAAAAAGCAAAAAGTGTGTATTTTATTTTATTATTCATTTTATATATGTATTGATTACTTCTGGTTTTTGGATTTTCACCTGTATTCCGGTATACGATGGATCTCCTTGTAAGGTATGTGCAACGTGTTTGTGTTTAGTACGTTTCTTCTCGCAGGAGCTTAATATGCCTATTTGTTTCCAATTCATATCTCTATGAAAGGGAAGGACGGGGCGGTATGAATATGACGATTGCCCGAATGACATAAACAAAAATAAATTGTTTCCAAGCAATTTTTTTGCCCTGGGAATGGGAAGTGATAACGCTATCACATCTTGTAGGCCTGAGAGCGGGGGGGGGGGGGGGGGGGAGTCTTTTCCCCAGTTTGATAAGCCACGAGCGAAGCATCAAACCCACGCCCGACCGTGCCCGTGCTAATACATATACACTCATTTAACAATCTATTCACTGAAATAATAGACACAATGTATCCCAGCTGTGACCCAGAAGGATTGAGCGGGATTTTGCCTTTAAAAATATAATTAGCTTGTAGCTTTTTTTGTTCCCTCTCAAATCCAAAGATGGTTTGGACTGATAGCTCAGAGATTAAGTGAAATATGAAACCTCCGAAATCTGCCTGTAGCTTTGTGTTGCCTAATCTCTAAGTCCATGCAAATTTATCAGCCTGTCATCTGTGACGTACAGCACATTTTATGCCAATCCTTCCATCTGTTTATGGTATTGTTACCCCGTGGCTGCTATTATTTATAAACTCCCTAGAGTATACATACAGCCGTTGATTAAAACCTAACCGATGTATGAAGTATGAGGCAAAAAATAAAGTCCTTATGTGCGATTACCCCATAAATATGTTAAATTTATACACTCTAACCAATGTTTTCCCTTGGTGAATTTGAATAATGAAGACACAAACAAATGTATCAATTTCAAACCCTTACAATAAACATCATTTCAAAGATCAATTACCGTATTTCTATTCAAACTACCTTTTACATTATAAAAAGCTCACTTTCTCCTAACTTTTATTGTGGTTTCATGAAAGCAAACAGTTGACTTCTTGTTTGTCGTTGTCTGTTGGATGTCAGAACTGAATCCCATAGACTGCTTAGAAAACCAATATTCTAGCAATAAATTATCATCATCATTATCATCATCATCGTGTATTAAGTCCTTTGTAAAATATGGCTCCCGTAACGGAAAAACTTTCCCTGGCCAGTTTCCCCCGCCTCGTGTAAGTTCATGCCCATGGTGTCAAATGTGTCAAATGTCAGTACGTTTCTTCTTCCATCATCCACAAAGTCAGTAACTTGAATATCCTTTACATTTTTGCATATCCGTAAATGGGTGCTCCATAGGAGCAGCCTCGCCTAGTAGGGGTAGACATGTGCACCAGATGACTCCAGACCGTCAGCAGGCTACTGAGTGCAAAAGATTACTATCATTGAAAGTAGGAACATGGAATGTTAGAACAATGAGTGCAGATGGAAAATTGGATAACGTCAAACAAGAAATGGGTAGAGAGAATATTAACATATTAGGATTGTGTTAAACGAGATGGACATGGGCAGGGATTAAGACAGGGGAATATTTTAAGATTATATTTCTGGAGGAGACGAAAGCAAAAAGGTGTAGCAATAATCTTAGATCTGAAAACATCAAAATCTGTTAAAGGATATTGGACAGTGTCAGACAGGGTTATATTGGTAAAATTAACCGACAGACCTTTTAACACAAACGTCATTCAAATACATGCTCCAACGGGAGAAAGCAGTGAAGATAGTGTTGATGAATTTTATAATGTCATGGAGAATGCTTTGAAGACATGTGAAAATTCAGAAATAAACATCATAATGGGTTTCTTCAATGCGAAAGTAGGAAATCATAGTGATAAATGCACGGTAGGTAAACATGGTTTGGGCGAACGAAACGAGAGAGGATACAGACTTGTAGAATAAGCAAAAGAACATGAACTGATTGTTGGAAACACCTGGTTTAAGCAGCATCACAGAAGATTATGGACTTGGCGAAGTCCTGACAGCAGGATTAGAAACCATATTGATTACATCCTGATTAAAGAAGGTTTCCAAATACGTTAACAGTCGCAAAAACAGTCCCAAATCTGACTGTTACAGTGATAACAGATTTATTATAGGCACATTGAAGGTAAAGTTAAAGAAAGTCAAGTATACACCAGGAAACACTAAATATGATCTGTGTGCATTACAAAAATGACAAGGAAATATAAGACAATTTTAACATAGAAGTAAAGAACAAATTTGATGTATTGTCTGATCTAGAGATCTTATTTTAAGATGTGGATGATCAATGGGAAATGTTGAAGAAGTCAATCAATTTGGCTGCAGAAACACTATCCCAAAATTAAAGAAAAGTAGGTCGTAAGAAATGGATGACTGAAGAAATTTTAAGACTAATGGAAACAAGAAGACTCAACAAAAATATTCCTGACAAATATGAATAGATTCACAGGAAAGTCAGAATATTATGTACAGAAGCAAAAGAAGCATGGCTTGAAAAAAAGTTGCATAGAAATTGAAAAACAACACAACAGTAAAAATACCAAATTAATGCACAAAAGAATTCAGGAGCTTACTAATACAAGGACACTACATCAACAGGCTGCCTGAAAACAAAAGATGGAAAGAACTTAACATTCAGCATAACGTCACCATACAGTGGATACCATCCCACTGAGGAGTATCCGGAAACGACAGAGCTAATCGATTGGCTAAGGAAGGAGCAAACGAAGAACAGCCTGAAGTTCCCGTTACATACCACTAATAGAAAAGAATCATCAAATCAGTCAGAAAGCCACCAAAACCTGCCAAGACGACTAGACTACCACGTTATGGACAGACCAGAACAAGTCATTATTCTGCACCTCAGAACAGGACACAATAGATTACGCAACCACATGTATACAAAATTCAAGATTGGTGAATCAGTCATGTGCACATGTGGATTGGCGTGGCGGACAGCAGAGCACATACTCCAAGACTGCTCAAAATATAACATATCTAGGCAAACCTTCTGCCCTAGAGCCTCCAGTGAAAGATAAACTCTGTGGACCGCTGAGTGAACTAACAAAATACAGTTAAATTCACACAAGAGACAACATTGCAGTTATAGACATATTTCAAACGAACGAAAGAAGAAGAAGAAAAAGAAGAAAGAAGAAGGAGAAGAAGGAAAAAAATCATAATAGAAAAACATGAGATTTTACATACATGGTCAGATTATGTGACAAATCTTTATGATAATACAAGAGAAGAACAATATGATATTCGGAGTAATAATGTAGGACCATCAGTTCTGAAGACAGAAGTTCAGAATGCTCTTATTCATATGAAATCTGGCAAGACCCAGGGTCCAGACAACATTCAATGCCTTAGAAGAATGCCGGCTTCGTGGCTTAGAGGTTAGCGACTTCTCTCCGTAATCTCGTATACTCTCGTAGGTAACGTGTTGACGGTGAGAATCAGCAGTGGTTCGAATCGCATCGGTAACTTACGGGGTATGTGAGCCGGCCGCTCAGAAAGCAATGGCAAACTACTGAGCGTAATCTTGCCAAGAAATCAACATACAGCTGAAAGATGCTGGTGTTGACAGCGATGTCCTGTAAAGGATATGCAAAACATTACCTTAGAAGAATATGGAATAGACCAATTCACCAGACTGCTGAACACTATATATGATACTGGAGATGTACCTCCTGAATTGTGTAACTCTATATTTATTGCAATCCCAAAGAAATCAGGAGCCTTGGAATGTGACCAACATCGAACAATTAGTATAATGAGTCACATCACAAAGATTTTGCTAAGAATTATCATGCAAACAGTTAGGAAGAAAATACAACCCCAAACAGGAGAAGAACAATGTGGGTTTGTAGACGGCAAGGTTATACAGTAAATGATGTGTGATGCTGGGAACATTAATTGAACGTTCTATAGAAGTAAACAAAGATTTACATTTTTGCTTTATTGACTACACGCAGGCTTTCGATAAAGTAAGACATGTCAACATGATAGAGATGCTTGCAGATCTACAAATAAACAAAGACTTCACATCTGAGATAGGTTAACGTGAATCTCCAGCGTTGTCTGTCTTAGGTACACCCTACTCTGCTGTCTTAGTCCATGTTGTTATCTCCATATGTAACCCGGTGTCTTCACCCTAAGGTAGTCACGGTGATGCCATGGCTAGCTCGTTTACCTGCCTGTCCTGTGGTCAAGTGATGTCATCACATTCGAGGAGCGTCTGTTTAATTTCATTGGCCTGGTCTGCAGGTCGACCCAGCCTAACATAGATACTAGGGGATGTGTTGGGCGGTAAAGGTGGACGGTGTCATATCGACTGCATCAAACCTCCAGTGCTGATGGGACTCTACAAACGTGAGGCTAGCACCATATAGCCAGTGCGCCTGCGGGCTTGTATAATGATTGTTGACTGACTGTTTGACTGTGTCTGTTTGTTTCAACTGACAGGCCAAGGCGTCGACTTTGGAAGACCTTGCCAGGCGTATGGTGGATGAAGAAACTGTCGTAAGTACTCTCGCCCTCTCCCTGTGTTTCTCTGTCTGTCTGTCTGTCTGTCTGTCTGTCTGTCTGTCTGTCTGTCTGTCTGTCTCTCTCTCTCTCTCTCTCTCTCTCTCTCTCTCTCTCTCTCTCTCTCTCTCTCTCTCTCTCTCTCTCCCCTACATCTGTGACAACCATGCACAATGAAGACTAGGGCAGCCATGAACTCCCGTATGAGGAAGAGTTACAATAAATGTTGCATACCCTTTGCAGGACGTTGCCATCAACCCCAGGTTGATTGTCTAGGCTATTATACGTTTTCCATTGATTTCTGAACGAGAAACCAACGTTTAAGTCCAACTTAATGCTTGTTAGGGGTTGAACCGCCTACCTCACCATCATCGCACCAAAAGTGTAAGAGCGAGTGGTCTTGTCCTTTCGATCACGTCGGCTTCTGAGAAATGAGATAGCATGCATATATCATAGCATGTCTTTGATTGCTTGTTATTTGTTTGTTACTGGATGCTTCATTGTTCATGGCACTCACTAGATTCCATAGTTTGTTTCCATCCCTGTCAGAGTTCAGGTTTTCTGGGAGTTCTTTTTTTTTTCTTCTCTCCAATAATATATTGTTGTTTGATTTAATATTCTTTTGTATTTTGCTAAGATGGCTTTCAGAGAGATGTTCGCTTTATTTATTTGTTCTCTCTCTCTCTCTCTCTCTCTCTCTCTCTCTCTCTCTCTCTCTCTCTCTCTCTCTCTCTCTCTCTCTCTCTCTCTCTCTCCCTCCCCCCCCCCCCGACAGTTCATTGCCTTTAAAAGGTGTAGTTCTTCAGTCCAGTGTGGTTTGTAACTTTTCCTCGCCCTTCTTGAAATGGACTCAGTGGCCGCTTCTAGTATTGCTTTGTTTAGACATTTGTTTCATGTTGCCATGTCGTGTTTTTATGTTTTCACAGTAATTGTCTGTTAGTGTGGCAAATCTATCTCACAACAGCTCGTTTGTAATTCCAGCGAGGAACTGGTTTTTGCTCCATATTCATTACAAGTTTGACTGGTCGGTGGTCAGTGCCTGCTAATTGGTCCAGCACATGACAATCGATTGTGTGTAGGATGTCTCCTGTACCGAGGGCTAAGTCTGGAGTGAAAGTGGCACACCATCTTCTAGAGAAAAAGCTCGGTGTGTCATCCGCTTTGTTAGTAGATGGAGTCTATTTCCCAGTCCTCTACTTCATCTCCTCTGTTATCAGTGTCTAGGTATCCCTATCTCCAACTATAATTCAGTTTGTGTCAGTTACTGTCATATTTGACAGTGTTAGGGCTTTATCTGCTGGGCTATGTAGATTGTAAATTCTTATTTTCACGTCCTCTATCATTATATATGTCTGTCATCTACTACCTATAGTACCTTTCATTGTAGAACGGGGGGGGGGGGGGGGGTGTTGAGCCTGAGGAATTAAGGCCGCCTGGTTAGTACAGTCGCCGCGAACTGTGCAGGATAGGATTTTCTTTTTGCCCTCGACAGAAAAAATCCACGCCCTACCGAAAATTCGAATTCGGGTCTCCCGAAGGAGAACTCGGCGTTCTTAGCCACTCGACCAGCCGCTCCGATAATTTCCGTTTGATTGTTAGAGATCATAGATACTTCACTGCAAGGTATTGTATTTCGTGTAAGTATTAGAACCCCTCCTTTGTGTCCTTCACGGTCGGAACGTGTGGCCTGATATCCTCTAACTGAATTGTTGAGGTGTGTCTCTTGAATGCATGCCACATCAATTTTGTCTTTATGAAGACGATTTGTTATGGGAACTTTCTTGTTAAGAACTCCTTCGGTGTTCCACCATAGTATGTTGAGTTTCCGAGTGTTTGGTCAGTAGCTCTTACCCTATCCCTATGTGCATTAACTCCACAGAACAGGGGAACCCACCAGTAGTATTGTGTCGACTCCTTCGAGGCTGGGGGACCGGCACTATCACCGCCTGGAGGAACTCCACGGATTTAGCACCATTCTGATTTCTTTTAATGTGTGGCATCATTGATTGGCTGAATTATGTTGCACTGTTTCGTCAATTGTGTCAGGTCTTAGTCAGATATGACTGAGCTACTGTATAACAGTAGACGGTACTACCTGCTTTCTGTTAGCGCCGAACGTTGGGCGGCGCTTACCAAACCCGACACCACACATTTTGCCAACGACTTCGAGCGGAAGAGCGCAACTGGGAGGGTACAAGCCTTACTTTGGTGCGAGGAAATGCAAGCTAAAGACAAAATGTCATGGCAGGGCAGACCAGGCCCTCAGCCTTGGTTGGCGGCTGATCTAGGATCGAAGCTCCGACAGGCGGACAGTTAGAGCATTGCTTTGCTGATCCGGCAGCTTCTGCAGCTTGTCTTGTTCCAGATGTAGGGGTGTTAATTTTCCTCTGGAGTGAACTAGGCAGAGAGGGATCATTCTGCATGGGCAACACATGATCTGTATATTTTAGCCCAGGCTTTGTGCTATGGAGAGGCAATAACTCCATCCCTGGTCTTAACTGGTCTCGGAATCAAAGCGAGAGGCAATTGTTACGGGTTATAAGTCCCTATCAATTGGCGTAGCCATGGGGCGCCACGCGTTGCCTCTGACGGTGGGAGACACCTACAGGTGTCACTGATCAGCTACCGCCCGCCTCAAGCTGGACAGCCCCCGGCCAATTGGGTGCTGATCCGCCACAGCCTGCCTGCTTCAATGGGTGCTTGGGGCTAGGACAAAATCTGAATCGCAGGCTGTAAAACCAATGCACTAGGTACAAATAAAAATAAAAATAGAAACCTCAAGCTACGGCTTGCAACCTGGAACGTGAGAACCATGTGTCCAGGAATTTCCACTGACTTGACCAATATTGACGATGTGAGAAAAACGGCTGTGATTGATGCCGAACTCAATCGTCTTAACATTGATATTGCTGGCCTGCAGGAGACTCGCCTCGCTGAGGAAGGGTCACTCAGGGAAAACAATTACACCTTTTTTTGGAAGGGTAGAGGGCAGGCAGAAAAAAGGCAACACGGTGTGGGCTTTGCAGTGAAGAATTCGCTACTGGGAATGACCAAAATTAGGAGGGTACTGATCAGAGAGTTGCTTTTTGTAGATGATGCTGCAGTTACGACCCACTCTGAAGAATTGCAGTGTCTACTATCTGCATTCTCCAATGCTTGTTCTGAAATTGGTTTAACAATTAGCAAAAAGAAGACACAGATTATGTCACAAGGTGCACATGGGGTACCATCAATCTTTATTGATGACGCCGAACTAGAGATGGTAGACCATTTTATATATCTAGGATCAGTGGTAAATAGTAAATTATCCCTAGATCAGGAAATCAACATCCGGATTGGTAAGGCAGCAACAACAATGAACAGGTTAAGAAAAAGAGTCTGGGAGAACAGGAAGCTTACTGTCAAAACAAAAGTCCTTGTCTATCAAGCCTGTGTCCTTAGTACTCTTCTTTATGGCAGTGAAACCTGGACAACTTACACCAAGAGAAACGTTTAAACAGCTTTCATATACGGTGTCTGCGAAGAATTCTTGGTATTAAGTGGCAAGACAAAATCACAAATACTGAAGTATTGGAAAGATCAGGTTGTGTGACGGTTTATTCCATGCTCAGTCTTCGTAGATTTAGATGGATAGGACATCTTAGGAGGATGGATGATGATAGAATACCAAAGGACATCTTTTTTGGTGAATTACAGATGGGTAAGAGATCTCAGGGTCGGCCTCTACTACGTTACAAAAATGTGTGTAAGCGGGACATGATTGATACAGGCATTGATAATGCACATTGGAAGCAATCGTCGCTGAACGTGTTGCATGGAGGGCAAACATCAGAAATGGAATAAAGACAAAGGAGAAAATTATTGCAGATAGGTCACACACCGAGAGTGTGAGACGTAAGATAGTGCATGATGGTGGAAATGACCACGTGTTCACATGCACCCACTGTGAACGGACATTTACAGCGCAAATTGGCCTTATCAGTCACATTCGCTACCGCCATAGGTAAAAGTTATTATGCCTTTTTAAAGCACAAACTATCGTCTCTCAAGACGGCAAGGTGTCAATGTATTTCGTCAAGCCGGTGGCGCAGTACATTCCAATTCCAGTTCTTGAGAAGAATGGTCCTATTCAACCGTCGACGTATCGATATGGTTATAGTCGGGGCTCTTATATTGTATCTCGTATTTGTTATTTCGTAAATAGAGATGCGTATATCTGCTTCCTTGAAAATATTTGAATGGCTGTAATTGTGTTCGTTTCTTCCTTGCGGTTTTACATGTCTGGACAGGGTAAGGCCTGGCATAACTGTGTCCCCGCCCCGTCTTTTGGTGTTGTTTCCTTCAGGGAGTTTTACCAGTCGTCATCCTTCCTCCAGACATCTCGTCTTCGTCTGTTTTCGTGTCTTCTGGGTCTTCTTTGGAACCTTGTTCCGTGAACGGCTTGGTATCTTGTTCTTGCTGGAGAGTAACCTCTTCCTCTGACCACCGTCCAATCTTGGTCGCTGTCTGTTTGGATATCTATCTCTTCGTTTGGTTCTTTCTTTTCTGCCTGGCGTGGTATCTTTTACTTCTGATGTCTCATTCTTTGACTTGAGCTTTTCTATCTTTTCTCTTTCTTCTTGCATTGTTGCTGTTTCTCCTGTCTCAGCCATTATTGCCATCCGAGCGACATCCTGCTCAATCTTCTGATGCACTTGCTTCAGTTCTACTGTTATTTGCGTCTCTTGTGTATTGTCTCGCTGTTCCTCGATGCTGGTGAGCTTGGATCTCAAGTCCTTCATTTGGTCTTCCAATTGTGCCTTGTCGCTCTTTGTTAAACGGGTGGTAGCCTCGTACTGCCACCTTGCCTCTTTGTACGGTAGATATGTACGGATTTTATGGCGATCTTCATGGCTTCCTTGCTGTCTTGGTGTTAGGGGCAACCGAGGTACCTGGCGCCGTGATTGGCGAGGCAGTTGGCGCACTTTCTGTTTGAGTTAGGCCTCCTGAAATCCGTGTCGATCTTAGCTTGTGGGCACTGACTTTAAGGTGTGGTCCAGAGCATTATCTGCAAACCTCCTTCTCCCATTTGCACTTGTCACGGATGTGTAAAAACTTCTGGCGCCTGGAGCAGCACTCTGGGTAGTCCTTCGAAGCGATGATGACCACTGTGGAGTGGTGGTGTTCTTGCCGATGATCCTCTCTGCACTGGTAATGTTTAGTGTCGAGTTCTCTCTCGATAGCCTCTCTCTGAACTGATCATGTGTGAGATGGGCCTTAACTCGCTTGATGACCCGTTTGATCGTGCGGTGTCGAGTGGCTTCCGCTGATACGCCGTGGGGAAGCTTGATGTCGGCTATCTCTTCTTGTGAAATCTTCTGCATTATCCCGGTGGTCTTGGAGTTCTTGTTGATGGAGACCACTATTCCATCAGGTGTCTTGCGCAGCTGGGCGATGCTGTGTCTTCCCAGCTCGTTCTCCAACAGACTGGGTATCATGTCTGTTGGTAGCACCAACGATTTAGCCTCTCCAACGCTGGTTTGTTTCAGCAGGATTTTGCCGTTGAAGTCCTCGGTTGTGGTTTCCTCCTGTGTGGAGGTCTTGGTGAGGGGCTTGGCTGCTTCTCGTTAGTGTGGTCGTGGACTTCTCCGCTGCTATTGGCTTCATTTGTGGTCTCTTGCGTCGTTTCATTGATGGGAACGGCTTCAGCTGCTGTAGGAGTTGGACTGCTGTGTGTCACAACATGATCAACAGTCACAGCGGCCTTCCTCGCCTCTGCCTTCTTCTTCCTGGCTGCACACATTGCGTGTCTTTTCGTGACAATTTTAATGCGAGGCATCCTCTGCACTGTCAGATTGCGATCTGCTTATCGATAGAGCGAGCGAGAGTACATGCGACTTCGACAAGTATTTATCGGGTTTGCTCTCCCTAGCCTTTGGCTGTCCCCAGTCTACCTACAAGGCAGCAGGTGCGATTGTCTCTCTTCGTCTGGTTCCTAACCCTTGACCTGTCCGACATGGAAGATCGTACACGCAGCAGACTTACCGTCTGCGTAGCTCGTGGGGGTCGTTGGAACACGCAAATCCCTCTACCTCAGTAACATGGATACATGGCAGACGATCTTATTTGTGAACTGGCTAGTAGTCGACACCATACGGCGGGCACTGCTATGTCCTTGCCTTACTTTGTGTGTGTGTGCGTGTGTGTGTGCGTGCGTGCGTGCGCATGCGTATTTATAGAAATAAAAATAAATGTGTGCCGAAGCAGCATGCTGCTATGGATCTGTGATGTGATAGGGCCAGCACATCATGCAGTATAGGAATAAGTGACCCGACTTTCCAGCACTTGGCGAGACCACAAACGCGGGCATCGAAGCCTACTCCCACCGGGCCCATGAACATTATCAATAACATCCTATCAGCGTCACTAACGTGCCTGCTCCTAATTGTGAACTCGCTAGTATTCGACGTCACACAGCAGGTACTGCTACGTATTCCCTTTCTTGTTAATGTTGTGTGGCTTCATATTAGTGAAGTGCTTAATATTTTACGACATACATCGGCGGCTGCTGTGGACCTGCCTGACGTGTGTGTACGCTCGCTCTCTCTCCCTGTGTGTGTGTCTCTATCTCTGACACAGTTCAGCCACCTATGCAGTAAGCGGCTCACAGCTTGACTGCTTGTATTAGCGTCAACGGTTCAGACTGGGCGAGGCTTTCCCCTACCTCCAAGTTGTGGCTCTGGAGAAAGGCTGAATCAATAGACTGGCTGAAAGAGACGGGGGTCGCATGGTGGAGGGGAACCTGGCCCCAAAAACTATATAGCTAGAGTTGGCAGTGTCGATCACAGGGTCGGGAGAAATCCATTTCCAACAGCCATATTGCTAGTGTTGGCTGTGTCTATAATGATATCAAATATATCGATAGTTTGTGTGCATTCTGCAAAGGTAAACTGTGAACATTAGGATGATACTAAGAAGGCATGAGTATTCATAGAAATTATACCATCTTGACACTGGCTGGCATCTGAAAGAACACAAAGTACAACTGGGAAGCTCAGTGAAAGGAAAAGGCACATACAGCGACGAACTAACACTTCGACCAATCTTTATCAACGAACAAACAAACAAGAATACAAAGCTGGAAAACTGAATCATAAAAAAGTAATTCACATGCAGCAATGTATACATAAAACAACGCCCTAAGTCATGGAAGCCGGTCTCCCTGGCCTAGGAGTTAACGTCTTTCTCCGTAATCCCGTATATTCTCGTAACATAACCTGCGCAAGAATCAATAGCGGTTCTCGTCGCGTTGGTAACTTACTGGGTATGTGAGCCGGTCGCTCAGAAAGCAATGGCAAACTACTGAGCGTAATCTTGCCTAGTACATCAACAGCAGCTGAAAAATTCTGATGTTGACTGCAACGTCCAGTAAGGGATATGCAAAACAAACAAAAAAAAGTAATGGGAATCGAAATTGTAGAACAGCGGAATTACTTTAGTTTTGATAAACAAAAAGAACAAAAAAGATGGCGAAGAATGCTACCCGTGGAAAAGAAAATGAATGGAGAATAGATATAAGTGATGAACGCATATGTAAACAAAGTGTCACCTGTGGTGACTATTTGTACATGATAGTTTTGTTCCGGCTGTTGATTAGTCTCGCTTAAAGCAGGATTCTTCTAGGACCCTGAAGCAAGCAGTCAAGTTATTAGTTTCTAACTGCATTCACCTCTTCTGCTGCGCCTTTCTGAGGCCACAGTGACAAGCCTATAAATGATCATATCAATGTTATTGAAACGTTTTATCGCTATCACTTTTCTTTAATACCATTATTCCTCACTAGACCGGACTGACCAACATACACGCTGTCTTGTCTGTCCACAGCTGACCGATGCCCAGAGGAGGGAGCTGATGGTGGCCTACATTTCCACGGGCGCCAAGAGAGCTGTGGAGACACGCCTGCTCAACTTCATCTGCTACAACTACTATCACCTGCCTATGTATGCTAAACCTGGCATGGTGTAGTGCAGTCAGCAGCTCAATGTTACTGATGTAATGTTGTACCAACAATGTTCCAACTGTCAGAACTTAACTACTACTTACTATGGGTATTATTATTGTAAATCAGTAACCATATGAATCAAGGGTTACCATTTTTGAGAATGGATTTTAATTATCATGTCTGGGACAGAAGAGTTAACTGTGGTCTCCTAGCCATAATGTGCTGAACCATTATGGTGTTATATATAATTCATGTCAAACTATCATTTGCGGTAAAAATGCAAAAGTAGAATGGAATATATCTTGATAAAACTAAATAATAACATATTTTAATTGCATTTTACATATCTGACAATGCTGGTGATACAACATTTAATACACAAATGTACTGAACCATTACGGTGTTATACGTAATTTGCTGTAAAAATACAAAAGTAGAATGGAATATATCTTGATAAAACTAATTTTAATTGTATTTTACATATTTGACAATGCTGGTGGTACAACATTTAAATACACAAATGTACAGGCCACACCACCTCATATTACTTTGCCTAGAGCATGTGATGGGCTAAAACTTCACACCCCAGTGGCAGTATCTACTGTAGGACTACCCCATGTATGCACAATTAAAGGCACACACGTAATTGTATAAGCATTTAAATGTTAAGAAAAAGAGCTGTTTTATTAAGCGACACATTTTCACTCCAATATGTTTTAGGAAGGTGGTAAAACTAAATTGTGGTTATGTATTTTAAGTAAAAGATAACATTTGTAGGATTCAACCATGACTTTCCACTCTTGAGGATATATACCAGGTTAGACAGCATGTTGCCATATGGATTAAATACATGGATAACGGCTGAAACAATTACTAATAAAATACAAACATTCATTACCTGGTGTCTGGACAGAACAGAAGAACTAAAACAGTCTGGTGGAATCAGTCATGCAGAGCTGAGGGAGAGAACTAAAACAGTCTGGTGGAATCAGTCATGCAGAGCTGAGGGAGAGAACTAAAACAGTCTGGTGGAATCAGTCATGCAGAGCTGAGGGAGAGAACTAAAACAGTCTGGTGGAATCAGTCATGCAGAGCTGAGGGAGAGAACTAAAACAGTCTGGTGGAATCAGTCATGCAGAGCTGAGGGAGAGAACTAAAACAGTCTGGTGGAATCAGTCATGCAGAGCTGAGGGAGAGAACTAAAACAGTCTGGTGGAATCAGTCATGCAGAGCTGAGGGAGAGAACTAAAACAGTCTGGTGGAATCAGTCATGCAGAGCTGAGGGAGAGAACTAACCAGATCACAACAAATCAAGAGGTGAGGAAAAGATGTTGGCAATGGATGGGGGAGGGGTGGCAGTGTGTTCGCACACACTCTCTCTCTCTCTCTCTCTGCTAACCTCAGAATTGTATCACTACGAAGACCTTCCATTGGACCTCACAGGACAAACGAAATAGAGGGCGGCCTATACATCGCAGAGAAGAGAATTAGAGACAGATTAATAATATGAGGAGGGCATGGAGTGGGAGGAGAGACAAGATAGAACAGTCTGTGGCATGAGTTGGTTGAAGGACAGCGCCACAGAAAACAATGCAAGGTTATTCAGTTTGAAGACTAGTATCAAGGCTCAGGACAAATCACACCATCATTCCAGATTTGTGCCCTGCTCGTAAACTTCTACTTTTGAAGAGTGTGATAGTTTCCCCTTGATTTCCACAAGCATATAGATATTTTGTGACCTCCACCTTTGACAGTCAGTGAATGCCTTGCTCTGCCCTGATGTTGGTCCCATTATTTAAAATATATTCATGTATGTAGAGTATAACATGAACCATCATTATTCTGATCTATCAATGACCTAGAAATCAAGATCTTTCTAACACATTTCAATATATTTTCCTTCGATGTATCATTATGAAGGGGATAGACGCTTTTAGCATTCTCAAACAGCTGTATATTTACTTTTTTTGGGGGGAGAACAAAACCACATGGAACAAATGATCTACTTTTATTTTTATTCGTAATAATAATCTTGACATGCCTCGTGTGGAACCGTCATCAATTATCTAACTCTCCAATCTCAACTATCATTTGATATTCAAATGAAGTTGATGTAGCTTATGTTATTATGTGTTGTCCAACTGCTAAAGCTCACCACATACATCTTTCTAGAGCATCCTCTCTTGCCCAGTATTTCCCCCACATAAGTCTTATTATTGCTCTATTCCAGCCCTTCTGTTGGTAGCCCCATCAATATCATGTGTCTCCTCCTTGTGATGTTGAGAAGTTATATATCACCTGCAGCTGTTAATACCTCAGTGTTTGCTTTCTTCTCTGTCAGAAACCACATCTCCACCGATATCAGACAGCATGGTCAAACAGATAAGAATGATTGTTCTTAAACCGGTTTGCTGATACCGAAGTAGCAGGTTCAACCCCTACACTAATGACTTGGACTACAATGTTGACTTCTCATCCTTGACTTGGGGAAGTAAATTACAAGTACCTCTGGAGTGGGAGTGGGTTCGCCTGATGGTGAGGGACACTGGCAACTGGGAAAGCTAATCCCCCCCCCCCACCCACCCATACAAATCAGCCAAGTGGACTAAAGTAGTTGCACAAAAATATCACCCTCACATTGTATGCTTTCTCTGAAGGAATAATGTAAACATTTGAGTGATAATAAGGGAGACAAGTGCATTATTGACATCAGAACTCAGATGGTAACAAACCCTCGCTGACATGTTTGCGGTGAATTCTGTGTACAGTGTACTGACTATATTTGTACCACGGTAGTTTTTTTTTTTTTTACAAATTCCCTCCTCTAAAGTCGAGGGACAGATACTACTTCGTTTTTCATGATCCTAAGTTATGTAGTATCATTTTCTTTCTCATCCTATCTTCCTCTCCATATAATCTTTCCTAATCTTCACAAATCAGATATTACCCTCTTTGAACAATTGCTTCTCTGCATTTTGGCTAAGAACAAAGAGTAGATTTAGCTGCACTTGATCTGGCTGGAGTGCAGTGGCGGTCAACCATGTACAGTCCAATCATCAAATCACTGCCCACTAACATTGGTAATGGGCCTTGATTGAACACTACGGACCTAAAGGCATATAATGGGACTAAAGGGCCCATATTAACAACAATAATGTGCACATGTGGTTTGGCGTCGCAGACAGCAGAGCACATACTCCAGGATTGCCCAAACTACAACATATCCAGGCGAACCTTCTGGCCTAGAGAGACAACAGTGGAAGATAAACTTTATGGACCGCTGAATGAACTAAAAAAGACTGTTAGATTCATACAAGAGACGACATTGCAGTTGTAGACATGTTTCAAGCGAACGAAAGAAGAAGAAGAAGAAACAACAATAATTAAAGCGATAATCAGCTTCAAATTAATCCTTTTTTTGGCCGACTCAGTCACAGGATAATCAATAGGAGTCGAGGAAAGACTGTCATAACTTCAATTCTGGGGTTCAACGAGTAGAGATAATGGTATAATCGAATCGTATCTTTCCTGCTGTCATGTACAAAAGACTGTGATTGGTCTACTACTGATGCGAGTAACTAGTTTCATTTAATGAGTTGCTTTCTTACATGACATTATTATTCTGTTCAATCTGTCAATGGCGTTTCTGCAGTCTTCCACGGGGAAAATAACTTCTATTCTTAGAAAAAAATCACGACTACGTTATAATTATTTTCAAACTTGCTAAATACGCAGGGGAAGTTGGGAAACCAGATTTCTTTAGTTCAACCAAATGTGCAATGTGAATGCAAGGGGAAGAACCCACCATATGTAGCATGTGAATGAAAACTCTGTAGAATTTCAGTATTTTTTTCTTGATCCACGATTTTCTAACAACTTTTCTGTAAAATGTAAGCTCAAAGAATACTATTCTTCTTTAGTGAATGTGAAATAGTGCATGTATCACATTCATGTGTTGACACGGGAAAATTACTTGCCGAGGTTGACAGGGGAAGTCAATAAGTAAGTCACAAATGACTGTAGAAAAATAACTAATATGATAACAAGTTGAAACTATAGTTTATTTTTATACATACATTGTCCCTTTATTTCTCAACATAATTTCCACCAACATTGATGCACTTAACCCATCGTTTTATCAGTCCTCCCAAACTGGCTGCATAGAACTGTGTGCTCCGTTTTCTAAACCACGTTTTCACTTCACATTCAACTTCGGCGTCATTCATGAAATGTCTCCCACCAAGGTGAGTTTTCAGTGGACCAAAAATGTGGAAATCGCTAGGGGCTAAGTCGGGGCTGTAAGGTGGATGTTCCAGAACTTCCCACCTTAGTTGGTTAATTTTCTCCTGAGTTAATCAAGCCATATGTGGTCTGGCATTGTCATGAAGAAGCAACACTCCTCTAGTCAGCAGTCATGGAAATTTCAATCGATTATGCTGTATGCTGAACCATGTGAGCACCCTATTGTAGAGTCTATCGTTACTCGTCTGTCACCTCTAATCATCTCCTCTACCCACTGCGCGGATGCTTCTGTTGCAATCTCTACAGGAAAACCAGATCATTGGATTTCATCAACAATTTAAGAGCGTCCTTGAGAAAATTTTCTACCCAGCTATACACCGCTCTACCGGACAAACATTTGTCAGAAAAAACAGTAAGCATTTCCTTATGAATGTCCTTTGCAGGCAGTCCTTTTGCCCATAAAAAACGCACAACAGCACGTTGCTCTTTGGTTGTACACTCCATAAGTACATTCGCCATTTTGTTTATGCACTGCGCATGCGACACCAAGCGCCACCTGACAAACGGAAATATAAAGTTCGATGTTGCTGTCACCTAATGACACCTGTTGAAAACACTAACATTTACTTGCCATCCCACAGAATTGTGTGACTTACTTATTGACTCGCCCTCGTAAATAAACAACATTACTTAACCAAAGGCAGTCTGTGAAATAACTCACAAACTTTTGCAAGCTTTGATATTTCATGATAGTATTTCTAAAAAAAGGGAAGTAAATTGTATTAACAAATTCAGCTCATGGAATGATGGTGCGCCTTGGCTTATGAAAATATCTACAAAAGTATACAATAAAACAAGAACTGAGAAAACAATAATTAAATTTGATAAATTCATTATGCTTTAAAGTGAAATCCACTGGCCTTACATAGAGACTGGAAAATAAATGTGATTATATGGTTAACTTTTAAATGACATTCCACTGATCTCTCTCTCTCTCTCTCTCTCTCTCTCTCTCTCTCTCTCTCTCTCTCTCTCTCTCTCTCTCTCTCTCTCTCACACACACACACACACACACAGAGAGTGAGAGTCAAACTTCGGTTTTCGTCAATAATTTGCCCGAACACAGTAGGCAAAACCCGAAACTGACGAAAACCGAGGCAATTATTTCCATAAGAATCAATGTAAATCCAATTAATTTGTTCTAGACACTCCAAAATACATACCAAAAACATTTTATAGAGAGTAAATATAGTGTTTTTAATACTATTTTTCAGCCCCAGACGTGTCCAAACTCGCACCTTCGCCATGCCTAGTAATACAATGTATGCGAGTGCGCATCTTGAATTTTTCAAACTATAATCTGCTGGCCTTTAAATCACTAAGTACACTAGCATTCGTCCCATTCATTTTGTTAATGAGATCGGCATACAACACTGACCTTTTCACATATGTTTGCCTCCGAAACGGAATCACCATCAAACTGTTTTTTGATTTATCCAAATTAATAACATCTTCAATTGTTTGCGATCTCCGTTTTGTTACCACATTCACGCCTTTTGATACACTAGTCTTCTTTATTTCTTCCTTTTTCGCCACAATGGAACTTATCATGGATGGCGACTTCCCGTACATGCAGCCGATTTCAGCAATCTTAATGCCGCTCTCGTATTTTTCAGTATTTTCCTTCATCAACTCGATCGTGTTCCTGGCCTTCTTCTTCAAAGGACTGCTGGCTCTGGAAACTTTTTTTGGTTCCATGATGGCGCTAACGGGAAAGGGTTAACTTATGAGCAAGTGATGCTCACACAATGAGAAACAACACTAAACTGAGCAGAAGAATGCGTGGATCCCTTCGTTTCAAAATTAGCAGAGAGGTCCCGTGGGCAGGTCGACGAAAACTGAGGCAACCGACGAAACCCAAGATAAATTTTTCGTGGAAAAAATTGACAAAAACCACAGGCAACGAAAACTAAGGTTTGACTATGTATGTACAGATCATATATGATGCCGCTGTCCAGTTCAAATATCTAAAATAGAAAACATAGCCACAAGAGAATATTTACAGCATGCACGATTCTGGTATGCACACAGACTCTGCCCAGTGCAACAGAGTTTGCGCACTGTGCTGAGACTCCCATTGTGTGATCTATGGGGCAGACTTAAGATATTGGTGTGCAATGAAAGTGATCTGTAACCAAAAACTTTAGAAAGCAACAATAGACTTATCACAACTGGCATCATTGCAATTCTCGCTGGTTTTAGTTAAGTTTGCGCTGTTCACATTAACAACAATAAAGAAATCATCATTCAAAATAACCTGCGAACCTACCACGTCCTTATACAGGAGTTAACCTCAACTTCTGGGCCCTGCCGAGTTCCGATATAGAAGTAAATGTAGATTTCCAGGAATGCTTTCAGAGAAAAAAAAAAAAAAAATATATATATATATATATATATATATATATATATATATATATATATATATATATATATATATATATTCAAGTGGATAAAAAAATAGTTTGTTGCATATCCTTTACATGACATCACAGTCAGCCCCAGCATTTTTGGCTGTTCATGATTTCTTTGCAAGTTTATGTTCAGTAGCTTGCCATGGCTTTCTGAATGACTGGCACTCATGCCATTTCATAGAAACCAACACAAAGCACTTTGCTGCGAAATCGCCCGCAGCTGTGTTTCGAACGCAGTCTGCAGGATTACGAACTGCACCCTTGACCCCTTCACCACAGAGTGGCTATTTGTGACAATAGTGTCACTACAGTTAAATAAATAAAGGTGCTTAACCCATACTTTTGTAGACTAAATCAGCACATGGTGGGTGACGTGGTCAATACCTCGTCGGACACCGTTACTTCCCAAGACATATCTTAGTACCCAATTTAGGCTAAGTCGACCTGGGAGCCTAAGTCAATATTTTAAAATCTTAATCCGCCTACACACCGTTACTTCCCAAGACATATCTTAGTACCCAATTTAGGCTAAGTCGACCTGGGAGCCCAAGTCAATATTTTAAAATCTTAATCCGCCTAGGCTGGTCTCCGTGGCAAAATGGTTATGGACGTGGTTCGTAATCCTGCTTACCCGCGTTCAACACATAGCTGCGTTCCATTTGGCACAGACCGTGTTGCGCTGGGTTTTAACGAATTGGTATTGGAATCGGTCGTTCAGAAAGCAATGGCAAACTACTGAACGTAAACTTGCCAAGACAACAACAGCAGTAAAATGCTGGTGTTGACAGTGATGTCCAGTAAAAGGATATGCAAAGAAAAAAAAAAACACCCACTTAGATGCGGATTGAACTCATGACCACTAGGCAAGTGTATAGCCTCTACACTACCATGGCTCCTACAAAACTATGGAGATATTATCCCGGGTCAATAATGACAGCAGATGCACGAAGCAACACAGAAATAACATTCACAATAATTCAAGCAAGAGCAGTACTTCATGACGCAGCATTGGAGAACGAACCCATGACCTTCCGAGCATGAGGTAGACAGCTGAACCACTCAACTCAACTAATCAAATGAAGAACATTGTTAACTTATTTTTCTTATCCCTGTCCATGAAAGCTGGTATGTTTTATACTGTCCACATTACTGTAGTACAGGCAGCGTATTGGGTAGAGGCTTACATGCTGGTTCAGATTTCATAGGTAGAATCTGCATGGAAGCATTTTAAAATTTGAAATTTTTCCCCCAAGCCAAACCCAGTCTAAGACGGGCACCAGGACATGTCTTGGGAAGTAAAGCTGGCCAGCGTTAAATCTGACTACTTGACCGAACAAGTGTTGATTGGTCTTTACTTTAATACTAATGCATGGATGGCCGGTCTCAATGGCAAAGGGCTTAATGAAGCGATTCGTAAACCTGCTTACCCACGTTCAAAACACAGCTGCGACTGATTTGGCAGCAGATCGTGTTGCGCTGGGTTTTAACGAGTTGGTACGGGAGCCAGTCGTTCAGAAAGCAATAGCAAACTACTGAAAGTAAACTTGCCAAGACAACAACAGCAGTGAAGTGGTGTTGACAGTGATGGCCTGTAAAAAGGATATGCAAAAAAATAAATGTATGGATGGGGAAGGGAAGTGGCCCACTTCTATGTCATAGTCGAGAATAGGCAAAGGTGTAACACATCACACCCCAATGGCAATATCTGCAATCAGACTTTTTTTAAAAAATTAGTGCACACTTATGAACACTGAATAAAGAAAGTAGAAAGAAATGTAAAGTCGCAGGTGTGGATTCTATGTTGGATGCTAAGAGTAACGCCAGCTCTGTGGCAAAGGGGTCAAGGGGGCAATTTGTAATCCCCCATACTGCGTTTGAAACACAGCTGCGGGTAATTTGACAGCAGACCGCCTTGTGTTTGTTTCCATACAATGGTATAAGTGCCAGTCGTTCAGAAAGCGCTGACAAACCATTGAAAGTAAACTTGCCAAGAAATCACGAATAGCTAAACAAAACCTTGTCTGACAGTTCTCATTAGCATCCCACAAATAATTATATGTCCTGTTTTATTAGTTTTAGGAGATATGAAGTCAGTTGGTTAGTTAATAAATTATATTTTATTATCCCATTTTAAAGTGTATCTTAAATACTGAAAAGTTAGTAAATTGTTGTTTCCTAGTAATGAATTTATGGCATAATTAGTTAAAGCATTAATATCTATACTTAGAAGTTGCAAAGTGGCTTCAATGAGGTACTTTTGGATTACTACATGTTTCAAAATCCAGCAGGTGTTATAATTTAGCCTTTAATTTACTGATGTACCTTGTATATCTACTGAAGGTTAAATTGTCTTAAAAAAAACACCCAATAAATGGTGGAGTAGATTGCAATGTTCTGTAAAGGATATATGTATATATGAAACTAGGTCTGTGTGAGAGAGAGAAGGAGAGCTAAAAACCACAATAAGGCACAATTTGTTTTGAACTGTGGAATATTCTACATGTTCACATCTCCAAACACTTATAGCTGTGCATGTTAATACCACCTTTATGCATTCTATGATACCCTTGGATGTTTGAACACCACCAGGTTAAATGGCATGTAGACCTTCATTGTTGGAGTTATTTTACAAGTGGAGCCATCAGTAGTTAGGGCACTTGATTATCATAACAGTGGTCCAGTTGCAGTCACGGCAGAGGTTGCTAATGGCAGTTATTTACACAGTGGAGCCTTCAATGGTGACCCTTATTCATTATGAGATAATACACAATGTCTGGTACTTGAGATAGTATTTACATGTTTATTATATATTTTCTGCAATTTAACTCTACTTGTGTTTTTCTTTTGCTACATCTGTTACTTACAATTTGTGAATAAATTGTATAACCTTAAATATTCTGGTGGTATTTACATATTTATGATAAATTTGGTGCAGTTTACCTACTTGTATTTTTCTTTTGCTACCTGTTACAATTTGTTAATAACTGTATAACCTCAAAAATTTTAGTATAATCAGTATTATTAGCTGGAGTATATTTTAAAGGACGTTGAATAAGCTGTCTCAACTCAAAAAGGTCAGTAACAGTTAAAATGCATACTAACTAAAGAATTCTTGAAAGTAGCGAATAGTTTCACAATTCCTCAACAAACGAAGTCAAGTTTTTTAAATCAGCCATGGGTGAATTAGAACCAGATTGCTTTGTGTTACTTCCATGGCATGAGGCATCGGCTGTTCAGAAAGCAATGCCAAACTTCTTTTTTTTAATGTGGCATATCCCTTGCAGGACGTTGCAGTCAACACCAGCATTTTTCAGCTGCTGTTGATGTACTGGGCAAGTGTTTACGTTCAGTAGTTTGCCATTGCTTTCTGAACGACCGGCTCTCATACCAACACGTTATAACGCAACGCGACATGGTCTGCTGCACAAATCGGACGCGGCTGCGTTTCGAACGCCCGGTAAGCAGCTCACAACTAGTAAATCACAAACATAATAATAAATACAGGGGTTGATTATAGAAAGAGGTTTTATAAAGGTTAAATAAAACGCATGAAATATAAAGAATTCTCATCTCATCTTGTTACTCTTGTACTTGTGGTGTTGAGGTAAAGCATAAACAGCAGGAGAGTGCCCGTTTGTGTAGAAAATATAAGGTAAAGAATTCTTGGAAGTTATAAAACTGGTTTTACAGACGAATGTTAAAAATAACAAGCACAGTCAAAATGGGTAATCAAAATGTTTTAAAAGAGATCAAAACAAATAGGAATGTTATTAGAGATTAGAGACAAACAGCAAAGCCGATCAAAATACAGACAAATATTACAAGCATTAGAACCTAACAGTGAACATGTACTAACATGATGAGACGGCGAAAAACTGGAAGATTGTGGAAATATTCATAGAAAATAAGATAGTGGAAATCAGTGAGAGAAGATAATTGTGAACAATTTTGTATCACTACATGGAGTGATGTCAGAAACTGACTTAATACATACTGATAGACAATTCTGCTACTTCTTTTATGTCAATTAATACTCGAGAATGTGTTTGTGTGCTAGACAATGGGAGCTGTAGGGAAGTGTGATCATCCATCATCATCATCCTTGTGCCATGCCATTGAGTGTAGGCAATAACTGCTTGCCATCTCTTTCACTCGATCTCCAGTCTTGGATCACATTTGTGTTATCCTGATGATGCCAAGTGACCAAGCAATTCAAGTACTTGTCTCTTTGCCTTCCAACTACTTTTTCCCCCCACCAATTTTGTCAGTTGCCACTAAGTTTTTGAGTTCACTTCTCTTTATAAAGATCATCCACGTTAGTTGAAAAGACACATAATGGTGACGCTATTATGTATGTGAAGTGTTGTAAAAGAAAGTTACAACATGCATGTAACATGTCAATAAAATTAGTGTATATAAATAAACACAGGGTTATTACAGTTGTAAAACAGTTTCAAAATGTCATGCAACCAAAACGGTATAAGAAATTGACACTCACAGTGGACTGTGTCATTGGGAAAAGCTGAAATTTTGATGTAGAACATTAGATCTTTAATGGAGGACAACTCTTGAAATGTAATACAAACACTGACATGTTCCATGGTGCATCAGTCACATTGTATCAATGTCAATGCAGCAGTTGAATTATTGCTAAATATGCATTCATCTGGGAACTGTGGTGGTGTAGTGGATACACTTACATGCCAGTCCGGAGGTCATCGACCCGAATCCGCATCAGGGCAGATTTTTTTCACTGACCTGGACTACCAGGCTGACCAAATCTAAAATGGGTACCAGGAATTAACTTGGAAAGTCAAGGCGGCCGGCATGATACTAACCACATCACCCGCCGAGTGCTGATGTGACTAGCACCATGTGTTTATGGCATATGAGAGGCTCCTTTACTTTACTCTGCATTAATATCCACTTCTTTTCTCTGTTGACAGGAGTGTGTCGTACCTAGCTACACACTCGAGGCCATAGGTCAGTGTTTCCAGCTTCAGCATGTTTGTGCAAGATGAAACTTTCGTCAGATTCCACCCAAATCAAACGGCTCTTCCTGCCCATGGAAAGCTTTTTCTTCCTGATTTTGACAGGGCCACTGCTTTAAGACCTACTCTTTGTTTTCCAATCGCCATGCAATTTTAAACATGGAAACTGTTATCCAAGAAGGCTATACATCCAATTTCACTAGCAAAGATATGTTGGAGATGTGTGACAACATTATAAACCAACTTTTTGAAACAATTCCTAGCCTTCTAATGCTGACAAAACACTCTGCACCTTCTGAGCCAGAGACCAATGCTAAAACCTCTCATACAGGCCCTTCGCAGAATGTCAATCTCACGCTCACTGAAAGTGTCTCAATTATTTGCCAGTTTTCCTGCCTCATGCTTGTCCAAGATATCTCCAATGTCTCATGTCCATCTTTGTGTTGGTCGAATGATGCCTCTTCCTGGAACCATGTCTTCATAAGCCAGATATTTCCTTGGTGTTCAGATTGTGTAGAATGTCTGTATTTTTTCTTCTTCTCGGTCCACAGTATTCCAAGATCTTTAATTTCCCCAGTACACGTTAATGTACCTTTGTCAACTGTAGCAATGGCTGTTACGATACATAGCATTGAGATACCTGTATCCTAACCACTCAGCCAGCCCATAGCATAACAATGTTTCTTAACTAACAATGCTAAAGTATGCTTGATCTTTCAAATGACTTTCACTCATCATTTAATCATACAGAATTATTTAACCACAATGTACATATCACATCACACACAGAACGGACAGGCAAATACAACAGGAACAACATAAACAGCATAGAAACTGTTTTTAAAAGAACATCAGCATATGTACACAGATTTTATTGCTAATTCCGAAATAAGAATGTATACGTATAGATAAAACTGTGAAGATATGGCAGAAGGTGATAAATGTTATGCTAACCTCAGACTGTCATTATTTATAACGAAAACATTCAGATAAAAACAGAAAGAGTAGGAAATTTAATGTTATGCACTTCTACAGACTAAAGTTTTGAAACATAAAAATTAGAAAACTACTTTCTTTCATGTAAACATTCCAACAGTACATTCAAACATTGTTGGTACTGCTACAAACTACCGCATGCACATTCGGTTTGTAGATGGGGGTGTGACATCCAAGATTCTTCTTCTTTGTTCAGCCAAAATAATTTCGTTTAAGATGCAATTGTGCTGTGTCCATTTATAGCAGAGATGCAAGATTTTCTCCTTTCTGCCAATACATTCAACTCCTTCCTGGCATCTAATGACAGGAGTAGCATTTGTGGCCTCAGAATGGCAATGTCATCTTCACTCTTCCATCTACAGGTGCCTTACTACAAGCCCGTCCAATAATGGCCATACAGATTGGAAGGGTAGGCAGGGGTAGAACATGGTGAGGACCCACTATTCAAGCAGGCTTATATATGATGCTCTGGTACTGGGCTCACTCAAAGAATTGTCATGTCCTGCACATGACTGCAAAGCCCCACTTCTGTATTTTGAGCATTACAGGCCATGTCTTTAGAGACCAGGACACAGTCCTTAGATTTGGGACTTTGATGACCTCCACAATATGAATGGTTCAAACCCTCAGCACAGTGCCAACAGTTTTTATAGTTTGCCGTTTCCAAGATCAAGGTCATGGTTAGTTACTTCTGCATTGATTTACATGAAGAGCAGCATGTTCTAAGCAGAGCACTAAACCTGGAAAACTCTGTAAAGCAATGGTTCTATGCAGAGCATTAAACCTAGAAAAACCATGTGAAGCAATGGTTCTAAGTAGAGCCCTAAACCTGGAAAACCATGTGAAGCAATGGTTCTAAGCAGAGCCCTAAATCTGGAAAACCACGTAAAGCAATGGTTCTAAACACAGCACTAAACCTGGAAAACCATGTAAAGCAATGGTTCTAAGCAGAGCCCTAAATCTGGAAAACCATGTAAAGCAATGGTTCTAAATAGAACACTAAACCTGGAAAAACCATGTGAAGCAATGGTTCTAAGTAGAGCCCTAAACCTGGAAAACCATGTGAAGCAATGGTTCTAAGCAGAGCCCTAAATCTGGAAAACCACGTAAAGCAATGGTTCTAAACACAGCACTAAACCTGGAAAACCATGTAAAGCAATGGTTCTAAGCAGAGCCCTAAACCTGGAAAAACAATGTAAAGCAATGGTTCTAAGCAGAGCCCTAAACCTGGAAAAAACCATGTAAAGCAATGGTTCTAAGCAGAGCCCTAAACCTGGAATACCATGTAAAGCAATGGTTCTAAGCAGAGCCCTAAACCTGGAAAAACCATGTAAAGCAATGGTTCTAAGCAGAGCCCTAAACCTGGAAAAACCATGTAAAGTAATGGTTTTCCCTTTTTCCTGCCATGTGGCATGGCTTTGAACATGCAACCATTGAACCTCTTTGACTTGGTCTAATTTGACTTTCTGCACACCCAAGATTCACTTGCATACATTAAACACAACTAGATAATGGAAAAGAAACTGAACTGCAATATGTATGCACCCAACAAGTTTTATTTAACAAGAAATCTTTGCTAAACACAAAATGGCAAAGCATTATTTACAGTCTCAGATTTTATCAGGTATACTATACAAAATAATTATAAAAACACATCAAGAACAAAAACATTAGCAAGATGAACAATAACCGGAGCCACACAGCTACTGTCACACCCTGGATCATGTCACGATTTATTACACTTTAAATAACCTGTAAATCTTAGTTAACAGTGATTATGAAACATTCTATACTTACCGCTGCTGCCTGAAAAACAAGGTTTACATTAAGCCAACAGACTCAAAGAGGTCACAGAAATGTTCCACAATCGAACACTGAAGTGTTCTCTCTTCAGATTAGATCCTATGTAATAGGTTTTACATGTTTAAAGTGATCTGAATACTTATGGTTTATGACATGCTAATCAATGTCAGTTTTCTGTTTGAATACTTTGAATCCTTCCCCTATCCTGTCTTCAGCATTCTTGTTATTTATTATCATCAATACACTTTCAATCAATCAAGACCTGTCTCCACAATGACAGTTGGCCACAATGGATTCCCAACACATCAGCTCTGTGACTCAGTCAGACTGCCGTTTGTTCAACTCTTCATGTGAATCTTCCTACTTGCATCACTGCCTCCTCTTGCTCGACTTCCATCAACTTGTCTCTCTTGTAATATTTGTATATGTGTCGTGTATTTTCATGTGGCCACAACAGTGCTCTCTTCTATTTCTTCCATCAGCTCACTTGTCATTCTCAGCTCCCAGGAACCTCTGTATGTGCTTCCATCAAATGCAGCCTAATCATCCGATGTATCTCATCATCATGTGCCCTGCTGACTAGAGCAGGCCTTCATGTGTCTTGGAAGATCTCGGTCTTTGGTGTTCTGGATCAACTCTATATTCCTCCATGCCACTATCTCAGTCCATCCAACGTAATTTTTCTCAGACTGCCTCTGCTTCTCTTCCCACTAATCGTGCCAGCCGGCACAATGTTTTCCAATGCTTCTCTTCTTATTATACGACGAAAGAATGCTTTCTCTCTCTTTCTTACAGTTGCATACAATGTTCCACTTCCATTAACCTCTCCCAGGCAATTGTGTGTTAGTCTGGCAGTCCAGGGTATTCACAACATTCATGTCATTTACATGACATTCTGTATCTGTATCATCTACATGTCAGTATTCTCTAGCCTCCGTCAACAGCCTGGGCTCACCACCACAGCAGATTCCACATCCCAATGCCAGTGTCAATGCACCTGAAGTTCTCTTGCACTAATGGTTTCCAAAAGAATGCACACTCTGCTGGGAGTCGCAGCTTGACCGCAGAAATAATATACCAAGTTGAGTTGAGTCAAGAACCGACATCACTGCACTCAGGACATTCCCATACGTGCTCAGTCCCCTCGTTCAACAGCCAGCGAAGAGTCATACTACTAACCATTCCCACCGCTATCTGATTAAATGTTCTCCTTGTCTTCCCTCTCAGTTTTGAGATTCTTCCAGAACCCCTGCCGATCCCCCGCAATCTCATTCTTTCAACATATGGGTTCTCAATCTGTTCCTCCGCCTTCTCCACCTGGTCCCACGACCACCTCCCCCTTGTCCATAGGCAAGATACCACTAAGAGGTGCATTCCCTGCTAGCCTATCAGCCTGTTCATTCCACAAAATTCTCACAATCTGTGACCTCTGAAGCGACGAGAGCCATTCCACACGAAACATTCCTTTCTCCACCTTACTAAGCATATACTTTGAATCCGTAATGAATACAATGTGTGTTGCAGTAGTCACCTCTAGCCACCGGAATGCCACTGCACTCAGGACATTCCCATACATGCTCAGTCTCCTCGTTCAACAGCTAGCGAAGAGTCATACTACTAATCGTTCCCACCGCTGATTAAATGTTCTCCTGATTCTCATGCTGGAGGTCATATGCCAGGCTCTCCTTTTTCAAGACTCGCCCATGAGCCTTTGCAATAAAGCCCCAGCCACTACGCCTGTTTCTCACCACTGACCCATCGGTGTAGATAACTATGTCACCTTGATGTGAGTTGCTATGGATCAGCTATTGCACTTCAAACTCACTGCCCATTCTCTGCACTCACGACCCAGTGTTATTATTACATTGTGCCAGTCCGTCATGTAAATATACCAAGTAAGACCAAGAAGGCAACCATGAAGAAAGTAAAGACACAACATGGGACAAGACCTAACAGAACTGCAACAGCTAAACAACAGATGAACAGAAACATTGTGGGCAACAAGTGAGAACCTCCAGGCCCAACAAGCTATGGAAGAAGATAAAAACACAAGCTAAGGAACATTTCTATGACCCTTCCCAATTAAATATAAGCAATGTAACAATATACACATTCCTGATCCTGCTGAAAGAAAAGAACATTAAGATTAAATACATAAAAATATATGCCGGAAGCTTTCACCACCTGGCAACCATAGACCTGTGAGGAAGTATAGTAATAAAGCATGATGCTTGCAACATTAACAGTAGTTGTTACATTGCAAGGCCTGAGTTCTACTTTACAACTAGTACCCATCTTCAGCTGGTGACATACGCATTCTATGTGCATTCAGTTTTCTAAAGAGGAACATACTAGTGCATCAATGGTTTAAAACTACTTTTATAATCTCAAACATGGACACAAGACAGCACTGTGTCATTAGCTATGCAAAGTGCAGGACAATACTAATGTAAAGAAACATTTAATATACAAAAACATACAAGAGAAAGATGGCTAATAGACTTATCTGCAACATAATCTTCTACTGACCCCAAGTTATAACTTTTTACAAGGTAGAAATCTATGAATCATTATCTTGGATGCATCAAACTTAAACTAATCCTAAAACATAGCAAGTAAAACATGTATCTTGATTAATCAATCTCCAATGTAACATTGTCTACAACCTTGGATCTCTTTTTAACTGCATCCCTATCTCTATTTGATGACTCAGAGTGAGAGGTGTCCTTGTTTTTACTCACTTCTTTCTCTTGTTTAACTTCTGCATCACTTTCCTCACTATCACTGTATCTTTTTCTGTCTTTTGTACGACGACTGCTAGATTTCTTGCCACTATCATGACTTTCCCTTCTTCGCTCTTTATCTCGCTTCTCTTCATGACTATCTCTTCTTCGCTCTTTATCTCGCTTCTCTTCACGGCTATCTCTTCTTCGCTCTTTATCTCGCTTCTCTTCATGGCTGTCCCTCTTCGTTCTCTCTTTCTCTCGAGAGTCCCGTTTTGATGGCCTATTATCTTCACTTCTCTACCCTATCCGTATCCCTCTCCCTCACTGTCTTCCCTCTCGTCCCTTTTTTTGTTCCTTCTATTTTCTTTTGGCTTCTAGCCTTGTGTCTTTGTTCATCTCTGTCTTTATCTCTGTGGTTCTGTCGGCGGGCTGCGGCTGTCTTTCAATATCACTATTTTCACCTTCAGACATATTGCTCACAGGTTCCTTGCCATCTCTGTATCTATCTGAAGACAAATCATCATCTTGTTCACCCTTCTCACCTGATTCCTCTATGCTTGGTTGATCGCCACCCTTGCTTACTTCCATTTCCCTTGTCCAGGCCAGCCTGAATCTTGTCTTGCTCATCCATTCTTTGATTGTCCTGCTCCATCTCCTCACTTTTCTGAGCCACTACTAACATCTCTCTCACAACAACTGTCCTCCTGGACTTTTTTCTTGAAGTCTCCCAAATCTTCCATTTCAGTATCCAATCTCTCATCTTCATGGTCCCTTCCCAGTATGTCTGCCACCGGGTTCTCCTGATCTATCTCTTCCTTCACTTCAACCACCCTCCCCAACTCCCCCATGCCTTCAATGTTATTATCCCCAGCTTCCCCTACCTCTCCCGTCCCCTCATCCTCTAAGAGACCATCCTCTCTTAGCCTCATCTTGATTCGCTCTTCACGTTTGCTCTCCCTTTCCATGAGTTCCTTTATTTCCTTGTCTAGACGATCGTTGCTCTCTTGAAGCATTACCTAAGAGAGAAAAATTAATAATTAGCAACACAGTGATACCAAACAACAATATGAGTAGACAAGATGCTAACAATGTTAAAACTAGTGCCACTTGTAACAGGTTGTAAACATGTTTTCTGTAACCAATGTTTATATGCTGCATGGTGTGTTTTTAAAAAGTAGCAGCTGGTTTATGAGGTATGATCTACATATCGTAACTTTGAGTAGTTAAAAAATGTGTAGTTGCAAATCATTTTACAGGACATCGCAGTCAACCCCAGCATTTTTGTTTTTTGCAATCTCTTGGCAAGTTTACATTCAGTAGTAACTTGAGTAGACTGAGTACAAATGAAGATGTGTAATTGCAGGAAACTAAAGGAGCAGGAATGGTATACTTCCCTGTGATTCCGGGATGGTGCATCAGACAAATGACTTTTTCAGATAAGAATGAAAAACTAACAGGCGCTGTGTGCACTTAAAAAATCTCCCACCAGTTCAAAATCAAAAGAGTAACCTGAATAGGCAGTTGCCAAAGCTGAATTGCAAAAATTAGACAACCTTCCCATAAAAGACTATTATAGCACGTATGGTTACTCTGGCACAACTGGGGCAGTAGG